>JAUBOD010000151.1:1626850-1650564 GCA_032353885.1 Nothura maculosa
CTCCCCTCCCCTCCCCTCGCCTCCCCTCCCCTCTCCTCTCCTCTCCTCTCCTCTCCTCTCCTCTCCTTTACACAGATTGCTTTGTGTCTTCCACAGTTTTGTATTCAAAACACTTTTTGGTAGGCAAAGGGGCCCCTTTGCTTTCTTGCATGGTTGTCTTTCCTTGCACAGTACCTGACCTCTGTGCTGACCACTGTGCCACGTCTGCATGTGTCATCACATCTTGTTTCCTCATCAAGCTATTTAGAGGTAGCTTCAGACTCCTCTGGAGGCATCCTCACTAGGCTAGTGGTTGGTCATCTCACCTCAGGGAGCAAGTGGTGCTGGCAGGGCGAGCAGAGCTTTGTATCCACATCTCCGTTTCCTTCCAAGAAGCCCAGACTGCAACTGGGGACAGGTTTTTGTTTTTTTTTTTCCAGAACTTCCCTACACAGGTCATTGCAGCATTATGGTGGGATTCATAGGAAATTTCTGGGCTACTTTCATACCTGTAAGTCATGGCTCCGGTCTGTCCTAAATAACTTCCTTTGCGTTTCAACAGATGTCTTCTTATTCCAGACTTCTCTCCTAATGTCATTTGCATATTTTCCCACTATGCATCTTTATGAATTCACATTGGAAATGGAAATGAAGATGCTTTAGAGGGCACACTGGCTTTCAGCAATAAAACACTTAAATATTTTTAGGTCTTTCTAACTGAACAAGATTTTTAAATAACTTGGTTTTACTAGAGTACTACTCAACATCTAGGGAATATGGGTAAATTGGTGTCAATATGGGGATCAGTGAAGTTTTTTCCTAAGAACTGTTATCAATGATAATTCCTATTCCTCTTTTTGAGTAGATGTTGATTTGCTCAGTTTACCACTAAAAGACTGAGGAGTTATTCTTTCCTACTGACCGATTAACCTACAATATCTATTTTTTCAATGTCTTCACTAAAAGCTGCGTATGTGTGCTCCTTGAAGTCCCTTCATGTTAGTTATTCTTTAAGAAACATGAGTTGGGCAAAATATTAATGGATTTTGATGAATACACTAATGTACAAAATCAGTCTTGTCTCCCTTACCATATTATCCCCAGTACCTTGGCTGCTCCATCCTACGAGACGTGAAACAGAATTAACTAATATCTGATACTAAAAATAGTCATAGTTTTTAGATTTTTCAGTTTATTTTTCTGTGTCTGATTAAAGTGAAAGGCCAAATAATAGGCAGAGGAATGAGTTTTTAGGTTGTATTGTATGAGATGATTCCAGCACAGTCAGTTACATTTGTCCTTACTAATCTGCAGTGAGCTGGAAAAGCAGCAAGTTGCTGCTTAATTAATCTGAGAGGCCAGTATTAGCCTCATCTTACTCTGTATTTTCTCTGATATTTTTCTGAGGAGAATTATGCTTGTGAAGGAGGTGTTTAATCCTGCCATCAACCTTGCATCACCCTGCTTCTAAGCATCTGTTTTATACTTTAATGCGTTCATTTTATCCTTTACTGTCTTCTTTCCTTTTATGTATTTGTAGAAAGCCTTATTATTCTTCACTATATTGCTTGCTGTCCCCTCTGATACTCTGCTTTTCTCCTGTGTAATTTTCTTTTTTTTACTCACTCTAGCTCCCAACATGTATTTTTCCTTTAAATCATTTTTTCTTGATGGTTTTAGTTGCAGCTGCACCCCATTTTTCATCAATATTTCTTCTCTTGCCTCTTTACTTTTGCCATTTAGTCATCTTGGGATTTTTGTCTCCTTAAAAAGGATGCTGTTCCATTAGACATTTGTTAGTACATCTTCGAAACAAGTCAATTCTTTTTCCACGCATTGTTCCTTTAAAGTTAATTTTTGACTTAGGTCACCTACTATTTCATTTGCCCTTAGAAACTCGTCATTTTAAAATTTCTCGCTGCTATGTTACCCTTTACGTCCTTCTGCTCCTAAATTACAACGTGAGAATTGCATGTGCCTCTGGAGTTATGTGTTCGTTCGTTTGCAAGGCAGTGGGGCAGTGCAAAGATTGCTCCACAAGCCTCAGTGAGTTCATTACAAATATGGGAGTGTAGAGGCTGACACTGGTGACAGGGTTGTCTCCTGCTTCCTGGTCTGCCTGGGACCAGTCTGGCCTTCAGAATGATCTGAAGGGTTAGTTTGTGTTGGCTTCAGGCCGTCCATGACAATACTCGCGTTTCCTCTGCCGCCCCTTCCACGACCGAGGCTTTGAAGAGCGTGCACAGTACCACCAAGATAATTGTGCTGCATTTGCGGAAATTCCTTCCATGCAGAGGGAGTTTCCAGTGATCCAGTGAAACTGCTTTTATGTCTTTAAAACTGGAGTGATGTTTACTTAATTTGGAATTGATTTTCACTTACTTTTTTTTCTACTTTTGTGCAGTATTGGGACTCAAGAGTGAGTCCTTTAAATGCTGCCATAAAAAATGCATGCCGTAAATAATGGGTCCATGACAGACCTTAGGACAGATAACTTTGATTTGTGCAGTGTTTGTTACTGGACTCTGCTGAGGAGTAGCTCAGGAGAAAACTATCACCACCTAAATTGTATTACAATAAAACTGAGCTCTACTCTTTTGTTATGCATAGTGAATTTAACTCATCCTTGATATTTCTCTTCTGAAATCAATACAATTAGTGAATTACTAACCTTTTCAGGGAAAAAAAAAAACCTCACAACTATTGGGGATTCTTCTTTTCTTCAGTAGAACATAGTATTTCGTGTCAGCATTATTTTAATATTTAGCATATTAATGATACAACATAATGTCACTGTTGTAATTTGCTACGCTATTTTAAAATATGATTATGCATATCTATAGCTAAACGTGTATTTCAGGTGACATTGGATACTATGATTTGTACTAGAACTCTGAAAAGGCAAAGTGTTTTAAATTTAAAATTCAGAACACTTACAATATTTCACATTTAATTTTAACTGTTATTATGTTTGCAATCCGGTACCTGCAGATCATTAAAAAATTGCTATGCCATACGCTATATTTACTCTTCCATTGTACAGAACACTACCAAATTTCTTACAGTAATTTCTTCAAGTAGAATTAAGTAATACAAAATCTAATGTAAATACTATTTATTGTAGCTACACAGACTTGAACCTATTCTGACATTACAGTGCATACCTTGGGAACTGGCAGAGGCTGATCCCTTCTTAGCTTCTTAGTGCAGGCCTAATTATCCTTTTAAAATACAAACCTTACCATAAATCTTACTGCTGGTCTAGGAACATTGTGAAGCTCATATAGTTGATGTACTCATTTTTTGAAAGACAGATCAGTGTGAATTTGATGGAAAATCAAAAGTGCGGTATTTTGATAGAGACTGAAGGCACAACAAAACTGCCACTTTCTGATTTAAGAGGCTGAATTGACTACTGAAAGAAAAGAGTACATCCTATGTCAGAGATGAAAGATCTGGATCAGTTATTGTGTTTCACTAGACATTGTGTAGAGCCTTTTAGTAGGGATTTATATTAGTCTTCCTTTCTTAAAATTTTTGAATCAGGTGTTCCTTTTAGGGGACAAATAAAATCAAATTACGCTAATAATATATGTCTGCATGAGTGAGATTCTGTGATGCCACATTCTCCAGTGAGACCTTTTATGGATGCTAGTGAATGTTCTAACAATACTTAAAGCAATGGATACTACTCAAGAAAGATTAGTTAATTTTGGTAATACTGTTACTTTTAGTCCTGTAAAACAGGGTAATAATCACACTATGTGAGGCTTAAACTACCTCTATAAACTGAGGTTTTAACTATCTGACAGAGGAACTTGACCTGTCATGCAGTAGATGAATGAAAGATGAATTTTAGTTAGTCAACACCCTCCTTCCCTGCTGACTATTTCTGCTGTTTAGAAGGATTTTCTCTTGCAAAAGCAGGACTTCCAAACATCCTGATCAAACAGAAACAGATTTTATGCTGCAAAGAGACAGCCTCACCAATAAGTAGCTGAATGTGCCACATGTGTTCTTGTTCCGGTTATAATTTGTTGTAATCCCTTGTGTACCTCATTTGACAATGAAGGCATTGTTTTCAGACCTAAGAGGGCTCTTCTTGAAATTGTCATTGCTTTTGCTAAAATAGAGCAGATTCTCCCATTCTAGAGTCATTTTATTCAAATAAATCTTAGTTATTGGCATTCGGCAGACTGGATATTTAAAAAAAATAAAATAAGGCCAAATCAGCATGTGGTTCTGTGGAAGAAAAAAATCAAACATAAATGACGTTTAAGCCAACTCTGACTGTGTCACCTGAACCAAATAGTGGTAGGAGGGCAAAAATAATGAATTGGAACCAAGAAGCTTAAATTCCAGGTACCTTTGCTTTCTAAAGGAAAGAGACTTTATCCTTGTGTAATTGTATAGCCCCTTGTCATGGTATTCCATGTCAAGATAGTCTCACAGCTAACGGACATCTAACTAAAAATCTGTGTGAATGATATGGGAGTTGCTCTGGTTCAACAAGTCTCACAGCATTGCCTTTCAGATCCATTACTACTTTCTGTCTGTCTGTCAAAGTCTGTTTTCAACTTGCCATCACTTCACCAAGAATGCTTTCTTGGACAGATGTCAGTGCTATCATCTTTCTATAAGTACTGTGATGATAAAGTGTTTCCTAAAAATCTAATTCTTTTTTTGATTTTAATTTTTGCATTTTATTTTTTTCAGTTTTGATTTATATGAAGAAATTGTTCCACACTGGGCTTGTGCAAGTCTTTTGTGCAATAGCACAATACACCTTTCTCAAAAATTCTCAAGATGCTTTGCTTAACAATTTGTTTTTACCTAAAAGTTTATTTGGTTTAAAGTGGCATTTGAATTATCTATTTTAAATATACCAGTAACATTTCTTATTATAGAAATGTATTGCTGAAAGACTCCCTGTTTCTGGAGCAAGAATTTCCCTAAGAACTGAGTCATTCAAGAAAGGTTTTTCTGCAGTTACTCTCCTTGAGTTTTTGTTCTTTAATAGTTGTATGTGTGGACTAGCTCTCAGTTAAAGAGTCAGTCTTTGTGCTATCCGTTCTCCTAAATGTTTCTGTATCTGCAGGTTGTAATAGCTGATATGGAAAATATCCATAGCACTATGGGGTAGACTTCTTGTTCTCTGCTTCTGGATTCTTGGTAGGAATTCACTTCCTATGATTAAAAAAAGGTATTCCTTTTATTTTTATTTCCTGAGGGAGGAAGAGGGAAAGGTGGCCCTTTCCTTCCTATACATCTTTAAAATCAGAACAGAGCAAAACACAATTCTGCATTTGTGTTAATGGCCATGAGTTAATTCATGTCTATCAAAAGAGGCAGAAATTTCACTGAGCAACAAATCTCTCATTCTGATCTTAATTCATTGCAGGTAATTTCACCTAACTTGGAACCTGACTGTGAACTGGTGTGGGTAGCTTTAATTTGGCTTTTGTTTTTTTGGGGAATATTACCATCTAGAAAGGATTATTTGAAAGGGCTGTCTGAAAACTCTTCTTAAAGTTTGAAGTAAAAATCCTCCACCTTCTAATTCATCTCACTATGCACAAACCATATGTATATATATGTGTATGTATATATGTATGTATGTGTATGTATCAGTTCAGAGTTGAATTTAGTTGGTTATGTTATCCCTCAGATCCTCAAAGAAACATGCCAGTAGCTACTGTGATTGAGGAGAGCTCCACTGAAATCTGCTGAGAAACAATAGTTTAAAATATTGGGAAATTCTCTAAAGCATGCTTTAAATCATTCTTGTTTGAATGTTGATCCTATTTGTAAAAAAGCGCTTAAATAGTAGCTTCGACTCTGATTCTCTTTGTGGAATATTGCTATTTTTGAAGCCATCAAAATGGATTTAGGTGTGAAAAACAAAAAGCTGAGCAGAACTGTACAGTCTTTTAGGATCTGTTGTCTTACTGAGCATCCATTCAAGGAAGAATCATCCTGTGTTTTTAGGCTGATTTTTCTGTACTAAGTGAATCTCAAGAGTATCAAATTTTAAAATTGATATTAGTCTGTTCACTCAAGAAAAATGCAGATCTTTAAAGTATTTTTAATTATATTACTTAAAGGAATGAAAGATCTGCATTTTTCTTGCGTGAACGGACTAATATCAATTTTTTGTAAGTTTAATTCTCTTCTATATATGTATTAGGCAAATGCAGCAGGAAGAAAGAGGTGAAGGAGCCTGTGCCAGATGGAGGCAGATGCCTGGTCTTTTGAGATTAGTTGGTCCCAGAAAGTCTCTGCAAACCATGGAAAAGACCTAAACAAGACTGAAACTTCCTTGGCTGACAGGGAAATCTGACAAATGTTTTACAGTGGAGGCAGGAGCAATAATACAGATCAAGAGTCCTATAGGTTGTCTTAGAAAGCATTGTCTATAATGACAGGCCCACATTTATATGAATTTTTCAGTCATACTTGTACCCAAAGCCATTTATCCTTCATTTTCACTAATGAGATCTTTGCTTAATAATTTGAACTTGAAACTAAAGCATTCGAATTCATAAATTTAAGATGTTGATTGGTCTGGTTGTATGATTACTTTGTGGGAAAGGAGGAGGTTTTACAATTATGTTTGTGTTTGGATTTAATTTGTATGGTAAGTTAAGTATGAGATTTATGGAGTGCAATGTGCAGAATGTTTTATTTACTCTTCCAAAGACTATGAATACACACAACATCTGAATTTGATCTTTGGAAACCAAGTACAGGAAATATGGCATAATTTAATACTAATTGTCTCCCTTAATTGCACCTTCCATCTGTTTATTTGCTAGTTCTATACTTAAGTCATTACAGTATTTATTATTTGATTTCTGGTTGTAGTTTATTTTCTTAGTGCTGTACTCTTTACATATTATTTATTTATTATATTTTAGTTTTGTATTATCAGTTCTTATCCTTTTGAAAATTTACTACTTTAATTTTGTTCCAGTTAAATCTTACCAGTAAGAGGATATTGTCCTCTTTATGTGGGAATACCTAGTGAAAAAAAAAAGTTTTTTTTTCCCCTGCAGTGCCAATGAGGTACTTCAATACTAGAAGTTTGAAAATGCTGTTATAGGGAAGTTCTGTCTAATCCTAAAATCTGCCTTGATCATAAACTGCAATCAAAGGAAGATGTGCTGTCTCAGCCATATCAGACGGTCTCTTTGTGTACAGCTGGGTTAGTGGATGAGGAAACTTGTCACTGTCCCACCACCAAGTGATTGGTAGAATAATTTGTATCATTCCACATTTATTTCAGGCAAAATCATTCGGATTTACGCTAATTTGGCTGATTATTTTTTCCCTTCTGTCTGATGTGAATGAAAAACTTCTTTAGCAGAACTTAGGGGCGCATGGTGTCTGACTCAGGACGAGCCAATGATCATTTTCTTTTAAGGTGCACATTAAGAAAAACTGGAAAGAATTTGAAGGAAACTTGAAATTAGTAGTTAAATTCAGTAATTAACTGATATATGTCAGAAGAACTTTTATATAATAGATGGGATAATTTTCATAGGTCTCTTCTGTCCTCAGTTTCCTAAAAGGGAAAGTTTTATTCCCAATGCTGAAAGCCAGATTAAACCCTTTTTTTGGGTTTGGTATGGAAAGAGTAGGGAGGGGGAAGTGCTGAAGGGAAACACAGTGTTTGTACATGGAGTTATTGCGTATCTGTGTTATAGGCCTCACAGGATACTCATGTATGTGCATTATTCAGATGTACAGTGAAGTCTGGCAGGAGCACATTTCAGGACCTCAGTGAGGTGATTTAATTAAAGGTCAGCTAAAATTGTGCTGGAAACCTTGGGGAAACTTGGCAGTGGCTATTTAAAACAGAGGCTAAGAGATTTAATTGCTCTTGCAGGTCTCAGTTACAAATCAAGATAAACAGAATACCTGTTGAGCCTATACAGAAGAGCAGGATTTCAGAGTTATTTTCGTTGTGTTCCTGTAAGTGGTGCAAAATCCATGTATTACTGAGAACCTCAGAGAAAAAATTCAAGGGGAATTTGTGTGAAGTGATTACTAAGTAGCACGAGGCAGATTTTGGAGAGATGGCTTCAGTGTCTCCGTCTGTGGTAGCAACCTATTGTATAACCCACTTTTTATGAGTCCTTGAATCTCCCTTTGTCTGCTGTGGAGCGGAGTTGTACTTAACTCCCTGAGTGGCATCTGGAGGGGAAGAAAAACTTCCCTTCCAAATGAAATGATGAGTGAGCAGGGGGTTTCAGCCTAGGGAGGTGAGCTCGGCATTCTTGCTATGCCCAGTGTTCATGATGAATAGTGAGGACTGGCTGGAATTGCCAAACTGAGGAGCTGTGTGTGTGGAGGGCAGCCTTATTCCCCTCTGCTAACATGCTTGAGTATGTCACTATACATCTTTTATTTATAAATGGATCCTTTAAATGTAAGTGTTTATCCATGAGATATGTTTGCTTGTCAGGTGAGCAGAGGAATTGATAAGCCTTTCAGTAAGGAAAAATGTGGAATGAGAGAGAGAAGGGCACATATTCATAACTTAAAGAAAGGACAACACTGGAAAAACATGTTTGTGCGTGAAAAATACAGATAATAATATAGACAGATAACAGGTATCTATAATGCAAAGAGTGACAAGGCTTAGTAATAATACATAGAAGATGGATAACTCACATAGAAAACTTCATTAGGGTACCAAAATGGCTTGTTTGCTAATTCCCAAAAATATTTATGCCATGTTTAATGATGTATTAGCCAGATTTGCCTCTCAAGGTAGCATTCACATCTGAAAGGGGCTTGTGTATATTTGAAGGAATTATTCACCCCAGATTTTTCAATTTTGTAAGCCTTTCTGCCAGTTATGTCTCTTTTACAGAAGAATCTGGTGACTCAGGCGAGGAGAATGAAAGGGTAAATATACTTCGGGGTGTTGATTTTAGAACAACTGTGCTTACACCTTAAGTATTTTATTGTTCAATCATCTAACATGTAATTCCATTTTTCATAAGCTGATGAACAGTAACTAGTGATGTGTTTCACACTCATATTACTTAGCAGAAAGTGTATTTGAGTAACCTCATTGTTTGTTTGGTCATATACACCTTCTTGATGTGTTTTTTCACCCCCATGACTCAGTTTCCTTATTGCATAATAGAGACGATAAACTTTTTCTTCTTCCATGTATTATCTGTCTATACAGGTAAATCTTGGCAAAAAGAGAGGTTTTAGGGTTTGATAATTTATTTTTTTTTAGAAAACTAGGAATGCTAGGGTTTCTTGTGTGAATCTTCTAAGCACTTTTTCCTTGCCCTAAAAGCATTTACAGTCCCCCAATGCTTTCTTGGAAGAGTGCTTTTTGTGTCACCCTTCTTTAGCTTCACTTTTAGCATTCACAAACAAGTTTTCCTCCCTCATAGATATTCTCCCAAATTTGCTTGTGTTGCAGTGGTAACACAGACATCTCTAAAACCAAATCAAGCGTCAGGTGTCTAGTTTTCAAGCTGTGTTACTAAATTAACAGTCTGGTCTTTTGTACCCCAAATGCTTTCTGGTGCTTGTGCATAGGGGACGGGGCCTCCAGTTGGAGGTGCCAGGTGCATTATCGCTAGGAGAATAGAGGTGGCAAGACACAAAAAGAGTTAAAATATAAAAAGGCTTCTTGTGGAGAGCCTATTTGGCATGAGGTTCACGAAAGGTAAGAATAAAGCACATTAATTAGTGGCTAATAAGTAAACTACCACCTTGATAGATAGGAACGCTGAGACTGCATCAAGCTACCCTCACAAAAGCCTACGAAGGGACTAATTTACAGGGCTATACACAGTAACCAAGTATTTCTGTAATTATTGTTGAGAAAAGTCCCTTGTTCTTTGCTGCTGTCACTAAGAGTAGTAATTCATAATCTTTTAGGAAGACGTGTTTTTGTTTTGTTTATTCACAGCAAAGTTTTTTGCTCCTTGACGGCATGACATGTCTGGTCCTTTTCTGCTGTCAGCAATTAAGAGAAGGTCTCAACTGAGCAAAAAGGCTTTGTGACATAGAGAACATTTGCCTGAAATGTTCCCATGTGAGCCATGGGCTTGGTTACACTCTGAAGGGGTGAAAAAAAACATGGCTTTTGTTAGAATGACAGGCAGGCAGCACAAGCAAAGTTTAACCCAAATCCTTTCGTTGATATTGGAAAGTCATAAGCCTTGAGATGACACTGGCACATTCAACATGCTGTGTGATCTGGGACTCTGTTGCTTGTATCACTGTGTAAATGTGTGTACAGTGTAAACATTTTATGAACTGCAGTTTCTGATCCATCGGTCTGTCTGGGCAAGAATGTCCCTTGATACTAAAAAGAACAGCAATCAGGACAGAATTGGTCAATGCGGCATGTCTAATGGTGGGAAGATATTTGAAGGACTCACTATAGACACAATAGGCTCTCTAAATAGCCTCTTTGCACCCGGAGTCTTATTGCAAACAGGTTCATTAAGGAGAGACATTCTGACACACAGCATCACAGTAATGAAAGTAGCTCTGTTTTTCTAATATTGTGTCTTGCCACTTCAGTTATGCTGCTGGTACAAGATTTCCCTTGTGTTGTTGTATATTTCTCTAGAAAAAGAATCAGTCTTCATAGAATATACAATTATTTTGTACAGGAATATATAACTCATACCTAAGAATCTGGCCTTCCTGTTTATGTGCACTAGTGCAAAAATAATTGGCAATCACATCTTCAAAACCAAAAATGCCTTTACCTTTGATTTGAAAGGCTTAAATACTTTAAAATGGTTATAACAGTAAACTATATATGTACAGTTGTAATATACTTCTCTGAATACACAAAGTCAGATAAAGTGTTTTTCATGACCAAATAGGAAATGAATATTAGTATTTTTTTTCCCATGAGGCATCTTGGTTTGTTTGTCTTCTTTTCCCTTTTCTTTAGGCACCAAAGTATAAGTTCATAGAGAGGAAAATACAAAAGGTTATAGTTTATCCTACTTTACATATAACTGGTGTATGATTTAAGCTGTTGGATTGGCTTAATGTATACTTCGAACATTATGACCATGGGGGGAAAAAAAGGTAATATTGGTTTAAAAGTGGATATGGAAAATTTAATGTGCTCGAGTGGGAACAATGGCATATTAAAAAAAAAAACATTCATGACACAGATCTAATAATTCACTTGCCCCTGTAGGAATGGGATATCGGCTCTGATGCCGCTTGGTAGTTTATTTTTATATACGCCCCTGGTCCCTGCAGTATATCCTTCGTATGGGTTCCAGAGAAAAGAAAGAAAATAACCTGTAGGGAAATCAGCTTAGAAACCTTTCATTAAATACATTGTGTTTCATATCATGTCGTTCACAAAATCTCTGAGAAAGAAAGTGTTATCTGACTGCATGTGTAAAATACTATATTTGAATACTATAATTTGCTGTAAGATTAAGGACCAAGGGTATAGACATATTCGTTATTTCATTATTCACTTATGCTTGATGGATAATGCTTCAGGGGTTCTTCTTTTCATTTTTTCTTGCCTAGCACAGATTTGCAGTTTTAACTTTTTATTTAATGCTGCAGAAAACACTCTTGTTCCCTCAGCCTTACTGTCCTGTTTCTTTGCTTTGTAGTAAGCGGGATTTTTACTCTTTTGGAGGGGTTGTATATTCTCGTTATTATTTTTTTTTTTTACATAAGTGTAAATAAGAGTTTGCAAGTATCTGACTTTCTTGTCAGATAATGAAAAATGGACTGTTTATTATTACAATTAATTACTCATCTCATCTCAGGTTAAGAAGCTACTAATTCTAACAAACTGAATCTATGGCTGAACAACATGAACTGTTCTTAAAGCATATGATAAGGGCAGGCAGATTTGGTCTGTTAGTCTCGTGTATCTAAGTAAAATTCATCCTTTACAAAGGATAAATTTGATTTGCTGAATAAATTATAGACTTTTATTTCTGAATTAATATTGCGTGTTAAATTTTACACTTTGTTACCTGGAATAAGTTAACAAATGTAGAAATTCTGCTGAATTTGCAAGCTAATAGTAGACTAGCATTCACTGAGTTTATGGACAACCTAAACACACATGTAAAAAAGGTTTGGAGTAGCAGTGCTGTCAGAGGGATTAAGTCTTGTTCCCCACTTGTCTTTGTTCTTCCCTCTCTTTTCCTTTTTTGCCTTACACTTATGTCATATTATTTATCAAATATCAATTATTAATGATTAAATTGATATTACTAAATTTTATTAAATATCAATTTAATATTCACATTTTTTTTCTTGCATAAGGAGTGCACAAAACATGACATTGTTCATTCAATCAGCCACAGGTTCATATTCCATCTAATTCACAGCAGGAAAGGTGGCTATTCCTTTTTTTAACTCCTACCTGGCTGGGTTTCACAGCATGTATAGTCTGTCCTGGTCACATTTTGAGATTATTTGGATTTATTTGCACGTTACTTTATTGTCCAATGACACAAGGAAGAAGAGTTTTGGGAAGCAAGAAAAAAAAGAAACTTACTGTATTGTAGGCAGGTGTCTTGGAGCAAAGCATGGATACTCAAGTATGACTGACAGATGGGAGAGGGAGCAGATTCTGCCTCCCAAATTTGCCCCACTGCAGTAGTGGTGGCTTTGCATTCTGTTTTTGTTGGCCACTGCTGTGCCTAACAGGTCATTCCTGTAGCCCTGGCTCTTCTTACATCATTGTCAGTGAAAACTGACCACCATCAAAATTGCAGTTTGAATATGGTCACATTTGTAGCTCCATATGTCCTCGTTGGAAGGGCATAGGCATTGTTTTGTCTACAACTGCATATTTTTCTTTGATCTTGTTTTGTGTAAAGAGATTTTTTTCTCTGGGGAGGAGTCTTGCATGGCTTTTTGTGGTTAAGCTGGGGAGGCATAGGCCAGCAAATCCTCTTCTGGAGACAAGTTCCCCATTTGTGGAGGAGCAGTCAAGGATTGTCTTGCTGTGATGCACAATTTTTTGCCCCAGTTTTGAGTGCCTGTAGTATTGGATGCTTCCTGAAGTGCTCAGGCAAGGTCCTGTGTTCCCTTTCTTACACAGGAGAGGAAAGTGCTAGGTTAGTACGTTTGCAAAGGCATATATTGCTAAAAAGTTGAGAGCTGAGACCTAAGGGTAGCTAAAGTTTGTTTTGTTTTTAATAATTACTAACAAAGGCATTTATCTTCCCAAAGAATTATGTTAATTAAATATACCACTGCGCTTGCAATGATCTGAGCAGGTGTAGGCAGAAGAAGGTGTCATGAGCAACCTGTTTGGGTGTTTGCAGGTGACTGTACCAGGCCTGGAACCTTTGGGGGCGGGCACACAGTCTGGCAGGTCACTTGAAATGCCTGAAACTTTTGCAACTTGCCGGCAGCCTTTCTGAGAGTTAACTTGTGCCAACCTTACATTGTGCTGCTCTTGCTTTTAGGCAAGTCACTGAAAGGCAGAGAGGGGATTGCTTTCATCCGAGATGGCGGCAGTGGTACTTTAATTTGTTTATTGCTGTCATTTTTGGACTTTTCTTTTTTCAATATCCAGGGGGGATAAAAAGCCATCTGTGTGGATTTTTAATTCTTGTATGGAATTCACCTCTGCTGTGCTTACGAAGTGGTACTGACACCAGGTAATGACCGAGGAGCTGGGAAGTAATAATGAGGCCTGATTTTGCAGATAGCTTCTGCTGTGCTTTCTGTTACACTTTCCTCAGCTTTCTTCCCTCCTATCCTCTCTTACGTTCTTCCTTGTAGCATTTCCTTTCTTCTTCCGACTCTCCTCCCCTTTCCATTCCTCTTCTTGTGTCCTTCCCCTTTTTCCTCTCCTGTCCTTCCACCTTTCCCCTTCCCTTTTCCTTGGACCCAGCCTCCCTCATCCTCTCTATGTTCTTTACTCCTTCCAGCCTTCCCTCTTCCTCCTCCCCACTTGTCCTCTCCCATTCTTTCCCCTTATTCTCTGTCTGGCTTCCCCTTCCCTGCACCTTCCTTTCCCTCTTGCCCTGCTGTTTTCCATAGGCACCCAAGTTCTGAGGTTTTCAGTAACACTTGGTGCTTATGCAGCGAGACTAGCACAGTAGCAATCACATAGTCGATTTAGGATACTTAGCCACTGCTGTAATGCAACAAACATGAAAAGAGCATCAGTCAGTGCCAACAGGAACGTCTGCTTTCCATATGCTGGCTTGCAGCCTGATTTAGAGGGTCCAGGGTATTAGCACTATCTAGGTTGGAAGCAAACTTTTAATGAAATATGCAAGAATTCCCTCTTTTGGCATTTTTCCACATCTTCTCACGTTTTCTATCCTCAACATTTCAGATTCCTTCCAAATCTTAATTTCCTACATGTAGTCAAGACATTCTGAAGATGTATGCAAAAGGAGTGCCAGTAGAGATGAGTTAGTGAGTGGCTATCGGAGCTGACTAAGATAGTCCTTTCCTTAGCATATTCTTTATGTCGTTGATTTTAGACTGTTGTTGCCCTAGTGTTGGCAGATAAAACACGAGAGGACTATCCTAAACTTTATTTTTCCTACATTTCTCTGCTTGGGAGGAATCTGGACCGTGTTTCACTATGAGGTTCATGTTTATGTGTGTGTGTAAATATAAGAAATAAACTTTTATATATTTTACCTGACCAGCTTGCTTGACTTTAGTGCTATTTCTTTAAATCTATAGTAATAAATACTGTACCTAAGTAATTGGCTTGTTCTATTTCTGTTTCTAACTTTTTTTTCTTTCCCTTCTTGCCCCTCTGTTCTATTTGCCATGCTGTCAGATAGGACTTCAAAGCTCCTGTCTCATCGGGGTTATCTTCTACCAATGTCTTTACAACTTGGTAACAGTCCTGTCTGAGAATGAGGAAAAAGACATTTTTGGTTTGTGAAATAAGCTTAAGCTCTTCAGCAGGTGCAAGAACCCTCAGTGCTCCAAGGGGAAGCTTATGCAAAGTTGAAAGAAATTAACCTCAATTAAAAGGAATATTGATTGATAGTTACAGAGATAAATATGATATATTACTCAAGAAAAAACCCTACATTAAAAGAATATTAAAGTCGTGACAGAAACACTAAAAACAAGAAACCTGCAACAGCGAGTGAAATGTAAAATTGTTTACTTCTCTTTGTAACATGTAGTTGTAACAGGACACAGTAAGGAATTAGAGAAGAATAACGCCTATTAAGCTTAGGAATTAGGATTCTTTAGGGTATATTCTCATCTTGGTTTGCGGAGATTCTTCTGTTCAGCAGTCATTAAACATTTTAAACTGAATATCTGGGACCCTTCAACTATGAAACTGTCTTCAGGATTTTCCATTAGTGAGTGCTTAGATTCTTTATTTTTTTTTTTCCCTGAGGTACAAATCTTTGAAATTCTGTAGACAAATTATGATGACCTATGAAAATGTTACTGGTAGTGTAAAAAATTTACATATGGTAGAAACAAGCATTGAGCTGAGAGAGGTGTGATTGGAACCCCAGAACTTCAGTTGTAATTAATGTTGGTTTTTACCAGTGGAGCTTAGAGAAAAACATCAAAAACTAGCTTTGGCATCTGTAATAGGTTACATGGGTTTAGCAACTGGCCACATGGACCAGTTGGCAATAGGTAGCATTGCTCATATATTCCCTTTTAGTATTTTTCAGTAGGACCGAGTTCTGCTCCGTATCCCCTGCTAACCCACTGAATTCAACAGGTTTTATATAGAAGGTTGCTGATAGCTTGAAGTTGAGTACAACAGCCAGCACCATATTAAAAACAGTGTCCTCAGTAGTCCAGGAGATGCCAGTGAGCTGAGAATTTAAAAATAAAATTTGTAGCTATTTAATTGTGGATTTCCCTGGAAAAATATATCTTCTCCTAATGATAAAAAACAGTTATACTAGGACAAACTGTAGTTCTTTTGACTCCCTACTGGGAGCAGCTGCTGTTAAGAATGAGCCAAGGATTCATCTCCTCCATTGGGAAGCTGCAACTTTTTTTTTTCTGCTTTCTCTATCTAGAGCACACAAGAAGGAGAAGTGATAATTCCTTTGGAAAGCCACATTTAACGACCATCTGTTAGGTGATAATACATTTGTTCCTAGAGAATTAGCATGGTTGAACTCCATTGAGTGGAATGACACAGCTATAAGCTCAATGAAGCCTTGCTATAAAATGTGACAGCTCTTTGAAAAGTATGTAATTGAGACTTTTTCTTCAACTTAAATTAACTGGAGTTTCCTTATAGTAGTCATCTTCAGAGTATTTTCTAACAACTGCAATACAGATGCAATGCAATACATAAAAATATATACACATATATACACATAGATGCACATATACAATTTTCTCTCAAATGTTTATTTATCCATGCATACACACACACACACACACACACATATATGTATGAGAGTTCTTAGCCTTTGCAGAGAGATGTTTTCTGAGGCCAAAGTTTTGTTGCGTTTTTTGTAATATTTGAACTCCCATAATGATATAAGAATTCATGACACCTGTAATAAATCTGCAAGTTGTTCAGCAAAGCAGGAAAGTTCACAAGATTAGAATGGAGCAGAGTGAACCCAAGTAAGCTCAAAATTGTTTTCTGTGTCTCCATCAAATTTAAGAATTTGAGAAATGGAACAACCTGGAAACAGAGAACTTTGATGACAAACAGCAGTTATTCTGATCTTCTTTCAAGTATGGTAGGTGAAGCATTGGGAGTTAAGAAGTGACAGTGTAAACATGGCAATGGCAATTTGTGGTAGGTATGGAAGAAATAATCATTATTTGAAAGCAACAAAGGGAAGGGACAAGAGATAAAGATGATTCCAAGAAAGTGACAGGATTTGCCGTGAGTTGTGTCAGCTTTTGAGTTAGGTCAGGCCACACATTATGCCTAGGTACTGGCATTGACCAACCAAATCAGAGTGGTCAGAAGGACACTGTGTGTGTTCATTAGGACCTAATAATATTTTGACCAAAAAGAATGGGTAGGGAATAGCAAGAGAAGTATGCAACAAGTTGAGGAGAGAAGAGGAAGCTCCGGACCACCAGAATGAAGAAAGAATGTGAGAATAAAAATCCTTTTCTTAAAATCAGTTTCTCTGTTGCTACAGACCTGGTTTTGTGTTTGTCCCACCTCTGCAGGAAAACATTTTTTTCCATGACTTTTCCAGCATCTCTTTTACCTATAATCTCACCTGGGAAGTAGCAGAAAAATCCATTTATTAATTATGTTAGGACAACATGAAGGACTTAGAGCTGAGTTTCCCATTCCTACTGTTCATCATTTATCTGCTGGAAAGCACTTGAATGTGCAGACTTCACAAATGTTGGCTATATCATTTTGATGCTGTTGAGTATCCTGAACAAGAAGGTAGATTTTTTAGCTATGTCAGCCAGTAAGATGTGGCTCTTTTAGAAAGCTGATTACATATTGGTTATATGTTGGTACCTCAAAACGCCTGCTGTTCTCCCATGATCCCAGATTTTGTTTTAGATCTCCTCTGGCCAGTTTTGCCTTAGGTTAGTGTTTGGTTTGTTACATTCTTGCAACTGGGCTTTGGAGAGCCAATGATAGCAATGATGTCTCCAAGGCAGACAGAAGAGCAGGGGGAAGAGGCGCCCAGGTGTGCAGGGTGAAGGAGTGACCGTGCGGGTTCATAGAGGCAGTTCCCTTACATAAGGCTTGCCAACAAAAAAGTGTGATGAATATTGTGAGATGATTGCTGTACAGTGTGTATTTTATTTCATTTCCTCTGATTTCAGTTGAAGGAAATGTGGAAGCTCATTATTTCCCAGTATTTGATGGTTTGCTAAGGTCAAAGGCTGCAAAAAAAGCTACAAAAAGTATCTTTAAAAAATTACTGTGTTGCCAAATTTAAGGCGAATTTGATTGGTGAGCTGAGACATACATACTGTTCCATCTAAAAGATACATATTTGAATGTGTTAAAATGCACTCACAGAGGGTTTAATTCTAGAAAACTACAGGTGAATAATCTTACACCTGTAAAATTATGGGATTGAGTAACTATGCATATCTGTGAGGATAAAGTTTTTGCAGATGTTTTTTTCAGAAGTGGATCATTATTTCTGCCAGCAGCTAACATATGTGCACAAGCACAGCCATTTGCCTGACTGTCTCATTTCATGTGCTATGTGAATGTATATGCAATCAAACTTGTGTACATAGCTCCCAAAGCCTGACCCTCAATGTACATACTTTTGTTTTCAATTGAAAAAACAAATGTTGAGAGGCTAAGAGTTCATAGAGTATTAAGTGAAAATAAAATTGACTTAGTTCTTCTGCTATATTAGAGGAACATTCTGTGCTCTGTCAGTCTTTGTTTTCTATAGGCAAAAGTAAAATCTGCGAGCCTGCTGGAGTTTTAAATGCAATATAAATGTCATGCATAATCATAACAAGTATGCAAAATGTTTTAAAACATTTGTATTGTATGGAAGCAATTACTGGCACCAAGTGCATCACACGCCCCTTATATGGGCTAAAGCCAAAAGAAACGAAGGTTTCTAAACAAAATCACTTTGTGTGGGTGGGAAGAGAGCAAATTTAACTTTTATTAGTAAGCAACATGGAGCTGTATTATAATGCCAATCACATAGTCTGTGACTTGAATAAATACGCAATAAAATTGTTCCGTGTTAGGCTTAGGTTACTTTTTCCCGTCATTCCTGGTCATAAGTCTTCCAAAGGAGACTCTTGCATTTGTACAGTAGAAATCCTTAAGGTATGATGTTTGGAAATAGGAATCTGGCTTATAGCAGGAAAATGTTGTTCCATTTGCTGTGTGGCCAGCTTTGTGGTTGCCGAGATAGTATACAGCATTTTTTCTCAGCATGTTAATTTTTATTTCTTGCAGTAAACCAGTACTACCTCCCATGCTCCAATTTCATGTCTGTAGGTCCCCACAATTGCTTTGCCAAGTGCTTTGTCCAGTGGCACATTTGCAGTTTTGGAGAGAATGAGCAATTTTCTCAGGAATCCTGCTTTCTTATAGGGATGAAACTGCGGCACACAGTTTGTACATATGGAGACTGCAACAAGTCTTCCTTCTTGGCTTCTGCAAGCTTATTTTCATTTGCAAAAGTGTATTCTTATATGCTAGTAACTTCCCTTCCCCTGCATAGCTTTTTACTTAAGCCCAGGCTTTTGCACATCTCTGTAGGATCCTAATGTGTGCCATGCTGAGTGTCCATTCCTGCCCCTTGAGAATCCTTAAGAAGTTGCATGCATAAATTAGGACCATTTTTTCTTCCATGCTAGCTGGCCTAATAATGGACATTGCCTCTCTGACAATTTATCTCTGTTTAAAAGGAAGGAGACTATCTCTCTTTATATCCTGAGCTATTAGTGACAGCAATTGTGCTACTTCATTGCACATAGGAAGAAAGGTCCAGAAATAAAGCGCAGAACATTTCAAAGTTGGAGTATTTTCTCCACAAATACTTGCAGCCCCTGCTTAAAACCAGCATTACTTCCCTGAGGAAATACTTTCTCATGGTATTTCCTGCTGCAACTTGTCACAGTGAGGCATTTGGGAGTTTCCCCCCGGCAGACTGAACTGTGATGCTCCTGCTTTCATGGACGTGCACTTGAGCTAGGCTGCCACTTTGTTATCGTTGGTGATTGGGTGTGTGGTATGTACTCTGCTGAGCTAAATTCAAGCTGAATTCTGAGTAAGAGAGCGCACTTATATTGCAGACATGTAGGACACATTGCTCACTGTTTGCTCTGTGGTGTTTCATATGGTAGAATAAGTCGTATAATAAAAAAGCCTGGATGTGACACTCAGGATTTGTGAAAATAAAGCATTAGAAAACCACATGTAAAATGCATTGTATATTTTGTTCCATAGGTCAGGAGAAGAGCTTTTCTGAATGCTGCAACTGTGCTTGTTGTGTTTCTGGTGGGCCAGTGTAGCTTTTGGATGATAACGCTGTAGCAGCAGTGGGTGTGATGGTCCTCTTACAGCAGTAGTGACAGATACAAGCACCACGGTTAGAAAGTTTTGAATAAAATGGTCTTGGGACTATGGTTTATGCAGCTGGGTACCGGCTAGGAAGCGAGAGGGAGAATACAGAAGCAGATGAGGGCTGTAGGGCATAGGGTGGATGGAGGAGACTAGGATCAGATTATATTAAAGTAAAATGAGGCATATATTGCACTATTTGTGTGTGCATCTGCATTAGGAATTTATCTGTGGGTTAGAGTGTCATACTAAAGAGACTACACTTTGTGGTTTTTATCATCATCAGAATCCCCTGATGGAATTATAAGCCTGTAATTTAGTTACCTGTCTATCTCAAATTATCAGAGAGAATATGGAACAGTGTGGATAAAACAAAGAGCAAAACCACAGTCCTGCCCCCTCAAAATTCCTGCTGAGCTTCAGGGTGAATTCCAGTTAATAAAAAAAAAGGCACTCCCTTTTGGCTGGAAAAGAGAAATTTTAACAGGAGTGACTCTGTGTGTGTGTGTGTGAACTATGTGGGTACACACTGGGTAGGCAGGTACTGGATTGGTGCTTTTGAAAGTGTCTATTAATTCTGTATGATAGCTCAGCTTTGCTCCCTGTAAGGCAAAAGCCTAGTTCTTAATATTCTTAAAATAATATTTGCCACTTTCACAAGTGATGCCCATTCACAAAGTCATTTTTGAATGCTAATCTTTCCTGAATCTCTATTAGGTAGCTGAAGCATAATTCCTATGTTATATACAGTTTGAAGTCACATCCTTGGAAGTGACTTGTAAATTTGGTTTCCTGATTTAGGACCTGTCAAGCTCTGATGACTCTAACCATCCACAGCTGTGACAGAAGTCAACTGGAACAGCAAATCAGTCCCTATGAACGTGAAATCAGGCTTCCAAAAAATGAAACCCTGTAGGACAGACCATATTTTTCTCTCTGAAAAGGTTGTTTGATATGCCGTTAAACTGGTCTGGATTAGAGTGCAGCAAAGCTTTATTTCTTGCTTTGCTGCTTAATCCACTAGAAAAAAAAAAGTAGCTTGCTGAAGAAGTTTTCTTCTGTTGTCTCCATGCATACCCATAATGTTCAGGCGTGTTCTCACTGCCTGTAGACCATTTTAATTGCGCGCAGTTTCATGATCATGTTATGGCAAGTGTGGTTGAATTTGGAGTAGTAGTGTGGCTTTTCTTCCCTGCTCACATAGGAGGGAGTGCCCATGGCAACTCTGTGAATGAAGCAGAAATTTGCTAGTTAAACAGCTCCTTCTTATGTGATTAATTGATTTTATTTATTTATTTGAGTTGGTAGGGTATTTGCATTCACTCAGTATGTATTGGGGATACAGAGATTTGGTACTGGGTTTAATATTGTACATCTACATACAAAACATTAGCTCTGTTTCATCTTCCGTGGATGGAAGTGAATTCTGGCCCAGACTGCAAGTGACAGTGAAAGAACTGTCACAGCCTGCCTTAAGAGAGTCAGATAATACAGGTTTAAATGTTGGTGCCCTGATTCTCTTTAACATTCATAAAGCTAGAAAAAAAATATATATAGTATAAAGAAGCTTCTGTTTAGGTTTGCAAAAAATCTATATGTCACTTCATCTGTGAACCTCTTTTAAAAGCACATATAATATTTTTATCGTTCTTTTTAGTGCATGAGTAGATTCTTAATGCCCGAGCTGGTAGATACTGTAGCCACTTTCACAAGTTGTTGTTGTGTTACTGTTTTTGATTTGCACCAACTTTCTTGGTTGTGGGAACATAGGAACACACTTCCTGTGTTACCCACTTACCATGTCTTTGTACTGCATTCTTTTAGTTAACTTAATCAGATGAAATGTAGCGCTCAGTATATTTCTATCTTTGATGGACAAGCTTTTGTCATTCCTATTTTATATTCCTGCCCTTAGCAGCTTTTCCCTGACTACAAGGTTCATTTTGGGCAGCCAAAGAAAGCGGGACAGAAAAAGCTAGAAGAAACCTTTATTTCACAATTGAAATTTTTATAAATTGATTTTATATAGTCTGATTTGTATATTTGTAGAGCTCAGCGAAATGATGACTTTGACAAAGATTTAACAAACCAGGAGTGTGAAGTGTTCTGTAGGCAAGGCTAACCGTTTTAATGGGTTTATCTTAGACAGTTCTTCAGTTGTGAAAGTGTCAGTTAATAATTTACCCATCCCAAGAGGCAGTGGAAGCAATCACACGGCAGCGAGCTGCTCTCGGGCCTGTCGCAGTGCTGCAGCCCATCGTGGCTATAGAAATGTGCCATTGGATGCGACATCAGCACTGCGCCTACACTTTGACAAATGAAGTCTTGCAAGAGCTAAGTAAGGCATGGGAAGTTTTGGAACGAGCAAATAGCTCTTCAGCTGATTTCTGCAGTAATGGATTACTGTAAATGTCCACTGCTGCAGATCAGAACGAACGTGGGATGTTCTTTTTTTCTTTCTTTTTTTCTTTTTTTTTTTTTTTTATTTGGTAAAGACTACCTGAAGCCTGTTGTTTCTAAATGTTCCTAAATCTCCAGAGGTAAAGATGGCATTTTTTTATCTTGGTATTTGGAATGTAAATGCTATGCTCGGATGATACATTGCAAGAGTGGAAGTTTTCTACCAGAAATGTGAATATTTAACATCAAAAAAAGCCTGAAATATGATACTTTTACCATCACCTTTTTCCATGCAATTTGTTCAGATGCAGTTGTTAACATGAAATCGCTGTAGATTAAGCACTATTTATGTGAATTTTATTCCTGCATGTACTCATTGAATTATACTGTACTACCAGCATGGTAAGTTTTGTAATTTGTTTTCCACTGTATGAAGAATGTTTCTCCACAAATACTCACTTTTGCATGCATATTTTTTATTAGACATTATGCCATTCTAAAGATTTACAGTTATTTAATAATGATTTAGTATGGTAGTTTATTCTGCCAGCTGTGGTACATTTTTACTGGAATTTGTAAATCAAATGTATATTGAAATTCACTAGAAACATGCGTTTCAGATTCTAATGCAATGTACTCTAAAATTGTTTTTCTGAAGTGGGCAGCTATGTGAGTGAACTGTAACTTTCAGTGTCTGACGTTATATTTAAGCTTATCCTCCACCTATTTTATTCCCTTGCCAATCTTAGATGTTTTACTTACTTCAGGAGTAGTGAATCTTGGTGCGACTGTGGGAAACAAACAGCAATAAAACTGTGCAGTCATCGACCTTGTCCTCCAAGGCATCAGTATCAAATCATGCACTTGACCTGCAGTGATCAAGTCACGTTAAGGATTAGGAAGGCAACCTGACAGCAATTTCAGTGTGCTTCTAATTGCACTCAGTGTTGTGATAGAAAGTGCATGTCTTGAATTTAGTGAGTCATAAGAGACACTGAGTGGGATTAGTATTTCTGGTGATATTGAAAAATATGTGTATATGGAAGGGAAGAGAGGAAACCAAGAATATTTTCACAATATCTTGTAAAACTTTTGAAAATTGTATTGTATCTTTTGCATCTTAACTATAAACTTTGCAATTAGTTCACCTGAAAGTGCTAGCGAAGCATCATGCCAGTATCTCTTTTAAAATGGTAAATTTGATACCTCCTATTCTTGGCTCTTTGGAAATCTGGCACAAGCTGTGGGTGTGAAATACTCTGGCAAATTCCAGCTCTGTGTATCAGTTTCCTAATAGTAAAAATCAAAATGAGATAGATACTTCCTTTCTTCTATCTTTTGT
>JAUBOD010000151.1:1650664-1680664 GCA_032353885.1 Nothura maculosa
AATTCCAGCTCTGTGTATCAGTTTCCTAATAGTAAAAATCAAAATGAGATAGATACTTCCTTTCTTCTATCTTTTGTTGGTCTTGATTGTTCAGACTATAAACCTTTTAGACAGGAACTGTCTCTTACTTTTGTTTGTAAAGCATCCAGCACAGCTGCAGGACTGAGAGGGATTGAGTTTCTTTAGGTCTTCTAGACTTTGTTTGGGTATTAGTAGGATGCAGCTATGGTAATAGCAGTGAAGCTATTTTTTTGAGTTCATTTGTAAATAAATCTAAGTTACATTTTCATTAACTGAACATTGGAAAATGTGCTAGCTTCTTAGAGGGATTTTTACCCAAGAGCTAGTATGAGGATATAGGCTTAGGATTATAAAAAAACAACTGTATGGAGAAGAACTTGGTGATGCAAGATTTTGTGGGTTTGGTTGTGATCTCAAAAACAAAGCATCTGTTGCTTCATACCTTGTGAAAATCAGCTGCTGTGCATGTGTACACAAGTATAGGATCCCTACTTGCCAGATAAGCAGCAATGCTTTATTGTTTATCGAAGATCAGAATTAAACTTTAAATCTAAAATGCATTGAATACAGCACTTGAGGATACTAAAATGTTGCCAGATTCTTTTGCATCTGATCTCATCATGATAGCAAATAAAATTGCCGTGAAAGTATTAAAACAAGAGAGAAAGAGTAGTATAGCATTCCTAAATGAATAACTAGGGATTTTAATTTTAAGTTACTGAACTTGTGAATGTGATCTGCTAAAAAAAGGAAAAACAGAAAAATGAAATGAATACATTCGTCTACAAAAAAATTCAAATACAAAAAGAAATCACTGAGAAAAATACACTTTTTTCCCTATTTACATTTCATGTACAGACATGGGATGATTTTTTAGTGTACTATACAGGAATGTTCAGAGAACTGTTCATTCAAATGTTAATTCCCTATATATATATATATATATATATAAATACGTATATGCATACATATTGTATTATATACATATGCATATTACATGTATTTTTTAAAAAAGTATGAGTATATGATTTTTTAAAACTTAAGAATGCTATATTATTTAACAGGAGACAGCTGATGTTTACTTTGATACATTCTAGGTTCTTTTCATGTCACTTGCCTGTGTGCAGTTAGCTGTCATGTCAAGTCCTCCAAGCACATTGATGCTTACCTTGTAGTCCTTTTGAAAAGTGACCTGCAAAGGATATAAGGCAGCTTGTGTCTTGATTTTTTCTTGTTTTGGCAGATTTTTATTTCCTTAATTCTTCTTGGATTAATTTTGAATATGAGGAGGAGGTGAAAGTATAGGAAACATTTCCATTGTTAAAACTTCTACAGTGCTTTTTTTTCCCCCAATTCAAAACTTACTGAGAAATTCCTTCTTTACAATTGTCAAATCTAGAGGAAAAAATCTCTAGGAAAGAGAGAAAAGCCTATTTTCATATTGTTAATTGAGTATTTTGCTATCAAATGTGATCCTAAGACAAATTCCTTTGTTTAGACAAAACACAGCATATTTCTGTTTTCTTGCGGTTCAAATTAAGATGCCAGAATTTTTATTCCTAGGACTCCTTCAGAGCAACAGCAGAGTGAAAAGTTTTGCCAGTTATCACCTTTTAATAAATTCTTACTAGCTCACAGTCTTAAAGCTTTGGACAACAGGCAAACATATCCCCGGGTTTATTTTCTACGTGCAAAATCCGGCATTTTTCCTTAAGTGGATCTAGTTTTGCAACTGATTTTTAACTTGTTTATAGGTATTTGGGAAGTGAACTAGATGGCGGAAAATAGGTATTTATCATAGTGGAATTGTCCTGCACTGTGATGGTTGCCTGTGTAGTTCTGTGTCTGACATCAACGCTGATGGTTAAACCTGAACTGATTTATAAAGGATAGCTCTTCTTGCTGATTAGCTTGTCCTAATGGGAACTGAGATGTGGTCAAATGGATGTTAAGAGAGAAAGGAAGGAAAGATCTACTGCTGGCATGACCAGGAAGAGCCGTGGGGATCATGGATGCTCATCCAGCTGTAGCCTCTCCCTGCCCAGGACTTTGCTCCTCCTATGGAGCATAGGAAGCTGCTTAGAGGGAGGGACTTATGCACCTCCCCATCAGCCAGTTGTGGGAGAAATCATTTGATGGTTTTGTTGTCCTTTTCCGGCATTTTCATGTAATCATCCTACAGCTGTTTTGCTATGTTCACCTCTGCCTATATTTCAAAGGCATATTTAGGATTAAGAAGGATGATTTCCATTGGACCAAATGAGCAAGATCTTTGAAGGGGTGTTCATGTACCCCACAATATCTTGAAAGGCAAGTTTTGAGATTAAAAGGAATAAAACAAAAATCTACATTTTTTTTAAAAAAGGCAGCGAAATGTTTATGCCTAGCAGTTGTGACTTTGGCTTTTTATCCAACACAAGTAGAAGGCTGAAACATGTGAATCCTTGGGATAGACAGAATTAAAGGACAGCTTTTTGTTTAGGGACTCATGATTACACAGGGGGGCAGTTTGCAGCTCTTTCAGCGTAAAATGACTTGTCTTTCCCTGGGGTGCAAGGTGGTTTAGTATCCCTAAAGGATAAAAGGAGGACATGTTGCTGCTTCTCCCTCGTGCAAGTAGTAGAGTTACCAGCGCTCTTGAAGATGCAGCATGGAGCCTCCCAACATGTGGTGGCTAAAGCTGCCCTTGGCCCTATCAGTGCAGGCCAAAGGGTGAGGAGGGATCCAGCGCAGCCGACTTGGATAATATCAGTGTTATCTGGAAAACCACCCCATTTCTTCCATCCTTGTCCTTTCCGTTGCAGACAGACTTACACAGATCTTTCTTGGGTGCCAGCCTTGTAAATCTGCCGCAGTTTCTGTAGGGAAAAAGTCTACCCTGGTCTACAAATAGGACTTCTAAGGCCCTTGTGGGCCTGCCCCATACCATGTATGCGATGTGTGAAAGTCAAGGTAGAAATAAGGATCTTGCCTGTTGTGCTGTTCCTGTAGAACATACTTGCCTGCTTTTGGTCAGCACTCCCTTTTTCTCCTTAATCGTGTGAAGACCCAAAAGCTTCAGTTTCAGGGCTGGCTTCTGAAGAAAACCAGTGTGGTTGATCTGTGGGCTGGGAGCAGGGGTTTGCATTGGCACGGAGCAGTGGGTGCTTTGGGGCTGGAGCGCACACAGCTGTGGGTTCCAGATGCTTGCTATCCTGTATTCATGTGGCTTGTCTGTAAAACCAGGGCACCCGCAAGGCTATGCAAAGGTCCGCGCCTCTGGTGCTGTGGGAAGCACTCCCAGCTGGAGAAAGTTCGGTTTTTAGAGGGAATTAAAACAAGTTTTACAGATACCCAGCTCAGACAGGTTTAGGTGATGTGAAAGGCTCCGCATGGGCTTTGTTTCAGGAGAGATTCAGAGTTCTCTGCGTGGAGATTTTGGTCTCCTCATGCACACAAGTTTTGGTGTCTTGAACATGAACCGAAGAAGTAACAAGCTTGTTTGCCCTGAGTATCTTAATTTTGTAGGCGCTCAACCTGTCCATATCACTCATATGGCTGGCATAACCAGTCTGTAAATACTGTAGAAATGTGCTTTCCGTGTTTACATGAGGTTAGGTACCTCTTCATGTACCTCTCTGTGGTAACACAGAGAACAACATCTTTACTATGGTATGGGAAAGTGCATATCCCTATTTTTTTTTCAAATTCCTTGAAAACTCTCAGGTGTTATTGTCTTAAAGAATTGTGTTTTTCCACATTTCTTTTGAAAATCAGATCAGCTTTGTTTTTTTTTTCCTCCTCTGATGGTATATGTAATTATTAGGAATATTTTTTCGTTATATGCTAAAGCCAATTGTTAAAAATATTCACCCAAACTATTAAATCTTGTACATAAAGTTCAACAGAATAGAGAATAGTTTATAGTTTAAGGTCTGTCCCTGCAATCCTGTGATTTAATAAAGAAATGTCTTTGTACAGTATCTTTCACACAAACTTTATCTCCAAAAGACTGTGCAGAGTTAATAAAATTAAAAAGTTTTTTTTTTTTACTAGAAGTTAAGAGACATAGACATGAGAACAGAGACATATTGTTTCCAGATGAGGGCTGAAAATAGATGGAGAATGAGGGAGAGAAATGCAGCAGGGTGGTTCCAGATGGCAGGCATTGCAGAGGAGAAGGTTCTTGCAGCCATGTTGGCCGGAGCGTACAAAAGGACAGAAAAGCAGGCTGATGCCAAGCAGAGGAAGATGAAATATAAACTAATGAAAGTAATATTGTAGGAAATTCATGAAAGAATTTAAAAATGCGTGTCCTTTGTTATAACTGAGTGGAAGCCTGGATTTATTTTCATTCAGTTAGAGTATGTCATGTGAAAAGGTATTTTAAAAATTGAGTTTTACTGATGCTGTGTACTCAGCAGGTGAGCTGGCGTCTTATTTTTGGTATGTTTTCAAACAAAATAGTAGCTTGTAAGTATTTAAAACTTTATTGAGTCTTATTGTACTTCTGAGTGTCTTATAAATTATTTAATTGTCTGATGGATATGTGGCTACCTAGCTATAAGGCATGAAATATGCACTGTTCCTCTAATACACTGGAGGGAGACCTGTTTATAAAGTATTTAGTATTGGTTTTATAATGCACTGTTGTCAACAGGAGACCACGGAGCTCAAAGATCAATCTCATTTTGGCCCGGAGTATTAATGCTGCTTTATGAAACTCTGTGACAGGTCACTTAGACAACAGCTCTTAATGAAAGGACTTTGTGCCAGTGTGTGGTCGTGTGACTGTCTGCGAGCAAGGCATGCTCCAGCCGCTGCCAAGGCTGCAGATGAATCTCTTTGTCCAAGTCCCCGAGGTGACTTTGTGGCTGCTGCTGCTGCTGGCCAGGTGATGGAGCTCATCATTTCCCCCGTCCTCTGGAGAGAAAGGGAGACCGAGTTCCTGCTAATGCAGCTTCTGCTAATTGTCCAGAGAGCTCCTAGGACACTGGGCAGCGCCGGCAGCGCCGTGCATTGCGAGTGAGTCAGTAATTAGAAAAACGTCGCCGCTCTTAATTCAGCCTTGCGCTTGTGCATGGGCTGGCTTTTCAGCCATCTAAAATGCAGCTGCTTCTACAAACGATCTGGATTTTTAGGTCAGTTTAGTTGTTTGATTATCTTAGGTTTTAGACACTAAATAATTGTTACTAGGAATTGGCACAGTGTAACGTATTATCAAATAATTAGATCATAAGCTTAGCCTAGGCTTAAACCCTGTAGGCTGTTGTGGGATCCAAAGACATTGCTTGTTATGGAGACTGGTTGCTAAAAGGGTGAGAATAATGAAATTAAACACCAGAGGATGAATTGCTTTGTAAAAGTCTTATACTAAACTAGTGTTCAACAAACAATTTCTAAGGTTTTAGAACATTTTTCAGGCATAAACAGCAAAACTTGAGTCTAACAGTAAATAAAAACCACAAACATTTTTTAATCCCACATCATCAATAGCTGGAAGATCCTGGATATAATAATACTCCTCTAAAATAGCATGGTGATAATCTGTGAAAATAAATGAGTGTAAATACCTTGCTTTTTAGATCAAAGTGTTTCAATTCTCCTTTTTAATGACTTAGATTGAGTTGCTGCTTCTGTTTTTCACCTGCTTCTTAACAGTTCCAGTGAAGCCTGCAACTATTACAGTTGAATCATGAATGTAGTTCTCAGCAAGTGCAACTGATATTGAAATATTTTATTTTAAAAGAGAAATACATTCATTTTAATGTCATTTATCTTGTTATTATGTGAGGAGTCATCTCTGTCCTTTTTAGTTCTTTTAATAGGATGTCTAAATGACTGTTATTTCATTCATTTTATTTCATTCATTTTATTTCATTAGATGTACAGTCTAAATGAAAATCTCTTGGAGTAGTTTGCAGCCTGTTACATTTGGTGTGCTTTGAGTCAGATTCTAATAGCTTAACAGAGCATCCTTTACCTTTTGCTGTAAAGAATTAAATAGTAAATAACTAATTGTGTGTCAAAGAAAAAAGCAGGCACTAACTAACATATGCAATGAAGACTGAATGTAAAACTGTCCTAAATGTGTGTATGATACCAGCTGCCCTGTTTACCTACGTGCAAATTAAGAGTTTTGCACCAAGTTTTTGTTGGGCATGTAGAATCCTTCTCTTGAGAAAAGGATGAGTTTTGCAGTGTACTATATTGTTCATACATATATGGAGCTTATTATTTGTTAAAAGTGATGCTAATGTGTAGGGTACCTTTCAAACAGCTAGTTACAACTTAGCGAGTTTCCTGCCTATGGTCTACGAATGGCATTGCTTGCAGTATAACTTGCATTAGAGTGTGTGCGTTTACCAGGATTTTGTCAACTTACCTGTAGCTTAAAGGCTTTTATGTCCTCCCATTCACCTGCACTCTTTCATTTATGTAGAAGTATGTCACACATAAGCAGGATGTTTCGATTTTTTCTGATTCATTTCTGTATTCTGCAGTTGTTGAACAAGCACATTAGTAAATTTGGCACATCGATCTTCCAAAGTAGGTCGAGAAGAACAGACATGATTTCCCCTTAAAATAAAAGGAGCTTCAGGTGACCTGAACTTCAAATATTGACACATTTAAATAGCAAACAACAAACACAACAAAGCTAAAATAAGAAAACAAAAGTATATATTATTCATCTCCTACAGTTGACAGCAACTTTCTTTTAACTAGTATGTAATATGCTCCACAGTCATCGCCCCAACCTGAATAGGCTCTGTGCCAACATTCACACTGTGATCATGTTAGATACTGAAGGATAGCATCTATTGACGGCAATGGCCTATCTCTGTGCTTACTGTTTCTATACCTGATAATTCTTTTGTTTCACTAATTTGTTATAATACGGTGGGTGAGTGCCCCAAATTCTGATGATCTTTGCTTGGTAAGATGATTTATATCCACAGGTAAAAGCAATTTTCTCCCCCATGTTTGCTTGCTTTCTGTGTTGTGGTGGTCTAGGTATGGGGATGCTGATACCTATACAGACTAAGTTGTGGTTAGGATCATTTGCAGTGCGACAGCCTGATGGGAGCTGAAGATTTCTTATCAGGAATGTGCACCTTCAGGGGCATAGCCAAAAGTCTGGGCTGGGCATAGAGGTTTTGTCACATCTCTTACTACGTGATGGGGAAGAAATTAAATACTTCTCTAGGAAAAAAAAAAGTAACCTTCTTAAAGTAGGCTATGGTTTGAAAACAGGATTTTTAATTATAGGTGAAAACTTCAGTGATGTTTTGAAGTTCCTCCATACTTTGATTGTCCCAAACTCTAGAGAGTGAACACTTCTGACCCAAAAAAACTTTCCACAAAAAAAAAAAGTAAAATCTAGATGTGCACTTCTTTCAGAAACTGTGAATTAGGCTTGCCCATACAAGTGGAAGACAGATTCATAAATGCACAATACTGTAGATACAATGCACAGTGCAGATAAGGTAGGGAAGAAGGTTTCAGCAAGGACATTTGGAACATGGGGGGGCGAAAAGTATTTGGTCTCATTTTTGCAAGATGACATAATCAACTGGTCCTATGCATTTTGGTTATAAGTCAGAAGTTACCTATTAAAACTCACACAAAAAATGTTTTACAAAGTAAGGGTGACAGGTTTCAGAGAAAATACAGTGCTGCCAATTTTTTTTCTTTAGGATATGGAAATTTTGGGTGGATTATCTGTTCAGAGGAGGTTTCCTTTATTAATTCTCTCTCCCCCCGCCCCCCTTCTCATTTTAGACATCTGTTAACATTTCATAGAGTCTAACAGATGTTGCAAAGCAAGTCCCTTACATCATTCTTGGGGAGAAGGGGATGATAAAAAATGACATTTTCACAGTAGAATCACCACCTCTCTGAATATGACCATCATGATGGCTTTGCATAATTTCCAAGAATAAGATTATACACCCCTATAGGACACAATTCACAATTCATTGTTATCCATGGGTAACGTGTAAGCATGATTTTTATGGACTCTGTTCACACATTATTGTAATGACAAAGAGAAGGAAGAATTCTCTCTCATTAGGTGAAGTCCTTTTTTTTTTTTTTGAAACAGCAGTGAATATTTTTTTCTTTAAGCAACTCATTTTATATAAGCTTGGTTATTTCAGCACAAGCAAGGAAGGGCTGATTGTCATGCGATGTGGAGGACCATTTTCATTATTTTGGCCAGAACAGGGACAGTTTTGTCCTGACGAGCTATTAGATGAATACTGGAATGTGTCACATGAAAAACCACTGATCTTTAACCCAGCTATCTACTTAACCAAGCCTAGAAATGAATAGTGAATAAGGGAAGAGCAAAGGCCAGTTTACTGTCATTACAAATTACAGAAACTGTTAACATCTGCAGCAAAATGAACTCTGGGAATTACAGGTACTATCCAGTCAGTTGGCTGAGGGTACAAAGGTTTAGGAAAATGGAGTAAGGTCCCATATTTTGTGTATTGTATGTCTCTGCTATTTAAGTGTGGTTCACTTGCATAAGAAGATGTAAAGGTTTTCTGTATTTTTTTCAGAATACCTGTAAGAAAATCATAGAATTAACACCAAAAGTGTTAGTGTTCTTTGATGATATAAATGATTATATTAAAAGAAAGTTCTTTTAATATAATCGATTGATAATTATCATAAAAAGAAACAGAAGTAATAAAAGTGTGTCCGTGATTTTATCTTTTTTCCCCCCGAGAGTATTCTGGGGGACACTGCTGCATGTATAGTTAATACAAACATTTGTACTGAGCTCCTAGATGTTAGAAAAACAAATACTGTAAAGATCAGTAACATTTTAAAATGATCAGTTATGGGAATTAATGCTTATAGGAAAACACCATTCTTTCTTGCCCTGCTAGTAGAATTTCATTGTCTCCCTACAGTCTTGTTAGCTCATACTAACTGAAATGCAAATTCTTTCCAACTAATTGGACCTCGTTGAACGTACATGTACAGTACATAGTTATATGCATGTAGATTTTTTTTTACTAAATTCCTCTGTAATTATTTTCTTGATTAATATCTAAAGCAGAGACGTGGAACAAAAATCTCTTTAAAGAGTTTACATATTATTGAACATTAAAAAGATAGTAACTGTTGCATGTTTTAACAGCTTAATTAATAATACAGAATAATTGGAATAAAAAGATTTTTTTCCATGTTTAGTCATTCTGAACTATTTGTATTAACTCTTTGACTGAACTAATTAACACTGAAATACTCATAGCAATGGAATTCAGAAAAATAAGATACATTTGCATTAAATTCTGTGTTTTCCTGATTAGACTTTCCTATTGGCATCTTTTCTAACCTTTCTTGATATCTAGCGTACCTCTTTATCAGTGTTTTTAAGAAAAGAGACAAAACAACAGCATTTTTTTAAAAAAATCCACAAAAGCATACATGTAAAGTCATAATTGTCATTCATAGTAAAGAACGAGTAGCAATTAAAAGGAAAAAAAAGTCCACCTTATATACGGTTTACAAACGCCTCAGATTCTCAAAATCGAAGTAGATAACTGCAACTCTTCTGTGTTTTAAGTTTCATTAAAACCTGGATTTTGTAGCCACTTCTTCTGTTCAGCACCCCGGTATTCCCATGAGCTGAAAATGTAAAATAATTTCACAGATCCTTTTATCTTTCAGCACAAATACTATTGGATAGCAGTAAAATACTTGCAGAACATATTCCTGATTAAGAACCTATTGAAAATGAGATTTTCTTTAGTGCATTTAAAAGGTTTTGTTTAAAATGCTGTTAGAGCCCTTACCTTGTCTGTACTGTTTCTGATTCTCCTATGAGTTAGCCAAGGGGAAGAGAAAAAAAAAATGCTGTTCCACTCAGTTTGTGCCAAACTTGTGTACTAACAAGTAGTTCCTGTGCTTCCCACAGATGATTCAAAGAATATTTCTGCCTGCAAAGGAATTATAACAATAAGCAGAGGGCAATAGATTACAAAGGGAAGTCCTGGGATTTTCACCTGGATTCTGCAAGTTACAATTTTTGTTAAATCTTTTGTCAGTTTTGCTTCTTCTTTTTCCTTTTTTTTTTCTTTTTTTTCTTTTTTTTTTCCCCTCCACTCTAATAGCTGTAGAGACAGAGAAGACTTAGTCTATTGCTCTGGGAGGTGTACTTCTGTTTTTTTTTTTTTTTTTCTGCAATGGTTACTTTTATCTCCTTACTGACTACTACTTTTCATATCCCTGTTTGAATTTCAGTAAGTATTTGTTTTCTTCTCTTTATATGCTGGCCATAGCTTGCTAAACCAGATGCTGTGTAGGCAATGGGCGTTTAAGGATGACCCGCACTGTGTGGGAGCTGGTGGACTGAATTTTGCCTCTTTTTTGTGTCATGTTAGTCAGCAGGGGGGGGAAGAAGATTTCTTTCTTTAACATGTTCTTAAGCTGTGATGCAGCAGTCACACGTGTGACAATTAAATGATAGTCCTGCTTTGATACAGTGGTGTGAATGTGCTTGGATTTCGAGTGAGCTTGTAGCAATCTGGCTAGGATTTCTGCTTGGGAAGACCAGATTTGGATGTATTAGCTAGTCAGCCTAATAACCCTGTACAGACTGTATTGATTTTCTAGGAGAGAGTTTATGAACTAAATAAACTTGGAGTTGGTGTCTTAATAAACTGCTTCTCTCAGTCTGTCACATTTAGTTACAGAGCTCTGCAGTTTAGGGGAAAAAAAGGCTAATTCTGTTACAGATTGTTCACAGCAGGGTCTCCAAATTAGCCCTTTGTTTTGTAATGCCACCTTGCTTGGGCTCGCTTTGAGCACATTTCTCAGTTTTACCCTAATGAGTTGCAACACTGATAATGTGGCTGATGATCTTTCATTGATTTCACTATCACTTGCTTGTCTGGTAATTGATCCGTTGCTGAGCCTCTAGTTAATTATATCGGCTTTGACATGGCCCGGTCCACCGGGAATTTCGAGTCTTGCAGAATAACAGTTTTAATAAAAGAGTCTATTACTGCAGGTGCTCGCCGCTGCACGCCGCTCGGCTCCGCGCGTGTGCACGCGCTCTTGTGCGTGTGTGCACGGGGGGCTCTCGCATTCCCTGGCAGCGAGGAGGAGGAGGAGGAGGACGGCGGGACGGGAGGAAGGAAGGACGGGGGGAGGCCAGAGGTGGAGGGATCCGCAGCGGGCAGGAGCGCGCAGGAGATGCGGGAGGCAGAGGAGAGGAGGAAGCTCGCTATTGACAGTGTCCTTAAGCCTCCCACAAATAACAGCCATTAGTGGGAAGGTCAGGAGCTGAGCATGCAGCTCCACGGAGGCACTGAGTGCCACTTCAGAAATGAAGAGGCTGGCAGATTTTAGAGGGAGTTTAAGGGGCTAATAGCTAACTGTAAAGGTACAGCCACTGTTGGCACAATTGACTCCTAAGTGTCATCTTCCCCCCCTTCCCCAGGCAGGGTATTTTTTTATTGACCACAGGTGGACTTAATATATTTTAAGGCAGCGGTTCTTGGGGGGGTTCTTGCTTGTTTCTTCTTGGATATTGAATTTGCTGCTTTTGAGACTTTTTTTGTACTTAATGGTGCTGAACTGGAGGAAAGTTTAACAGAAAAGCTTTCAAGAGATGTAGGGTCTAGAGGGGAAGGCACATTTGTGTCAACATAGTGTACATCTCCTCATCTTTTCTCATTGCACGCTAATGACACAGAGCTGCCACTGAAGCTCTCTTCTGTTTCTTTTGTTGTTTCAGAGAGTGAGGTTTATTGTTATTCCTGAGTTAGGAAAAAAGCAGAGTGGTACATTTGTCCTCCTAAATTTGTAGATGGTATTAGAAGATGAATGCTCCTTATGTTAGAAAGGATGGCTTTTTTTAATACTCTGACTGTTTTTTATGAGATTGCATAAATTTTGTTTTACATTTACGAAGTTTGTTTGTAGAGTTACGATTTCTTGCCTGAACGTAAAGGATGGAGTGGGTAAGAGAATTTATCAAATAAGATTCACTTCTTTTTTCTTTTTTTTTTTTAAAAAAAGAGAGCTATTCTAATTAAAAACAGTACTGTAGCTGTGTTATTTGTCCTGGTATATATTAATGTCCCTTAAGTACTGAAGAAAAAAATCTTAGAGGAAAAATGCTGTTTCTTTTGCATTACTTTTTAACTGTGTGGGACTGGCTGCTTTTCTGCTGTGATTCATTTCTTTGTTCTTTATGATGTGAAAGGTGTATTGTATCTGCTGCAACTAGCTACTTAAAAAAACAAAAAAACAAAAAAACTACTTTTGATCTTTTGGGGGAGGGGAGGGAAGGGGTAGATTCTTCGCTTTTCCATCCTTTCTTGCTGGAGATGCTGTTTAAGACACTTAGCAGTGGGCAAAGAGAAAGTGAGGGGTGTGAGAAATGAAAAGTGCATGTGACTTTCTGGGTTTATTTCAAAAGCAGTTGGATCATGTATTTTATTTTTCCCTCTTTGGTAAGAGTTTTATTTGGGATGGGAGCTGGCTATCCCACACTACTTGCCTGAGTAGTATTTAAAAAAAAAAAAACAGGCCAACATTTATGTTTTACTTCTGAGTGAATATGGACTGCATTTAGCAGCAATTTCTTGCTTGCTTGCTTTTCCCTTTCTTAAAAAAAAAGAAAGAAAAAAGAAGAAAAAAGCAAAAGGAAGGGGTCTGCTAATCCTGTGTGGTAGGCAAGTGTCAGATATTACACGCTGTACTTGACAGCATTGTTGAGGAAAAGCAGAGGGAGCCGGGGAAAGGGCCACAGCCTTTTCTTCCTGCCGGTTCACTCTGATCATTGTGCTACTTAGCGAGACCGTGCGCGCGCGTGTGTGTGTGTGTCTGTGTGTCTGCAGGCTGAGGGGTTAGTGCTCCATGTCATTTGGAGCCTGACAGTGGAGCGGTGCAGTTGACTCCTTGCTCTGCTATCCAATGACATCCAGTGGCTGGGAGTTTGAAGCTGATGGTTGGGTCTCCTCAGTGCTGCCTGCACACCTGACAGGCAGCTGCTAAACTGAGCAAAGGCGAGCTTGGGGAGTCACAATCTATGCATAAATGATAGGGGTATCTGTGCTGAAGGTGCGAAAGAAGCGCTGACCCCCTCCCCTGCATCCCCCCTTCCCAAATGAGACGCACAGAGCAGCCAGCTTCCTAACTACACCACACTCCTGCTACTGGCTGCCAAGAGGCTCAAAAAATCCACCTTCACTTTTCAGTCAGAAGAGGCAGAAGTGGATGTGAGAGACAGAGACACACAGAGACACAGAGAGCGAAAGAGGGCAAGAGACTTGACTTTAAGAGACTCCTGCACTGACAACTCCATGCAGTTCGGCACAAGAACGGCAGCGACCGACTCTGGTTTCATGGGGACATGGCAGAACACTGACACCAACCTCCTGTTCAGAATGTCCCAACAGGTACGTTACTTTTTTTCGTTTATTTTGCAACATGACATTTCCGTGCTCTTTCTTTCCCTCCCCAATCCCCTTCCTCTTTTTTTTTTTTTTCCTCCTTTCCTTTCCTTTTTTTCCTCCCTTTCTCTTTGCTCTTTTTCCACGTTTCATTTTTGTTTCATTCATCACTACATAGTTAGCCTCTGAACTGTCATAACTATGTCATTGGAATGTGCATGGTTACTTCACTGCTCCCCTAAGGGCTCCTTTTTAAAAGAGGGGAAAATATTGAAGCTTTAAGTAAAAGCAAGGCATTTGTTTTAAAGTTTTCAAACAGAGCTTTGCTCACAGAAAGGCTGGTTTTCTTTCTTTGTTTGCTTTTGTTTTGTTTCAGTCTTTCCCCCTCCACACCTCCTCCTTCTCCCCCTGTCCTATAAATAAAAGTATCTGCTATCCCAGCAAAACTCCTTTCTTTCTCTCCTTCCTTCTTCCTCCCCGAGTCCGTAAGCCCCCAAATCGAACTGCGCCTGAATTTAGGGGGGCCTCTCAGAGCAGCCTAATTGGCTTCATGTGGCAGGAGGCAGTTTTCGTGCTCAGAGCCCAGGAGCGCGGAGCAGTTGTGCGGGAGGAGCGCGGGGCTGAGGGTCCTGGCGGGAGGGAGGCAGCTCCAGCCACGGGTCCCCCCCGTCCCTCCCGCCATCCCTCTGCCTTTCCCGCTCCCCGCTTTCCTTCCCGTGTCCCCTGCTCCCTCCCTCTCCCCCCTTTTCCCGCTCCGCTTCCCTCCCTATCTCTCCCTCCCGCTCTCCCCCTCTCTGAGGAGCTGCGCCTTGGCGTCCTCCCCAGAGCTGCTCCTTCACCGGGGGCCGCGTTTAAGGCAGCTTGGTATGCTGGTTCTGACGGGAAAGCTAAAATGTTGCTGCAAGGCCAGTAATAACTGATAATTAATCACAGGAGCTGGTGTCTCTGTACCATGCACGCGGTGATACGCGCCCCGTGTGTTGGAGCTACTCTTGCACAACTGCTTGGCTCTTCTGGGTGAAAAAAAAAAAGAAAGAAAAGAGGGAGAAAAATGAGAGGGGAAAAAAAAGAGAGAGAGAGAAGGAGAAACTTTTCAGCTTGGAGCGGGCTCAAGCAGGGGAGGGAAGTTCAACCTGAAGGTTTTTAGCAGGGTGACTCCCTACCAAGGGACGTTCTGCCTTTTCTGAAAACTAGTTTCCAATTATGGTCTGACACTGAGTGATAATAACTGAAATACTGTGTTTTCCAAAAGAGGAGTTATAAATGATTTGTACGCTTGTGTTAGACTTTTATTTAACGTTGGAAATAAGATGAATGAACTCATTTACCTGAAAGGTGTTGTACTGTATGAATTGAGAGAAAGTAATTAAGCTTTTATAGTTTACAGTAAAAAATGCCTGAATGCTAGCCATAAAACAGTTATTTAATTAAAAAACCCAAAACTTTAGAAGCAACAAAAACAGCACATAGTTAGTAACCAATAGCGGTTGTCTATGGAAAGGAGCTTAAGCAGTATAGCTCAGGACAGGATGAAGGCATTTGGATAAGGTATATTTTGATATATCCTGTAGAGGGACCCTGATTACTGCTGATACAGTAGGCTGGTATGGAATGTAATCAACATAAGGCAAATAAGCAACTCTGTTCAATTTCCCATTCTTGAAAGTAGAAAAAGTTCATTTCCTAGTGGAGATGCACATTTCCAAGCACTGCTTGGCACTGGGAAGTGTGAGCTGCTCCTGCTCTGCTTGCAGGGCTTATCAGACGTGTGCATGTCTGCAATGCATAGCATGTTTGGTTATATAGATACTGAGCAATAGCATCAAAGGAAGTTATTCAAATTACCTGCCCTATTCTTTTAATAAAAAGTGAGATTAAATATTTGGGGTGAAGAAAAGGTTTATTCCCTTTCAGTCACAAAGGAGTTAACATAACTAGATCCAGATAACGATCAATTGATAAATGACGATTGAACCACATAGATAATATTAGATTGCCTGTTTAGTGTTAGACCTTTTCTATCAGATTTACCCTCTATGGTCCCTGGAATGCTAGAAAATGTTCAACACCGACAAAGAAAGGAAACAAAACTAAATAAAGAGCATCACAATGTGTAGGGGGTCAAATAATTTAAGGCAACTAGCTCACAGACCATGCCAGACTGGCATGCACGTAAGCTAGCCTCCTTTTCATATTATTTTTCTTCAAAATATTTTATTTTTACTAATTCTTGAGTATGAGCTGGATTTTATATATTATTGGGCATGGGTATTCATGTTGTATTCTCTATGAAAAAGGAGAAGTGAGGTACTAAATGGCTAAACGTGTGTAGATGCTGCATCTGTGTGTATCCTTCCGTTGCAGCACACACAGTAGCACTGTAAAGGTGGTAATGTCAAACAGATTTATTTCTTAAATGCCTATACTTACATCTTCACGTGCTGTGTTAATAATCTCCTTGTCACATTTTGTTTGTTTGCTTATAATGTACTAAAACATATTCAGTCTACGTATGCTTTCATCATGCTTTTAAGAGGAGGGTAAGTTTTTCTTATTTCTAAATGCATTTCTCTCCTCTTTAAGGATAATATTTTGTCTGATATTTCTGATTTGTTAAGGCTGTTACAATTCACAACCTTGCGCAGACAGTCAGCACAGAGTATGTGCAAGTGCAGCTGCATGTTTGTGTCCAAGTGCCAATGTGTCCTTCTTAAAACACTTAAGATATTGAACGTTGTGTTTTGTTATCTTTTTTCATCCATTTATCAGTTAATTATTTTCAATTCATCTTCAGGAAATGTAAGTACTTTTAAAATTTTTCTTATGCTTTAAGAGAAATTATTTTCATATAAATAGTGCAAATAAAGAGTGCAAATAAAATATTGTTATTAAATGTGCATAACTTGCAAGCAAAAGTTTGGCATGGATTGAAAGAACTGTTTAATGAAACTTCCAGCAATACACAGTAATGCTGGGACATTCCTTTTTAAAGTTTTAAGTATAATACTAGTTTTCCACATGCTTTTTTTAAAAACAAACAAACCCCCATCCCCATCACTTTTCCTTGGAGTTGTAATTTAATCTCAGGCAGGTTTCTGGTACAAAGATTGGAGCATGGCAGAAAAGTGATTTAGAACAAAACAAAACAAAACCTTCCCATCCCTCCCTCCTCTTACATCTCAGCTCACACTGCTCACACAGAACTGCTATTTGCATGCTATACGAATGAATAACTTTTCACAGAATGAAAGGGAAGCCTCCTGCTTGCTTGTGACGAGGAACCATGTGCATCTTAGAAAATGTAACATTGATTGCATAGGTTTGGGATACTAAGTGTGATAGTCTCTCATTTTTATATGTTTTTCTTGGAGAATGACAGCATTAAAAAAAAAAAAAGAAAAAAAGAAAAAAAAAGGCATCACCACATTCCAGAGCAAATTTTAGAGTATGGTGGGCTGAGAGGAGAAAAGGAATAGTCTAAATTACCTGTGAGAAGTTTACGACATGGCCACTTGACTGCATTGTATTGGCAATGCACCTTTTTTCAATATAGAAGTGTGTGGTTCGCTTAAAAGGGGTCATCCTATTCTGTATACAGAAGAATGTCTGATAACCTCAGAGGGCATAAATCTTAACTTTTAAAAAGGAGTGCTTCTTTGGGTCACTTTGATCAGTGACAGGTCGAGAATGAGCAGAAACCCTTGGCTTCTCGTCCATGCTCATCTGGTTACGTCCAGGGCACCCACTGCCCATTCTGGTTCTGGCTAGGAGATGTTAACAGCAGACAAGAGGGCCTGGACTTGATTGATAAAAAAAAGAAAAAAGAAAGAAAGAAAGGAAAAAAGAAAAGAAAAAAAGAAGCAGGCTTTTCTGATTTTCTGCTTTCATAAATGTTTTGTGCGTTTGTCAGAATAAGAAATGTCATTTTTCTTCTCCCAGTTACCTTAAGGGCTGTAATGTTCTAAAATACTTTTAAGTCATTTCAGAAATGAGACCGTAAGAGAAAAGGTTGTAACCCACAGTGACACAAAATGCCAGGGACACATATCTTTTTGTTAAGAAAGAAGTATGTTTAACCCGTTTCAGATAAAAAGGTAATAGCCTTTCTAGAAGCCTTTTTTTCCATTTGGGAGTGAAAAGCAGTATATCAGAATTATAAATGGATCTGTGCATCGTTATATAGTAATTTAGGATTCACTCAATGATGTAACAAAATTAACAACATAATTTCATTGTGTAACTGTATCTTATTAAAGAACAACTGTCTGACATTCTCTTACAGTTGCTTTATTTAACTTCATGCAAATATTATTAGTAGTGACATTTCTCTATTGTACATTAGATTCTCTCATTAGCATGATGTGTTAGTTATCACCAGAGAAATCACTTCCAGATAGGTGAGGGGGAAACCAGGAAAACTAAAAATTAAATCAATGATGTATGTTAATACAGACGCATCTGTTCAAGAGAGATATGGTGCAGTAAATTCAACTTTTTTCCTTGCATAACTGCCTGCTTATCCCAATGAAAACTAAATAATACTTACAATAAGTGAAGTATGCATTAATATTGCTACTAATATTAAATTGTCCACAGTGTTCACTGCCTGTTTTGAGCTGTGCTGGTATTCTACAGCCTGACAGCTCCTAGCATTGATGTAAACTTAGCCACACAAACTGTTTATTGAACCAGTATTTAAAAATAGCACCGTAGTGTAAAGTCTAATGGATTGGAGGTGGATGTTGTTTAAATGTTCCTGGCTTGCTGGTTATTAAGGTTGCATGCAGTTTTAACATTTATTAAGTAATTAACTGTTTTACTGTAGCATATGAGTATTCTTTTAATATAGGTGTTCATGAAAAAAATGTTATAAGTTAATACGCCTATAAGCTATAATTCCATACACTGATTTATTATGAACATTTTTGGAGGCAGAGTAGCACTGGTGAAAAGCATTTTGTAGTTTACGGTAGTTGACAACAGCCTCTGTCAATAATCATCAGTAAACATAATACTTGTTTAATATAAATATTTTTATCGCATCATTTTAAAGATTTGTTAACTTCTAGTATGTTTTTTTAGGGAATAGGTTTATGTGTGAGTATGAATTAGGAGGATTTATCAAGTTACATTGTCATTATTTCAGATACTTGATTTTTTTTTTTCTTTTTTTGATGAAGCATAGTTAAAGTCCTGTTAAGGGTTCATTCCTCTCAACAAATTAATAAATTTTGCATCCAGAATTTTGCATTGCTTCTGATGTGCTTCATAAATAGAAGCATTAGAAAACAGTGTCTGTGATGGAAGTGTAGGATGTTCTATATGCCATACAGCACTGGACACACAGCGACAGATAGATACATGCTATGTATATGATAATGTAGTTAAAAGCAAACACTTTGTAGCTTCTTCTGTTAAGTATAGGAAAAAATATAGGAAAAGGTTTTCTATCTGCCTTTCTGTCTATCTGTCTGTCTGCGTTAATATTGCACATAAAAACATGCAATTTTTGAAAACATTTATACTGTTATAAATTTTAGTTGTTTGCATTGGTATGCAATGTACAATATCTAAACTTTCAGAAATGTGTGCATACAGCTAAAATCTTCATGAAGCATTAAAGCGTATATTAAAACATGCTTATGCATATTTTGCAATATGCATTAGTGTTTAGTATTTTAAAATGTGTAGTTTTTGTATTTTCATATTTTTCCTCTTCATACATTATAGTGGTTTCTTAATTCATGTACAGTTTTCATGGGAATTTGATTAATGTAGTGACAGGACAGATTTGGTATATAACAGCAGCAGAGTCTCCTGCTCTTGTGTCAGGGTTAAGAGCCAAGGCAAATCTTCCCTAACTAATTAGATGCTGAGTAAGGCATCTTAGTGAAGTTGGGGCAGAAGTGAATGGGTCACAGCTGAGGCAAGATTGCAAGGACTGTGGTGATAGTGAAAGCATTCACATCTGCCAGGTCGTTGTGACACTGTGCTGATTGCGAAGGAACACTCTGTCCGCTGATACAGAACTGCCGTCATAAAGTACAATCAGAAACAAAAGCTTTGAAGAGCTTTTACTTTTCACCAGGAATATTCCAAGTATACGCTGCATACCGCTTTCTCGGAGCAGTTATTTTTCTCGAACAATGGTGATTGTGCTTTTGCAGGAGGATTTGCCTCGTAGACCAATGGTTCTCCGCAGTGGAGAAGAATTTCCAAACTTGGGGCTCCTGGTGCACCCGGGAGGTGATGAATCATGCTGCCTCCAGAAAGCGAAGCCGGAGCAGGGAAGGGGGAGAAAGGCAGATTTCCATTGTTGCTTTCTCTCAGTCTTTTAGCCCAGGAGGAGAATCATTAATGCAAGTTTTTTCTTTTAATTCAAGGAGTGTGATCACAAAATCCCAGCATCTAGATTAACCACCCTGAAATGTTTTATTTTTTGCTCAAGCAGCCCATATGAAGGGGTGAGCTTAAAAAGCAGCTTTACTACATGTAAATATTTCAGTGAGGCAGGCTACACTCTTTAGCCAAACATCGGCTTGTCCAACAAATGTCTAGAGCAAGAGACTGCGCATCAGCCCGTGCAGAGGCATCTGCTGCCGCATTACTGCTTACGTTACCTTACAACACCCCACTCATTACACCAGTGCCCTAATACCTCATTTCCCTTGCGGAAATGTTTGACGGCTGCTTCCTACGTGACCTCCCTTCACTGAGGAGGAAAGTGGTGCCAGGTGCATGGCTGCGCCCCGACACGTCTTGTGGCAGAGAGGCCATCTCCTCGGTGGTGGTGGCTGGTGCCCCTCAGGGTAGCTTTGATCTATGAGGTGGCCCATGTGCCACTAGAGCCATCATCATGCTGCCCAGCTGGGGAGCCAGAGCATCCCGTCCACACACTCACAGGGATGAGAGGGGGATGCTGCATCTGCCGCCCTCAGAGCCCTGGAGCTCGGATGAGAGGATTCCCATGCGGGTGCTCCTGCACGGGAGCCAGCGGCACTTCCCTGAGGAGGGAATAACGGGTGGGTGTTCAGGGAGAGCTTCATAGGAAGTGTGAACATTCTTGCAGGGCTCTCGTTAAAGCTGAAACACACCCACAGGTAAAGTTAGCGTGGTGCTGGAGAGGATGTTTGTCTGGAAGAGGAGCGCGGCACGGACGCCTCAGGGGATGCCCCTTGCAGGAGGGCTCGAGCAGCACAGTGAGCGTCGCTGCCTCCTGGGATGCCCCTTGCAACAGCGCTGGAAAGAGCTTTCCTTACATCTCCTTTTCTCAGTAATCCTGAGCAGCCCAGGGAGCGGTGAGAGCCACCTGATGAGCCCTGTTTGCTTATTTGTACTTGTTCTTTTCAAACTCTTCAAATCAGAGTTTTGGGGAAGGAAATAGATTACCTGATTCCCAGCCTTTTCTAGCATTTCTTAAAAAATGCTACCTTGAAAATGGCATACTTTTGTCTTTGAACAGTTTGAATGGGAATGTCATACAGTATAGTTGTTTTCAGGTGAAAAATTCAAGATGTGGAGTGGGCCACTAAGAGTAAAGTAGAATATAAAGGGTCATATCCTCACCCAGATCCAGACATACCTTTTCCAAACATACTCGTGACAGCAGAGGCTCTGTCATGCATCAAGGACAGCAAAGAGTTCAGGTGCAGAATTGCAGCTAGCTGCATATTAGCCCTCAGAGTACGCTGCATCTCTGAGCTCAATTCTGTAAGTATTCTGTATTTGTGCAACTTTCATAAAGTTAAACGTGCAGGTAGTTCACAGACAGCATTCTGCAGTTGTGAAGAAAGAAGCCCTTTTATTGTTTTCATCTTCTGGTTTCTAATAATATTTAGGCACCAAGGAGATGAACAATATGAAAAAATCTTAGGCATTACACTTGCTTAAGGATATCTGAAAAGTATTTTATCAGAATCCCAAGGTTAAGCAAAGCTCTCTGTTAAAGTCTCAGTCTTGTATGGTAAGGTCTTAGCTTTTAAGTGTGTGGATCTCATCCTTTAGGTGTATGATTTTATGTAGGAGCTACTGAAAGCTCTGTATTTTATGGGCTCCCCTGGAAGCCAGGCAAAATTATAGCTGCTTCCAGTTTGCCTCTGAAGTTTTGAATTTGTTTGAACTAGAAGTCTCAAAATGAAATTTGGAAAGTGTAAATCAGCCTGAATCAAATTGGAGGAGAAATGCTTACAAGACATCTTGCTAAGTGAAATTGCCAACTTCTTTGTAGTAAAAGTAGCAACACCCATGGCAGGATAAATGGTAATTCAAAAAACAGAGAAGCGTTTTGAAAGGAACTATGTACAGTTTATATAAAAATTTGGCTTCCAGAGTTCAGTGTTCTTTGTTTTCGCATTCTATAAAGCAAAATCAAAAACTAAACAAACTTAAAGATGCTATTGTCAGATCTTTTTATGCAGATTGATTTCATTTTAGCATATTCATTGTCCTTTGCCTGCACAGAATGTAAGACCTTGTGTACCCTACTGCCGTTTTATTGCTGCTTTCAGAGGGACATCTTGTGAGATGTTACGGCTCCGGCGGAAGTACAATGGCAAAATGTCATTTTATGATAGATCATTATTGATATCCTTTATTTATTTATGCCTTTCCTCATTTTTCTTCCCTCACTGTTTTTCTTGTTCTGTCCCTATATCCAAACCCGTATTAAAAGGAATCGTTTTCTCAGTTGTAATTGCATAACTAAAACAATTTTGATGACAAGTGACTATAGGAAAAGATGAGGGATAGGGAGAAAAAGAGTTCCTTCCGGAGGTGGCTGAGCGTGCGTGCCGACATGCTAAGAGTTTAGTGTTTCGTATTTCAGCGTGCCTGTGTGCAAAGGCATGATAAAAAGGTTTGATAGATGCCCTGGCTTATCATATGAAAATGCTGTAAAGCATCCTGGTTTGATCTTTCTTCTGTACAATTAAGAATCTTTCTCAACTCAGGCATTGTTTTTTTTTTTTTTAAAAAAAAGAGCTCTTGGTATATATTTATTCTTATAGCTCAAATATGAGCTTCATTTCCTATTGGTAGAATACTAAACATCAAGAAAAACAGGAAAAGGAAATTAATAGGGTGGTTAGATATTATTTTCTACACAGACCTTGTAGATAAAAAATAATCAGCCTGAGTGTCAATGACTTATTTCAAAACAATTAAATTTGCAAACTATTATCACTGTGTTCAGGCTTAGTTCTTAATTAAAATACATTTAATATACCACATTTTTGACTGTTTTCATAGTAATTTTCTAAAACTTGAATTTTATGGCAGTCCATAAGATGGAGCTCTTAGGAACACCGTTGTCTCGCAAGTGTTACCTGCAGGATTTCTGTGTAGCAGGTATCAGGGTTTTCACATTTCTTATCACGACTTTTAGTGGCTGTTTGTTCCCTTTTCAAAGACTTGAATGTGATAGAAACATCTGAAATAGATATCTTGGGGAGGAGGCAACTGCAAACTAATGAAGAGTATACAAGGAAAAAATAATTACTTCCAGCTGTCTTTATATAATAAAGCTACTATTAAAATGAGAATCTCCATTAGCCAGACTTTAATTATATATTTTCTTACATTTCTAAATAAATACTATAATCTTTAGAAAAATACTGCTTAAGTGAGTTAAGTGTTGCAGCCCTCACTCTAAACGGGCAAAAATAAAAAGGAGTCCCATCTCCTCCACCCTGCCTTAATGCCCCACAGCAGTTGACATTGCTGGAATGCCTCCTGCAGCTGGTGGCATATGACTGTCATTTGCAGGCAGGATATACGGAGAGTTTACACAATGGAGGCATTCATGAAAGTGTTCCTCATCTGGGACTCCTGCAAGCTCTCATTTTATTGACCCTGTCAGAATTTAACTGGTAGGCTGTCAAATTATGTGTTGCTTTATCTAATATTAGTTTTTCTTTTAAATTAGAATGCATGGAGGAAGAGGTTGTGGATACCAGGTGTGAAAAGCCAAAGCCTAATCCTGGCTTGCTGATTTTTAAAGCAAGGAAAAAAAAAGAACAAAACAAAACAAACAAAAACATACTAGCAGTATAAGAATTTGATCAATTTGGACTACAAACTGAAGGATTCTAGTTTTTTTAAGAATTAAAAATGTGTTTTATTTATAGGGCTTTCTTTAACATACAAAGTTTTAAACAAAAATCCCATTTCTAAAATACCTTATCCCTCATGTGTAATTCAAACATCGGTGTACAAGAGTTTTATAAAACAGCTCGCTCTTTAACTGCTAGTGCCCTTAACAATACCAGGAAATAGTGCTTTTTGCACAGGCCCCCCCAAAAAAGACATTTAATTATAATTTCTGCTGTATCTTTATGCAGAACACCATAGAGAAGTGCCTGGTACTTAATGTATTTTATACTGTTCTGCAAACAATGTAATAATCTGAGAGACGATTCATGATTACAAATACGTTCTTATATCACGGATTGGCTGCTTTTCCATTCCATGGTGCTGAGGCATGACCTCTCCAAAGCGATAATTTGCATTCAGAAATAAAAAGCAGGCACATCTTCATTGGCACCTGGGAGAGAGCTGGTTACAGCAGCAGGCAGCGCACCAAAACATTGGCTTCATGCAGATGGAGCGTACGGCCAGAGAGGTACCTTACGCAGTGAGTTACTCATCCCAGTAAGATCCTTCCTGTCCACCAGCCCATAGTCAAGACAATAGTTAAAGTCCAGTCAGAGAGAGAAACAGAGAGAGAGAAGGAGAAAGAATGATCAGACTGTTTTAAGGAAAATTAAGCTTTAATCTGAGGAGATGAGTCACTCCATTTTTGTGTTCCTAGGAAGAAATTTGACTCTCCATATATGTTTTTGTTCATGCATCTGTCTGTCTGACATGAGATCCCATTACCATTGATTTTACATGTAACATTTGACTATCACTGATCTACTTTTAAAAAATTTGGGGGTTCCTAGTAGAAAAAGGATAATTGAATAGTGCAACACTGTCTTGCATTGTATGGTTGACTGTGTTCATCTTGTGCCATGTGTGCTTTCCAGTTTCGGATTTCCTCCCACTTTGCATCCCTCTTTCATTTCTCTTGTCTCCGCAGAATCAAAGATAAATAATTTTAAGTATGAATAATAGAATAATCCAGGTAGAATATTATTACATTATTTTGTAGGATTTTCTAAAGTACTTCTCAAGAACCTACTGAGATATTTTCCATTTGCAGGTATAAATTAAAAAGACAACTGAAACATTTTCATTCACTTGGAAGTGTGAGGGCTTTTTTTAACCTTTTGAAGTAGCATTCTGAATAAGTTGTCTTTCTTTAAATATTTAAAAAATAAAATTGGTTGCATGAGCTGTAATATTGAAGTAGTATTTAGCAAATCGAAGGTAAATTATTTATGAGAACTTGACAAATGTAGAACCTCTGTCATGAAGAGAGTGAATTTTCATTGCAAGGAAAATGATACTCCTCCAGCTTTGGCACAGCTCTGGTAAAGCAGCATTTTTTTTTCTTTTCCTTAAAAGTCAAGGAAAAATGAAGAAAACACATAGTGCTATGTTTTCTTATTAATCAGAGTAGTTTCATTAGTGGCTTCTCAAACTGATAGTCTAAAGAAAAAATTAAAGCCTGATTTTAGAACATGACGAGAACACTGAAAATGAAGACAACAGCAAAAATGATTAGGGAATTACCTACTTCATAAAATTTACCTGACTTTTTTTTCTAAGAATTTCTATACATCAAGAAATCTGTTTTAGAAGTAGTCAGTCTGTCACTGCTCTGTTGCAGATCATAAGCCAGGATCGTCAAACTCTTCTGGTAGTAGAAAATGTTTCTTCTGTAAAACCAGTATTTTGCAACACTAGAAAATTTTATTTTAAGTGCCAGGGCCAATTTTCAATGAAATAAATTAATAGAATTATGGAGTATAATCATAGAACTGGTCTGAGACCTTTTCCTAGAGTCTTTCATCAGGAAGAAGTCATTTTTGTTCTGTTTGTTCTGTAATGGGGCAGATTGAAGTAAAGACAAAATTGTAGTAACTAATTTTGGTGAAGATTTTAGAGCACTGTTTTCTACTATCAGAAAATAGAAATATGACCTTTAATATCTAAGTTCTTCAAAAAAAATTGTACACATTTAAAAGAAACAAAATGTTTAGCTGTTTAAAAAAAAGACTCTAATAAATCACTCCTGGACATATTTTTACTTTTGAATGTGATTATATTCATGCATAAAAATGTGTGCTTATACATGTGTCTTTATTAATGAAATCTTTATTAATTTCAGACGGCAGTGAAGTTAAGTGATTTAACCCATCGTGTAGTAAGCAATAATCTTCAAAGGTAACATAACAGCATAAATCCCCCAAACAAAACTAACCACATTTTCAAAATCTTTACTTAATATTGATGCATCTTTTGCATAAAACTTGCTTAAACATGAAATTACATCTTTCTGCACATTTAATTTTTTTTTCTTTTGATGTAGGAAACTCAAAAGTCAGTTTGAAAATATTTCAGCAATTCAATGCGAAAGTAATTTCATAATTGCAAAGTTGAAATTGATATTCCCCCATGAGCTTACATAAATCATATTTTTTATCATCTGGAAATTTTGGAAAGCATTTTGAGTGATACTAACCTGAAAGAAAACCTTTCTCACACTGTAGTCTTGAGACTGTTCTTAAAAGCACATTTTTCTTCTTAAACCTGTTTCTTCAATACCACATCCCGCTGTGCCCTTTCCAGCATTCAGCAGTGGTCAGGTGTGGGGTTTGATGCTATCCACTCACTTGCATATGCATGTTTATACATCCACAAACTGTAAAAAGAAAAACTGAGTAAATGTGACTTCAGGGAAAAGAAGGGAGTGGTGGGCGCAGATACCAGCTGGAGCTTGATGCATGTGTTCCCTTCTGTGGCACCATTTTGTTGTTGATGTGGGAATGTAGCTAAACAGTGGCTACAGCTGCTTTGCTAAATAAGGCTCCACATAAATTCCAGCTGTGAACCTGTGATTCATCCTTCCCTGCACAAAAGATATGTTTCCATATGTCCCATTATGTTCCATATTTGATTTTTATCACACACTGTGTGCCCGTCTAAATCTCATCTCTGTGCCTTTTATGCATCCTGGAAAGCTTTCTCCCTTCCTTCTTTGCATTAGCTTCAAAATCTCAAAATGCACCCTAGTCTCCATGCAAAAAAAAAGAAAAATCACAATAAAATACTGCACCATTCTTTAAAATGATTTCCTATTGAATCAAGAACCTGGATAATGTATATCTCTATCATAAAATCTCTATATACCTACAGAAAATCACGCTAATCCATTTCTGAAGTATTTCTCAGGGATCTAACTGTACAGTTCTTAAAATGGTTGGATCTTCTAAATATTTTCACCAGCAAAAATACTTAAATCATGCTTCAACTACTCTAAATAGATTTCTTTGTTATATTATCTGTAATAATTTCAGGTATCTAGAGTAGATAGTTTCTCTTTATTTAAAGATTCTGATTTTGAATTAGTAATAATATCCATTGTTAAAACATTTATATTCTATGAGAGCCACCAAAATCTACTGTAAAACTGTTACTGGTTTCATGATTCCAAATAAAGTATGTTTATTAATATATATATTTTAAAATATTCCTCTTATTACTTTCTGTAGATTGGAATTCAGAATATTTTTTCCTTCTGCCATCAAAATGTAGATATGGAAATTGGCATCTAGCGATGTAGATATCCTTGGCCCCTAGAGCGTATAATTCAAAATATTAAAAAACAAAGTAAGGATTTTTAAAATACTAGTTGAATTGGACTGTACGCTTTTGAGTTAGCTTATTATAGTACAGTTATAAGAGGCATGATCCCTGCCTCCTTAATTGGGGTGAAATATGGCTGCTGGTCAGCTCTGCTAGAAACATAGCTGGAAACAAGCCTTGCAGTCAGTCTTGCATGTGAGGGGTGCCTCGGATGTCACTGACTGTGTAAGACTGCTCAGAGCTGGGGGCTTAAGTCTGCACCCTCTGTTCACTGTAGTCTGTAAACTGGAGTTAAAATCCAAGAGGTTGCTAGAGTTACTAAAATCATGATTTAAGTACTGAGTTTGATCATTGACTTTTGCGAGTTCATGAAGCTAATGCTCTCAGTTGCAGCACAAATAAAAAATGGTATATCAGGAGCTGGGTGAAATGCTTACGCTTTTCAGAGCTTCCACTGGGCAGATAAATCACCAGTGCCATAATTTCCATACTGGTCAAGTATGGCATACTCACCTATATGGATAGTCGTAATTTAACTGTCTCCAGCAGTATGGTGTAGTGTTGTCTGATACCAGGTCTATCAAAGCAGATACATTAGCTCTATAGGAGCATCATTTAGCTGTGTGTAGGATTAGAATTCCATGGTTTTGTCTATTGTGTTGAAGGGCGGAGTTGGCGAGGAGGATGGAAAAAATAAGTATCTTCATAATTGAAATTCTTCAGGCAAGTCAGATATCAACATTTTTCAGCAGAACAGTTAGTTAATTAGTTTGTATTTTAAATTGAAGGTCATCATGTTATAGATTTCTGTGGGAACAAAAGAAGAGAACAACTAGTTAAAATGATAGGTAAATGGGGCCAGTTCCCAGCGGTGCCTGGGGTACCACTGAGTTGAACCGCTGGTCAGTGTCAAATTCCAATCAAAATGCAGATAAGTTTAGGATAAACATAACAAGGTGTTGGTGTGTTTCCAAAACTGTAAAGAAGGCTTTAGCTGGAGAAAAGACTGGAGATTAACAGTTTGTTTTACAGCTAAGTCAGGTATTTCAAATCAAGTGACTGGTGCTGCTTGTAACGAAGCATCTGCAAAGCATGTCAGGGTGACGTTGGTATGCCATGTTCAAGAAGTTCACTGTCAACACAGCTGTGACTTAACACTTTTAGCAACCTCTCAACTGGGAATTAGATAAAATACCTTTAATTTGGGCATGGGGCTGGAGGAGAGTACTGGGACAGGAGTATAATTTCAGATGCTATTAATTTTCACAAAATAACATTTGTGTGCTTTGTCTTGCCAGATAGTCTACAATGCTTTTCCTCATTTCACGTGCCAGGCTGTTTTTATATTATCATTTCCTTCTCTGCTGTGTTTATCTTTTCTGAAAATGGTGAAATGTAAGCTATTACAGACTGGGTGGGTGGCACACATTTGCACAGTAACTTTTAAAACACAGAGCAAGCATTTTATTTGGGTTTTGAAAACCACTGAGAGAACTTAATGCAGCTGCTCTCATGGCATCAAAGTGAAACATGTAAAAATCTCACTTTCCATTCTAAATAACCTTAGGGCTGTTGAGTCAGATATTTCCGGGTTGACGTGTTTTGCACAGGAGTGACAGTGGCATTGAGTATATATAGTAAATCTTAATGTTCCACTGAATCTCTTCAGTCTTTTATGAGCTTCACAGGGTACTCATCCTTAACAAAATGTCAAGTTAAAACATGTCACTTTGCCATAGCTGAAATTACTTACTTGTTTTTAATCAAAAAGCAACTCTTAATGGGCTGTTTTACTGTAGGCAGTAAGGAGAGGAGCTTCCCAGTTTAGCAGCAACTCGTTCTTCTGACCCATTATTTGCTGTCATTTCTACTTCTCGTCCAGCAGTGGAGAAAGGGTTGAATGATTAAAACCTGAGCAGGCTCCTCCAGAGCTCAGGCTGGTGCTGCATATGGAGTATGCACCAAGCAGAATTAATACTTTTAGGAAAGTTAAGCCTTGCTATAATGCATGTCCTTCAGTTCCACTAGGCAGTATTATTGTGTTTTTCCTATATTTTATAGTCTTCAGTGGAGGCTGTAGAACTTATTTATTATACTATATTAACTATAGTATACTATATTAACTATAGTATACTATTGACTATATGAATGGTCTCTGTCAACAGCAGAGGCAGGCTAGCTGATAGCAAAGGTTATTTAGGGTGTAATGCTTGCTTCTTTGATTTTTAGTTTTCCAAAATTTAGGATTAATCTGTGTCTTATAGTTGATGTAATTCTTGCTTGCTGCTCTGTAAAACAGAAGACTTGCTTAACTTGCGACACAAAGAAGCTCCAGCTACACCAGTTTAACTGAATTAAAGTAGTATTTAAAAAAAAAAAAAAGCAAAAAAACCACAAAGTGAACCTTCAGATTCTAGGTTTTATGACAGTTAATAGTCGTCCCCTCAACTATGCTGTGCATACTAGACATGGAGCTTGATGGACCAGCCAGTTCCTCAAAGGTCACCACAAAACTGTTATCTGGAACACAATGCCCTTTGTTCCTTGGACATGCTTCAGTTATATACCATGCTTCAGTTAAATACCCCATAACTGGAGGGGGAAAAAAAAAGAACTTTCTAGGAGTGAAGTTTGTGAGTTGTTTCAACGCAAAACTTGAACTCTTTCTTCCTTCACCATGTACTGTTTCCAATTCCTTTTTATTGGTGAAGCATTCTCAAGTTTAGAATTTGGCTGACGAAGGTATGACCAGTGCTGTCATTCACTACTGTCTTTTTGGTGTAATTATGTAAGAGTGAAAATTATTTACATTTTAATTTTTTTGTTTATA
>JAUBOD010000151.1:1683164-1704387 GCA_032353885.1 Nothura maculosa
GGTACTCAAGTCTGTTTAAGTGAAGTAGCATTTACTTTTACTACATGTGGATACTTACATATCATCTATAGCATCTAATTTCCATTCATCAGCATATTATTTACATATGAATGTTCTGAAAATAAGAGAGTGCCTCTTTCTATTGCAATTGTAAATTGACCAAAAAAAAATTCCTGCAACAACGTGGTAGGCATCATTGTGTAGTACAAATACAATGAAATGGAACTGGCAATTAGCACAAGTGCCTAGAAACTTTTAAGTTTCATCTAAAATAGCTTTTCAGCAAAATATAGAAATAATTTATCTCCCTAACTGATGTTGCTAAAATTTAACCTATAGGTATTTATTTTATTGGAGCTGCTCAATAAATACTGTGTGACCGTATTAAATATTACAGAGCTTATCCTAACTAGGATACATTGCTCCCTTGGATTCGGCTCCTTTACATTATAATGAAAATATGTAGGTAAAAAAGTACATTGCCACTCTCCATGCTATAAGAGCCCAAAATATGTAGCAGACTTCTTTCTTTGGTGCTGACACTTAAAATGAAAAAAAAAAAAAAAACAGAAAAGAAGAAGATTAAGGAAAACAGGCTAAATTTTAAAAGACATGTTTTCCAGACAAAAGCGATTTGGGTTTGATTAGTACTTGCTGGACTGACGTTGAATCCTCTATGTACATGAAACTGCTGTCTGTATAACTCTATAATCTGTATAACTAAAACGCAGTTGGTTTATGTTAAGAAACAGTTTCAAGAATATGACCTTAAGCTTGATCAGTAATAGTTTTCTTACTACATCTTAACTTTGTGAGGTGAAATTTCCCATACGAACAGCCCATCTTAGAAGAAACCCTACTTACTTCTCCCCCACAGCCTGCTCGCCATTTTTGTCAGGAAGAGGTGTCTGCAGGTCTCATCTGGCATTTAGAATGGTGCTTTAATTGAAGCAGCTTCTCTCCTGCTAGGTGTGCAGAGGGATTTAGCCAAGTTTCCTTAAAGGAAATTCTGACGATGGCAACTCAGGTTGCTGATTCAAGTTTTTCCTCCTCGGTGGTGTCACTTTTGACAGATGGTACCTAATGCAATCAGCCACCACTAAGGCAAGTCCATCCTTTGACCAAGCGGTCAAAAAAAAAAAAAAAAAAATGAAGAAAAATTCCAATCTCCCACCCTGCAACCAAACAGAGTAGGCTCCTTCTGAATCTCTGTTTCCCAATGCTTTAGCAGAAGATGCCTCCCTTTGCGCATGTTTTTGATAAATTTAAGAAGTCAAATCACTGACACAGATGGATAATCCAAGTGTATAGGGTGAAGAGTTATAAATTAACACATTATTCCCTCTTAATGTGAAATACTTGAGAATGCATTTTCTCAGTCCCCTGACATCTACCCAGTGAGGGCTCGCATTGTACTTTTCAAGTGGCATTGATTTGTTAAAGCGCTGAATTAGCATCTCAGGCCAGCTGCCTGTTCCACTGTTGTGTTGTTGGGTTCATTCTCTCTCTCTCTCTGCCTCGCTTCCCGCTGCCTTGGCCACACACAGGGCTTCAGCCTGCTTACCCCAGCGTTTCCCCTCTGTTATTTTAGCTAATCCAGGTAATGCACTCACCAAATGTGCCTTGCCGAGCAGGGTAAATTAACGTATTTCTTATGGCATAAAGCTCATAATATGCACATGTGTTCATGTGCATGTGTGTGTGTATGGATAATATTTTTGGTTGAACTGGAGAAGGAGGAAGCAGGGGGTGGAGGGGAAGAGGCTGCAAGGATGAATGGCTACGTTTACCAACCTCATTCTCTAGTGAAGTTGCACATTGTTCTTTTATTTCATTTGCATTGTTCTGAGGTCTTCTCTACAGCATCTGAGTCAAAGGGCAAAGACGGAAGAAACGGGGAATATGTATCAAGTCAGAAAAGCTATTGAAATGCAATATTAAAGCGCACATCTTAGATCTGAATATTAGAATCTCTGGTACTTTACGTGTTCATTAATGAATGTCTGCTAAGGATAGTTTGCACTTACATCTTTGTATAGAAATACACTGTGTGTTAACCGTGCTTTTTATTCTGATTTCCATGAGCCGTTTTTAGGACTTCTCTTTCCCCACCCTTTCTATCCTCTCCCAGCCTATCCCTATTGCTCCTCTCTCACTGGTCTTCTCTAATGTTTACAGTGCAACTTCCTACTTTATATTTCTCATTATCTGTCTCACCTGACAGATTTGTAGCTATGTCCTAACTGACTAAATTAGAGTAGTAATACATATATTGCAGTAATGACGATTATGCATATAAAATTAACATTACATTTTAAAATGGCTAATAAAATATGTTTTAATCTGTGGTTCCTTGGCATAGATCAGGAAAGTTTCTGGAGCCTACAAAAAATTCTGCAGTGCAAATCAGTATTTAGTGGTAGGTAGAAGGACATTCCTGCTGGAATGATATTCTTTTTTACTGCACAGTCATTATTTCTGCATTATTTTGATTATCTTTTTTATACCGTTGTTTGCCATGAGAAATTTAAGACAATTTCTTTCCAATATTAGGCTTCTGAGAGTGGAAATTTAAGGAATAATCAGCAGAAATTCTGCTTTTACAACATGACAAATTCTGTTGTTTAGGATACGGTGCTTCTGGGAAATCTTTTCTTCTTGCAGGTGAATAAAATGATAAATTTTTCTAGCCATCATAAACAGAATGTGTGCAGGATGTAAAATCACAGCTAACGTAAAAGAGACCTACATTGGTTAGCTATTTTATTTATAGCTACTATTGCAACCTTCTAATAAATACCTAATATTAAGTACTAGTTTGGGGCCCTGTTTAGGAAATCTAAGTTGCTGTTAACAGAATGAAACATTTTGGCTGCAATAAAAGCATGGATTAGATTTCTTACCCATTTCTATTTGTCTTTTGAGAGGATATGCAGCTAGTAAGCTTCCAAAGCAATAGAAGTAGTCTTTTTTATTTTGCAAAATTTGTATCAATTTTCATGTATAAGGGAAAAAGTAATAACAAAAAAAAAGTTCTCAGTCTTGAGATACGTTCAAAATCTAAACTGACCAGACTAAAATTATATCCTAACTAACTGAGTAATCAGTCTTGATTCCACAGAGATACTTCCAATTAATAGCAGGTTTAGACTTGGTATGGCTTTGGAGTGGTGAGTGGATTAAGCAACTTTGGTCACTTAGCCGGGATGTCAGAGGCTAATTGAGACTACCGATGAGAAAAAGGGTAGAAAACAAAGGCAGCAGGTCATGTTTTCACAAGAACATGCTATACTTTGCTTGGAAAGCATAGCTAGCATGGCCACGGTACCCTTGTGCAGCATGCGGAGCAGGACAAGCCAAGTGTGCCCTGCCGTGTTAATGCTACATAAACATGAGACGCCACGCCCAAGTACATCTGATACACTGAGTATGCAGATGGATATATTTCTATTATTTTAGGCAGAGAGAGGCTTTGAACCATTGGCAACTGGCTTAGTTGTGCAAGGGATACATCAGGCTTAGAGGTCCAGCAGAAATAAATGCTGCATAAATGCCCTCAGAGCTCCTAGTGTCAGCTCATGTCAGCCCATGTCGGGTGGTTTTGGCAGAAGGTTCTAGACATTGCTTGATAAAAAGGTAAGAAAGGAGCAAGGATCTGTGTAAGGTCTAATGGAGGAGATGAGTTCTTAGAAAGCAAGCTACTCACATACTGATACCAATAATTAATAAGCATGGACCTCTCCTCCCCATCCAAAATTGAGTTACAAGTCTATAACACCTGTCCTTTATAGGTGTTAATATAAGCTATACATAAATTTTGCCTAACGGTTAAATTATCACAGAAATACCTTTGCCCTCTTGCTGTAGGAAAAGAAAATACAGTTGGCATACACAGAAACCAGTTTTTATGTAGACCCTTTGGTGATGTTCCAATTTGAGCTTCCATCTCTTCACTAGAGTTACTGTGCTCCTTGAATTAAAGCCTTGCCTGAAGATTTAGACACATTGTCTGTTGCAATACAGAAACCAACACCAGCTTGGCCCCAGAGACATTACAGTTTATCTGTAGTACAGTAAGAGGCCAATAAAACATGGAGAAAGCATGGGAATATCACCATCGGTAACTGGCCAAGAGGAATGGAGAGAGTGCATTTTTTATTAAAAATCAAGATTTTAATAAAGACATTTACTTATTTTTTATGAAAGACACATTAGAAGTCAGACTGGTTTTTAGTAAGCTAGAGATATACATTTGACCAGAAGTTATATTCTCTTCAGAAGGTTGCAAATACATATGTGGATGTAAAATATGTCTTGAACTTCCTCTGCCATTTCATAGGAGGTATTGCTAGTGTTTCACAATTAAATTCTTCTGTTATTTTGTATTTTTGTGAACTGTTATTTGCCAGAGATGGCAGAAGTGCTGTGAGTTCCCAGCAAGAGGAGCAATTTGTAGACCTTAGTTCATGACTATGGTTGTTCAATAAGAAGAAACCATGAATGACGGGTTATACTGCAGCTCCTTTGTCACGGCTTTCTCTACATTTTGCTCACTTCTCTCTGCCAGCCTCACTGTAGTAACAATGATTTTATTGCTCCTTTTCGAAATGAGTATCAATAACGCCAGGCAGTGGTCCAGTTGCACAGCCGTGGTGATTTGATATAGCTGTGTTTGTTGTGTAAGTATTGAGAAAGCTTTGAGAGTTTCTCTACGCCGTCTTTGAATGCCATAATAGAGGGACAAAGAAATGGGGCACTAGTGACCTGGCTTTAGATTAAGAATCTGTTTCCTATATTGCATAATTCCCAAAGCATACTATATTTGATCCTTGTGTTTGAGCCAAAATATAGTTGATGGAAAAAGCAGAGTAAATACAGTGGTCTTTCATTCTGTATCCAATTTACCTACCCGATATATGGATCCATTCGCCACCACATGAAGAAACGGAGAGTTTTTCCTAGAATGATGCTTTAGCATGAAGGTGCAAATGTTTCCATTAGTTCTGCCTGGGAAGATGTCTGTTTTTAGCCCCTTGGGAAGGCTTTCATGCAGATGGTGGTACGGAGGCGCCGAGAGCCAGCCCTTGGCAGCCTCACAGGCAGCTCATTCCAGCTCCTCTGAGGAGGAACAGAAGGATTGTGCTAACCTTGGCACCTTAGTGTCCAAGAGATCTTTTCCTCTGTCCTGTGAACTCAGTGGATGACTGTCATTTCAGATACTTCTCCAGAGATACAGGAACCTGAACAAGCAGCCAGAAAACTTTTACTGAAGATGTGAATTCCCTCACTCGCCTTCTTCTCAAGGCTATGCAGCTGTCTCCTCTGGCACTAGCCCCTGCATTGATTCCAAGTCCTACATAGGAAAGGATCCTTATTGTTTCAGAGGAAGATTTAGACTAGCCCCCAGATGTTAATTCTCTTACAACTTCCATGTGGGCTTTTGCTGGTGCTGAATATCTAGCTTCCATCAAGGAATTACTATTATTTACACTGCTCAAAAATACTACATAATATTGATTCTTTTGTGGGTTTTCAGTTCAAAGCAGTCCATTCTCCATCTTCAGACCACTGTCTTAGCTTCTCTGGTTTTGTGCCAGACCCTTAATGCTCTGGATCTTCTCTCTCAGAAGAATAGATAGAGAATATTTTTGTGCATAGCTCTGTTTCCCAGCTTATTCAAATTTCTACTATTCCACTATCCACTTTCTCCTATGTCAGCAGATTAGAGGTTAATGGAGCACAGAAATCTCTAGACTTTTAGAACTTGCTCGCTATCTTCATCTATTCTAATGTCCTAGATTGACTGATTAGCCTAAAAACAAAGTAGCTTATAACATGTGAGGCCACTGTTCCTGACCAAGGTTTAGAGACTGCTGTAGAATTTGAGAATATTTTCTTTTCTGTTGAACAAGTTTAGGATTGAAAATTATAAAAACAGTCTGAACCAAGCATTCAGTGTTGTGGGTATGAAGCAGTAAGACCACTTGGTATGCTGGGGATGTGTGTACCCAATGGCACCACTGATGGTTTTCTTACAAAGATGAGCTTGATTAGGTATCTTTCATCTTTCCCAGATGGGCACTTTGTCAGCTGTCAGAAATGAGTAGAACAATGAACAACCAAGGATTTCCTTTCTTTTCCTTTCCTGCATTCAAAAATTCTAAGAACCTGGAAAACATGATAGATGTTGTATTTATCGCCTTTAGTATTTCTGAAGCATTAAATTTTGCCTTTGCAGCATAGTGATTTTGAGGCACATTGATATTAGGAGGACAATGAAAGATGGAGCAATATGAAGATGGCAAAGCCAACTGATTCTGGCACCAATGAGTGGTGTCACAGGCAGTCCATAAGAGTGTCCATCAGAACTGAAAGCTGGAGAGTATAACTGGGCCTCCAAGGTAGCAGATGATCTCAGCAATGCCCTAGAAACCCCCAGATTGTGATGGGGCTTTTTTTCTTGCGGTGAGGATGGTACTAAACAAAGGTCTTTGTTCCAGTAGACCAAAAGGGACCAATGTCACTTAGTCGGGATATATTCTTGAGCCCTCTATCCGTTGAAGCTCTCACAGGACCCTTCTTAGAATTAACAGATTGCATAAAGTACACTAAATGGAAAACTACTGTTAATTCCACCTCAGAAGAAATATTCAGACGATATCCTGTTAAATAAAAAAAATAATAATTACAAGCACAGACAGGTCACATCCAACATTTGAAGACCTGAGCCATACAGATACATTTGAAGTTGTAGATACAGGTTCCTTTTTAAATTCTGAAGTCTTTTATGTAAATGCACAGATCATGAGTTTGAGTATTTAGATGCTGAGAGTACAGCAAATTTAGATCCTGAAAGTTTCCTGAAATGTGAGAGTACACTTTTAAAGGAAAAACTGTTTTTCTAGTAGCAAGATCGGATTTTTCAGAATAGAAATACTTTCTGAGAACTTTGTGTTCTGAATGATTATATTATCATCCATAGACTACATTTAAGTTTTGTTTGCCTTCAGCAAGAGAACAGCTTTGATTGCATATATGCTCATTTTACTTTCCTCTTTGCTCCAAATGCAATTCTTCATGCTGAATGTTTACACCACTGTACTACATATTCATAGTAAACATAAAGCAAACTTAACTCTGGATAGCCAAACTTCTTGAAAAAGGGTTTATATTTGTAAGGAAATACTCCTTTTTCTTCCCTAAAACCGAACACGAGGAACAAATGTAATAAAAATTAAAAATCAAGATTATTTGCTGTAACTAGAAGGAAATTCTGGGGACATGAGAACATCAAGTGGAAAACACTGGCTTTCCTCCTCAAATTATCACGTCACACCATAAACTAAATTGTAACTAGATAAAGATTACAAAAAGTCTGTTCTGCGAGCAGGCTAGCCCATATTTGTCCAATGTTGGATTTCTTTCTCTGAGTATATGATACCTACCACTTCTCATTGTGGCTACTTTGGCATTCACAACCTCTTTGTTGTTCTAGAAAACAGAGGATCCTGAAATTACTGGAAGGATTCAAGGATTCCTTGAGCATCCTTGAATTTCCTGAAAACATATGCAGAAGTCACACAGACTTGGAGTCTAGAGGCATACTGTCCTACTTCTAAACATGCTCAAATCAGTGGGAGCAAGAGCCACTTCTTTTTCTCGCATTTCAGCAACATGATTCTCAATAGACAAAGTGCAGATGACACAAGACATTCTTCCTCAACAGATTCTCTTAATCTGTTGTGCATTTTGAAATAGAGCATTTGTATGTTGTTATATTTGAAGGTATATCTTTCTAATCTGTGCTTGCTTCCCTGACCTCTAGGTAATTGCATTTGGAGATACAGTTCCAGATGTTAAGACGCAGGAAAGAACATGATGCTATCTAACAAAAGAGCATATCATGTTCTTTCAAATGTGGCAACCTCCTCCTCCTCCTCCTCCTCTCCTGTTTGCACCCTAAATTTGTTGTTCATCTGTTAATGTCTCATTCACTTTGTAAACTCCTTGGGCAGAGGGACCTATCAGCTCGTGTCTCTCTGTACAGCATCTGTGGAACCACAATGGCATGTCGGTAATAATGATAACACAATAATCAGTCACAAGGGAGTGCTAGTCAACTCTCATGAGTTACAATCAGTATTGTATTCTGCAGAACTAGGAATGTTTTTACCTCCTAATTTGGTTTACACACATCTGTAATGACCTGCATAAGGAACAGAGCAAGGGCATCAGGACAGTAGTCATCACTTTCCTTTCTCAAACAAGTTCTGGCATATTTGAGATACATTTCCAGTGTTTTGAAAACATCTCCTTACCTGTTTGTTCAGTGCACTCTGTCCAGCTTGCAGAAAACATAATTCAGCTGTGGAAGAATTAAAACTCATCCATGAAGAAGGGCAGAGAGCACCAAAACTGTTGTCCCTGGAGCTGGTGATGCTGCCAGCCATTCAGAACAAAATACAGTAAGTAAACCCAGACCTCCAGGTCCCGTGTTAACATCTCCCCAAACCCAAACGCCCACCTGGTAAGTTTTTCTTGTTCACCTTTCTGCCTCACTGCCCCTTCCCGTTCCTGCTTGTGGTGCGCCCGCCTCTGCACGAAAGGGTTAAGAGAGGGCAAATGAGACACTTAGTGCTTTCTTTTTCCCATCAGCATTCTTCGTAATCATCAAGGAAATACTTCTGCCTTTTCTTGCCCTTTTCTTTAATTACAGAAAAAAATAAAATGCCACTAGAATACCAAAGTGCTGGTAGCTTTGGTAACTAGTCCCCTAAGCAAACTGTTCTGTCCGTAATCATAACCTAATTACCACAGGCAAATGGAAGAGAGGTTTTTTTTTTCTTTCTTTTCTTTTTTTTTTTTTTTTTTTGTTTGGAGGTGGCAGTGGAATTGAGAGGGAAAGGACCATAAGTGGAAATCTTTAGATTGAAACCAGAGAGATTTCAGAAGTAATAATAGCCTATATGTTCAAAAGAAAAAAAGAAAGGAAAAAAAATGAAAAAAAGGAAATTCAGGGTGGCAGGAGGGACGGTGAGGCCGCCTGCCTGTGTCACCCGTGTGGTGTGGCGGCCGCGCGGTGGGACGTGTCAGCGGCGGCCCCTCGCGCGCTGCGGCCCCTCGCTGCTCCGTGTGTGGGTCTGTGTACTCCTTTCCCGTCAGAGCCGTGCCGGGACGGCCAAGAAAGCGGTTCCTTGGCAGGGCTTAATGGCAGGATGATGTAGTCTGTTGTGACTAGTGCATTCCTTTCAGGTTAAACTAGGGAAATGGCATTGTGTTAAAATTCCAAGTCGCATGAATGTTTTATGGCTGCAAGTGCGCGCGGGCCTCGAGGGGAGCGTGTGCGGCGGGGAGCGGGGCGGGGGGCCCCGGCAGCTATCGGAGCAGCACTTCCCTTGGAAAAATTGAGCCGTCGGTGCGAAGCCGGCGGGCAGGAGTCACCGAGGAGGGTTTCGCTGCTCCGCGGCGGCGGCGTCTCGCGCGAAATCCCTCCGTCCGGGCAATTAGCGGCTGAGGGAAATATGACAAGACACACGCAAAGAGGCCGGGAGACGGAGAGGAAGGAATGCGCCCGAGCCGAGCTGGTGTAAACCGCCACATCGCCCCTGCTCTCCCTCCCTCCTCCGGCCTGCCGCCTTTTCTTTTTTTTTTTTTTTTTGTCTTTTTTTTCCCTTTCTCTCTCTTTTTTTTTTTTTCCCTGTCTGCTGAAGGCCAGGAGTGATCTGTTAACTGTACACCACTGACTGGGAGGCCAAAGCGGCTCATGGTACTGTATGTTACCACTACTACTCCCTCATTCCTTTCCAGCCTTTTTTTTTTTTTTAAAAAAAAAAGCCATTTCTTTGTATTAAGGGTTTATAAGGCTCAGAAGGGTTTAATTTCAGGCTGCAAAAGAGTCCAGTAATGAAATATAGCTGAATGCTGTTCATTTCTGAGATTTCTCTTTCTTTTTTTTTTATTTTTTTTGAAAGGAAATAAACTTATGCATCCAATTTGCATTAGTCACCAGTAATGATTTCTAGCACATTTTAAACAGGATTATTTAGCAGAGCAACAATTATTTGGAGCGACAGACATGTAGATGCAGCCTTTGGAAAGAAAAACTTTGTTTTGAGTCATAGTGATGTTTTTCATTTTCTCTGTCTTTTAAATTTGGTCTGAGGCTTTTTTACTCTTGTGTCATGCATACCTTTTTAGGTGAACTTTATAAAATTCCGTGAAGTCCTTGGTGCATTTAGCAGTTTTTCAGTGTGAGGATGGGCACTTGTGTGCTTGGACGTGCTGGCTGTGGCGTTTGCACGCTGCATCCCTGCAAAGAGCAGCAGTCTCCTTGCACACTCACTGAAGCCACAGGGATGTAAGTGAAGACCGATCTCATCCTCGTGGGGAAAACGCTCTCGGTCTTTATTAATTTTTATCCTTACGTAAACATCTGGCTCCGTGTGCATGTGCGTTGCTCTGTGTGTGTATATGCAAAGGTGTTGGTGTTTACGTTAAAAGAGTTATGTGACAGGCTCTTGGTTTTGCAAGTGAGAAATGATCACACTCGCAAGGAAGATTTAGTGCCTGTTTCACTTCAAAGGTGTGTAAAGTTAAGTTTATGGTTGCTCACGTTGCTAGCGCTGTTATGGGGAGGTGGCTCGTTTTCTAGTGAGGCCCGTGCTGCATTATGCGTTTGATTTATGAGTGATGTGATATCAGCGATATCAAACATCGTGCACAGGGCCGAGGGTTTGGGCTGTGAGACTGCTGCATGCTGTCAGTTCATAATAAATAATGATGCTCTCAGCGCTCTGCAAGGTTAGCCTAGAAAGCAGGAAAATTATAGTCCATAGTGTTTAAAATAAACTTTTATAAATAAAGGTCAGGAGAATCTGAAAGAGAAGAGGAACTTCCTCCCTCTTATAAATATGTAGATATGTAAATAGTGGGTGTGTACATGTGTGAATATGCATACATATGCATTTCTTTATTGGTACGTACAATTTGCTCTCCTTCTGAATTCTGCAGTTAAATCTTAACATTATATACCCTCACAGCATACTGAAATACTTCATGTATTTTAAATCTTTTCCATTGAAAAGCAACTGCACACAAGATGTTTTTTTCATTTGTCCACATATTTAGCAGGAAATCCAGTTATATATATGACATCTGTTCATATAAAGTATGTAGCATTAGAAGAGTAAAAAAATAGCTTTATTTTGTGTAATCTGTTGCATAGGAGCTGTTAGGACACCTAACTTAGTTAATCTATGTGATTTACTTATTTTGTTTGGATAAAAGCAGATGATTTTGTCAGATAAACATTTTAATCTGATTATTTCCTGTTTATGATAGTTGAGTGATGGTATTTTTAAACAGTTAAATTGACAGAGCTTATGACGGGAGGAGCATAAACTCAACAAGCAGTCGGCTCTGTAGGAAAACCAGGATTTGCAAATGGAATCATCACTTCAAATTTCAGAAACACTCATTAGCATCTTTCACAAATTCCATGTGATATCCGCTTTGAATATGTATTATCTGCTTTGAACTATGCTGTTGAAAATTTTTAAATGACAGTTTTCAATGAAAAGTGGCAAGTGATATGTGCTCTTTTAATATATGTGTTTACTTATTCAAGTTACTGTGACTGTAAAAAAAAATTTTTCCAAGTCAATTGCAGTAAATGTAACTTTCCTAAAATACAGAAATGAAGAAAAGTTTTGAAGTATCTAAGTGTGTTTCTTGTTTGTTTCAGAGAAGTGACTTGACTAAAATCCTGTTTTATATTAATTGCAAGTCTGAATTCAAACTTAGATGAAGTTCCTTAATTATTTTAATAACAGAAAACTTGATTCTCTTCTCTAATGTCCCTATCATAATTCATCTCTCTGTATAGTGCTCTGTATAGTGTGGAGATACAACTAACTAAATTTTCCACTTGAAATGGAACTAGCATTTCACACACTTTGCACTCACTTTTTTTCTCAAGGTGCCAAATAGTAGAGAACCACCGTGTAACTGTAATATTAAAAAACAAATAATGTGTGTTACACAGTGGCTGAGAATTTCAGAGATTGCCTAGCATTAATTGTTAAGCATGTTTTGGATTTTATATAATAGTATATATATAATAGTATGTGTACAATAGTATGAAAATGATATGATTAAAAACATTTTTTTTTTTTTTTACTTTTTGATGCTTTGGAATACATCGACTTTGGATTTTTATATTTTGGTTTGCAAACACAGAAACTAAAGCTATATTTTTCTTAGATGCTCCCAGCAGTTGGAGCTTTACATAAATAAGTAAATAAGTAAAAAGAATATATATTGAGATGAACCAGAAACACACATATATTCACATATATGCACTTGCATACATAATGTAGATGTGTGTGTGGTCACAGAAATACACACATGTACATATATATGCATGCACACAATATATAGATACACATCTATATATATAAATTTATGTACTAATTTAATTTATGCTTGTACAAGCTTGTTTAAACCTGTTTAAAGTATGCTTTATGTAAGTTAAACTAGATCAGTAATTCACTAAATAAAGGCTCTGAATATGATCTGTTTTTGTATGTTTGCTGAGCCACGGTAATTGGCTACATCCACTTACCACAACATATGTGAGGTAAAAATGCTTGAGCAGAAACCTCCTTCACAGAACTTCAATCATCCCCATTTTATCTCAGGTTTACAGGGGATGATAAATGCACATGCATTTAGGTACTGTGGTTCAGCTGACATGCAACAATTTATTAAACCATGATAATTCAATTGTATGGCTAGAAAAAAAAACTGGGTAGCCATGGCTAGAATTTGTTTAAACAGATTTAGATTAGGGTTTTGTCCTACTGTAACTGGATCCATTTTTAGAGGAATTTATATATTGGCCTGCAGCCTTCTTAATAAAATCATGTCTTTAATAGTCATGGTTTATATTTATTTTGTCTAGAAAGAATATATTTGCAATAATAAGAAGGCTTAAATAGTTATTCTAACAATTTTTCCCTTTTCATTGGTCTTGAGATTTCATATAAGGATAATTTTGCATCTACATTTTATTTGTGGTCTGCATACTACATCAAGAAATTTAAATCACAGGAAAAGAAATCATAAAGAACAGGATGATTAACAGTCATATAGTTCTTCACAGAGAGTTTTAGGTATGGTCTTCATATACTCTCAACTCGTGGTAGTCAGTACTGAATTTTGAAGATTTCAGTGGTCATCACTCATCACTTCTAGGTCTGATTTTTTTCATGCTTTCAGTTCTATCAAAGATATGTTTTATTTTGAGGGTTTTTGGTATTTTCTTTTACCCTTTGGTCAAAATTCTTGCAGCTGTTTTAAGAGTTTCAAAAATTTGCAGCATTTTATTTTTCAGGTAGCTCAAAAGCCCGTAGCTTTGAACCTTGTTATGTAAATAGTTCTCATTAACAAGTTCTTCTAGTGCCAAATTTGAAAAATATTATTTGGATATTTGGGCTATGAATAAGCAAAGCAGTTATGTGTGGGGAGACGTTTCATGTTCTTAGAATTATGCACTTGGCTTATATAGCTCTCTGTGTGAAGTCCACATTAGGAATGACTGGAAAATGAAAAGTGTGAGAAATAATACATGCTGTTTCTAGAAGAAAATGTCAACATAAAGATACACTTTTTTTTTTTTGCTCACTTTGTGGCAGTGTTGTGAGCTTTATTACTGGAGAAAACTGAATATTTGACTGTATGACCACAAAAAATCAGTGGCAAAATTAGACAGCGGTGAGGTCTAGAAATAAGCTGCGTACTGCAGCAAGTGCATGTGTTCTAATCTGTCTTAACTCTTCAGAAAAGATTCCTTTTCCTTTTCTGGGGCAGACTTGGGAAGATAAAATTCTGTAACAGTTAGAGAAATTTCCTTTTCTTGTCTTGTAGCAGGTATATGACACAACAGATCTCCTTTCCAGTATTTTTACAATGTACATGTTGGGGTGATGTAACTTCTTTCCTTCTTTTTGTCTGTTTTTATGATTAAAAGAAAAATATTGTTTACAAAACAGCTTCAGAATATAGACTCTCTGAAAGTGAACTACTTAAGTGTAATTATTTTTAAATTCTTTCTAGCTGTTTTCCTCTGTACTTTGGTAAGCACCTAACCTTAGCCTGACCAGGTATTTTGAGAAATAGGTAAGATAGGACAAGTCAGGCCACTAGGTAGACCTAGTGACAACCTTTCATTTGGGCAGTATACGTGCCTGTGTTCCCTGTACCCTGTTAGATGGGGATATGAAGCAGAGCACAGGAATAGGCACTTCTGCGCCTTCTGGGGATGAAGAGGGCCCCTACTTCCTTGGCACCACAGTTCATAACATATTGATGCCACTTCCAGGCACTGTTCTCCACCTTATACCCAACCCTAGGTTTGTTAGCAGACTTGTAAAAACATGTTCACAACAAATAAATAAGCATCTCCAGTGAATAGACTTTGTTTAACAAAGAGAGAAAGGAGCAAACAAACAAACAGGTTGCTCCTTACTTGGAAGAAGCTGAAGAAGGTTGATAAACTGTTAGGAAAGAAATCCATCCAGTTACTGACCTAGTATTTCATATAAGATAGGGATTTTGTCACCACTGCTGTATCAATCAGCATGGTCACTGCTAGCAGTGTTGGGACTATCAGAAGGACATGCACGGCAGGACTTGCTCCCTTTTATATGACTAGCATATGCAAAAGACTAACTACCATATGAAAAGACTCATTGTATTAAAATTTATTTGATTTATTTAGCTGGATTTTACTACCAGACAACAGATTATAGGCAGGTATGGGAGATCAGCTGACTGATACAAATGTAGGGCTCTCCATCTAACAGCATAAGAAATCTAAATTATTAGCCTTTTTCTGTTCAAGTATTTTTCTGTAGATGATACTCCCCTCTAACCTTTGTGGTTACAGTTTGAATTGACATAGTTTAAGTGTACATCTCAAAATGAGAAAAAGAGAGAAAATGGAGAATTGTGTATTTAATTTGAATGATCTTCATGATTCTCCAAAAACGTAGCTGCTGGCATGTCCACTTCCCATGTATTATTTCTGTGCCTTACTATTTCATGCAACAATACCAGACCTCACTCAGTTATAAGCCCCATTATTCTCTGATAAGGGGCATGATAAAGATTTCACATACAAACCATTTCAAAAGCAAAAGTGAAGTACTACTCCTTGGAAAAATTGGAAAATTTTTATACAGGGAATTTTTTTAAAGTTAACAAAGACACGGGTGTTTAAAGTTGACAGCAACACAGGTGTCTTGTAAATGTTCTTGTACACAAAACAAATCTTACTGACTCTTTTTTCCTCCTCCTTTCTCCACAATGAAATTCATGACTAAGTTACAAGGAAAACTACCAAGATCAATTGACCTCACTCCAAGGACTGTATTATTACAGTTCACTCAAAGAAATTATTAATCTAATATTAGGACTTGACTGATACATTGCCCTTTTCTTTGCGGACTATACGAGGTATGGAAGCTAGGGAATCATCTACTGAACCTCTGTACAGAATTTGTTTTAAATGGTTGGTGAGCACCCAGATTTGTAACCTTGTATATGTGAAAAAGACACAAAACATAGCCACAAATTTGGAACCAGCAGATAGGGCCTTTCACCACTGATTTGTAATGCTATGTAAATAAACACACAAATTCCAATTTAATTACAACTCCTTATGCAGATAATACTTCCTTTGCCAAACATGCTCAATGTTTTCTGCAGCTGTTTACTAATAGTCTTTGATTGGTAGAGATATATTAGAGCTTTATCATCATGAAGGCACCACTACTTCCTCTGCCCTCTCCCCATAAGTTTCGTGTCAGACAGCTGTCTAGAAGACTAAGAGTAGTGCTGTCTAGTTCCTTGTTTGCCTCTCTGATCCAATTCCATGTTTAGATAATTTTGGATTCCTCCATTTATATACATGTTACAACTTCAAGATGTCATCCTAAGCACTTTATTTTTACATTATTTTCTTGCAAATACACTACCTTGACTATCTAGAATTGAGAGATGGACATATATATGTCCAATTCTAACTCATCTAAGATACACAGCTTCTTTTTTTCCCCCTACAAGGGACTGCTGTTTAGATGTGATATTGTTAAACTAATTAGTAGAGTGCTATTTTTAAATTTTACTTGAATGTGAATAGCATATACATACTCAAGTATACTTCCTTTGCTCTCTCATCTATCTGAGAGCATATTTGTGTAAGGGGCATTTGTTCTGTCATCCTTGATCATCAAGATAGATTGCTGTCCTTAGATCATGCATGCTATGGCATTTGACATAATCTTCATAGGATTAGGTACAGCTGTAAATCACAGGTACAGAACCTTGTACTTGTGGACATACTTTTAACACTTTTATATGTTTGAAATTTCAGTGTATTCGGCGCCTTATTCAAAATGAAGAGTACCAGAAATCTGTTTTGCCCTCTTCATTTCTTTCTTACTTTCTTGGGATTTTTATTTTTTCTTTCTAGACCGCATCTTCTGCTACAGTTCTATTTAGTATTGCAAATACTGTCACATTCAAAATCAATCCTTGATGGTTCTAAAGGTATGGATCTGCCACGTGACCCTATACCTTGATATAGGTGCTTCTGCAGTAAGTCCTAAAGTAACACAGGTTGTTGCACCTGGATTCCTCAAGATCCATGTTGTAACTGGGCTCCTTCTGTGGCACAACTTTTGTGTCAGAAGTGAAGCAAGTGCTCCAAGTTTTGCCTGCAGTATCACAGATTCATTTCTTGGATATTCCATTTTTTTTTTGGATGGCAACAACAACCATCTGCAGATTCAGCCTTGTATTTGCTTTATTTTGTCTCTGAAAGCTCCTCTCATGACAAGGGATCTGTGGTGCCAACAGGCCACAGCAGAAGCTTCCAATAAAAACACATTTTTTAAAAAAGCCTCAGTCTCTTGTCTAGAATTTTTAATGAAGAATGAAAACTGGTAGAGGAAAAGGACAGAGATTTCCTTTATGAAATGGGAGGAAAAAAATGAAATTAAGACCATCCTCCTGCTTTTTCCTGAACTTTCAGTTTTATCTTGGCATCTGGACCTCTGGCATCATCTGTGGGAATTCAGCACATGCTGTTACTTCCTCAGGAATCTCTGAGGTAGTTTCTGGGAACTGTCAGGCCCCTGTGGGATTGCAGAAAAATTTCCGCATGCAATCTGTGACATTCCCTCAGTGGTGGCATATCTTCCTACTTGTATTCCTCCTTCCGCAGATTTTTTTTTTCCTGTGACCTGTTCGAATTCTTAACCGTCCCTTGATGGTCACTAGCACTGGCCTTGCAAGATGCTGAAGTCTCATTGCTGTTTAGAAGAGGCATCTAGCTCTGGGCATTTTCCATTAGCGGCACCAGTCATTGAAGTGTCTTTCACTTTTACCTCTTGTCACAACTTCTCCCCCTTTGGCCTATCTATTCAGTCCCTGGTCAGAAGAGCATCACGACTAATTTATTCTGCAGCCAGGCCCTTATTGCCCCTCGGCAGACTCGATATAGAAAGGCAGTGTGTATACACGTATGTCCATGTCTGTGCAGGGAAAGCTGGAAAGAAGGATTTGCGGGTTTTTTTCTTTTCTTTTTTTTTCTTTTTTTTCTCTTTTAATTTTTTTTTCTGCCGGCAGCTCAGAATGAGCATTACCTCAAAAGCCCCCTTTGACATAGAGGTCTGTGCCCCCTGCTCCCCAGGCCCTTCCATCTTGGGTGGGAGAGGTCGGGAGGGAGAGGTGTGGAAAGGCCTTTATGCTTGTTGTTGTATCTTTTGTTTCTGCTGATGATACACAAAGCAAGTTGTAAATAGCTCTTTCACACACAGTTGTTATTCCTCTGAGAGAGATACAGCGCAGTAGCTGTGCTCTCAGCACTGCTGTGCCCCAGGGACTGGAGAGGGACACTTTAAAGACCCTTTTCACACATTCTGCAGCTTTGACAGAAAGAAATTTAGCTTTGTATCAGGCAAATGTCATCCAACCATTAAAGCCTGAATATTTTTTTTAAGATTTTTAGTAGCAGTCAGCACAGTATCAAACAATCTCAAACTATGAATTTGCATTATATGCAGAGTCCAAAGTGTTTGAATCCGCATACGTTGCCTGCCTCTTACATCATAGCAGAAGTATAAAAAGAAAAAAAAAGAAGAAAGATGGGCACAAATTGTATTTTAAATAGATTATTTTACAATGGAGTAATAACAAGGTTTAATTCAATTTATTCTCCCATCAGTCAAACCAGGTTTACAAACCTGGATAATATTAGGATTCATGAAGTGAAAGACACTACATGCTTGGCTAATTATACTTGTTCTCAACCTGGTTTTAATATTTTTTTTGCCACTTGGGAACATCAATGGCAAAACAGATTGTAGTGTATGTTTCTGTATTAAAATTTGAGAATACTTTTTAATTCCTGGGAGATAAACTTTTTCCAATGTGTTTTTCTGTGACTTAAAATGTTTGTGCTCGGAGAGCCCCTGTGCATGTCTGTTTGCTCACATTCAGAATATTATTTGTCTCCCTCCTTTGCCTTCCCTTGTGCCTGAACTATGAGGCTTGTTGTATTGTTAATTTTTGTAGTTTCAAGTCAACAACCTCCTCCATCTTTAATATATTTAACACTACCACAAAGCTTACAGTTAGCTACACCGGAGTTCTGCGGTGGGCCATTTTGGAAGATTCAGTGTGAACCTTAATATAAGGTATCATTGCCTATAATATTTAGGAAAGGAGGGAGCACAGAGACGTAACACAGATCCAGACTATACTCTGTGCTAAATGGTTCTCCATGTTGTTATGGATAGGTGATTACAGTGGTGGTCATGTAAGTGCAAAGGCAGCTGGTGCTGTGCCGTAGGATGGAAATGGGTGCCAATTCTTGCACACTCTTCCATCTCTGTACTGCATTTGCTGGTGGTCTGTGGAGCACGGTGGCCTGTGGAGAGTCACGTGCTTCATTGCTTTTTGCTCCTGAATATCACAGACATTTGCCTGCTGCTACTTTTCTACGTATATAGTCACTGTGGGATGTTAAGCAGTTGCAGGTGGGAGGGGAAGTGGTCCACACAGTGCATTTTCATTCCTAAGATGTGGTCCATGCCAGTAAGCTGCTTGAAAACCCTTGAAGCAGAGCAGAAAGAAAAGCTGAAATATAAAGGCGGAGGAGTTGTTAGTTTGTGTGTGGCACTACAGTTAAGGAATAATAGAAAGATGCAGTAATGGAAAATGAAATGTTGCTGCTATTGAGCTGACCACACTAAATTGGGAAGTAAAATGTGAGAGCTTAAGAAAGGTGACTTAGTGACTTGAAAAGGAGTAATGGATGAAGTCCCATGCATAGGGAAAAGTGCGAAGAGGAGACAAGGGTTGATATGGAAGTAGGGAAGGAGGCCAGGTTATTAGATACAAGACTGAAATTGTACAATAAAAATGAATGCTTTCAGACACATGCGAAAATCAGATGTCAAGAGTCTGCCTCATTAAGTTCATCTGCCTCCATGAAGAAATTTGAAAACTAGGATGGTAATCTTGAGCTAGATGCGGGTCTAAATTGGAAAATGAGGACCATGATACAACATTAATCTGTTTCCTGGAGAAAGTGACCCTTCCTTGCTGAAGTATTCTGACCTTTGTACATTAGAGAGCATGGAGGTAGGCAGAGGCCATGAAAATGGAGGCATGGAGGTTTTTAGAGATGGGTTAAAATGAGGTAAGAGTTTTTAGTCAGAGGTTGAGAACAGAATTTTCTGTCATTGTCACAGATAGGAGTGACCATGGGATACTAAAGAGCATGAACTAATGATTATGCTAAAGAACACAGTGATCTTGTTATGAAGAGAAGATAAGTTGCTACTTGGAGGCTGTCACTGATAACATAAGAAAAACAGTGTAAATAAAGGTCTGTAGCTGTTGAGAACAAAATCTAGCTTGAATTTTTACAATTAGCAGTAAGTCTAGTAGGCATATCTGTTTCAAAGAGTATGATAAAGGTTTTGTTTTTTATATTCTGGAGGAATGTTTTAAAACCTATGAATATTTCATTTCAAACATAGAGCCTTGCCTATGCAGGAGCTTTCTGGAAAGTTAATACTTTTTACCAGGTTAAAGAGGTTTGTTGTGCTTGACATGCTGTACTCAATGTATAATACTTCAAACACTGTGATTCTGGATTATTTGGATACATTTCTTTTTTTAAGTGGATTGCCCCAAATGAAGGCATTTTCTTGTGAAATACACATTCACCATCTACCTAAATGAAATTTTCTTCAGGGCTGTGCTTTTTAATCACAGATGCAACGGATCCTGGAAGGTTCCTTCACACATTTGTGTTATATAGTCTTCAGTTCATCACAGAGGAAATCGATTTGTAATACTCTTGCATCATAAATGTATCAGTGCTAATTTCACGCATGGTCATGGCTACTTTTTGGCCCATCTAGGGTTTGAGTTCAATATTAAAAAAAAAAAAAAAAAAAAGCAAATCATAGCCACTTATAAATAAAATCACTTACTTTAGTTCTTTTATTAAATTACACTTTTGCTTTCTCTTTTTCTGCCCTGGAACACCTCTTACATCCTCTGTGTGCTGTCATCTCTGTGTAGTCTTAGTATCTGTGCCAATGCCTCGGGACAGTTCCTCATCCAATTAGGATGTGCCTCCGTCTTTTCTTGTGACATCCTACAAGCAAAATCATTTTCCTAGGCCTAGGATCTGAACAAAAAATTACTGTGTTGAAGTAACTTGGAACAAAGTTATCTGAAGAAATGCTCTTCCCATTTCTTAGTGTAAATTCTAATTTTGTATTTACTTGCAAGAGTTTTAAGGGCTTTAGACTAAACCTGACACAATAGGTATGTTGCACAGTTAGTATTTGACAGACAGTGGCAGTAAGAAAGTTTCTTGTTTTCAGGATTTAAAAAAAAATCATTATGTCTCAAAAAAAGCCTGGTCCAACCTTGTGTGAGAGTAGGAAAATATTATATCTTGCCTATAGATTTCATTTTAAAACTCTTGAATGACCTATGCAATACATGGAGATCTTGTAATAACTAAGAATGCCTCAGTGTAAATACTATTCTGCAAAGATATTAACATTTGAAATTAATTGAATTCCTTCCCTCCAAAAAGAAGAAGGAAGGACGGAAGGAAGGACGGGAGAAAGGA
>JAUBOD010000151.1:1713569-1730610 GCA_032353885.1 Nothura maculosa
GATTTATTCTCTGGCCTGGTAGACTGTCACTTTTCTTCTCCCTAATCCCTCCCATGCATCAACCACATTTGTTTACATGCTGCTGGAAGCTGTAGAGGAGCAGTTCTTCAGCGAAGTTACCAGAAAATGAATAAATAAAAGCTCTGTGTCCCCTAGGCTGGCATATTTGGGCTAATATACACTGAGAGATATTTTTGAGGAACACTCTGTGTGTGTTTGTTTTAGATTAGTTAAATAATTGGGTGAAACTGTGACAGAGTGGAAGAGGGTTAGGGGGAGAACAAAATGAAGAAATGCAGAGTGAACAGATAGTGCTGCAGACGTTGTCAAAACTTAGCAGCCTAAGTGTAAAAGTAAATGCCGAGAATGGGAGCAGAGGGTGACTGTACTGGATGAATATAAACATTTGTCTGCTGGCTGCAATGAAATGCAAACTGTTCAAGTAGCTTTGGTTTTCATAAAATTCCTTTTTAAAGGACCCTGTTTTTTCTTTCAGGAATAAACAAGATATTCTGTCCTCTGAATTCATCTGTTAGGCTGAAAAATACTCAGAGATGTAAATTAATCCTATTTGCGCATTGAAGATAAATGTACATTTAACAACATGTATTTTGTTTGGTAAAGTTGGGCTGCTGTGTTCATCACATAATAGCGAAAATGCTGTGATGATGGAATATCATTTATTGATGCATTTCTGTCGTCTATTAGGGTGCTTTTCTTTGTCAATTCTGATTGCGGACCAGCATGTGATTTGGCTCTGAATGAAGTGGCTCAAACTTAGGCATAAAAGAGATACATGTGTGACTCCCAGTTGCAGTTTTCCTGTTTTTTCCTTAGGATGGAAATTGTATTCTTTTAACCCCTTGTTTTCTACCTCATTAAGTACAAGCACCCTCCAGATACTGCCTTCCCAAAGCACAGCAAAGTCCATTATAAATACAACTCAGTATTTGTGGGCAATGTTGTTTTGACAAACAAGAAAATTTCTCTTGTATGTAAATTTTGTTAGATATTCCTTATGTAAACCAAAGATCTGCTTTTTTATATTCAAACATCAAATCACGTTTATAGATACCTACCATAAAATCCATAGCTAAGAAATTTCCCTTTGGTGCTGGATTAGTGGGGTTACAGTATATTTTCTTTTTCTTTATTATTGCAAAAAAACAATAAAAGAGAAAATATATGCATTTGAACTGTTGACAAATCTATAGAAATACTCTGCATTTAGCATTCACACTCTTGGCTACCTGAATTACAGTCATGAACTATAAGAAGGATTGAGGCCTAACTATGGACAGGAGATTTAATGGAATTTAATGGAGATTAAACCTGTTTTTTGAAATACAATACACACCTCCAGCCTCCACTGATCTAGGAAACCAAGCAGGATAATAGGGTTTCAAGTCTCTTAAATAGAAAAGACTGTTGTAAGTGCCGTTTCAGTTGCATTTAGCAAAGAGAAAGTAGCATAACTTCTTTATTTTTTCCTTTTTCCAAGCCATTGTATTCATAGTTGGTGTGTCTGGTTATATCCTTTCAACCTATTGCTGCCAAGTGCATGCATTTTCTTTGGGGAACTGGTTTGAAACATGCTTCAGGTAGCACAAAACCTTTCACTTACAAATTCACTTACAAATATTATTTTTATGAATTGAGCAATTAGTGTCTGATGTGGCAGACTTATCCTTGATTTATGCTTGATTTATTCCAATACAGAATGAACTGAGAACTCCATATATGACACAGTGAAATGGTACTTTTGATTTACTTCATACTAAGCTATAAAAAATGGCTGGCCTAATGATAATTAAAAAAGAAAAAGTTGTTTGAAAATGTAAGCATTACATTTTGAAGACATATTTGCATCTAGATTTTCTTAAATGAAATAACTTCTTAGTAGCAATGTCTGTATTATCAATGTGGTTATTAATTAAATAAGAATATGTATTATTCCTGTGGTTTATTAATCAATAGTTGCTGATGTCTTTCAAGCAAATTGTCCATTAATTATTTGTTCAGTGTTTTCTTAATGAAGAAAAACAGATTATGAGCCACATTGCAAAAAAAAAAAATTTAAAAAGGCATTATATTTGGATTTCGAAGGGCCTTAAGCATGTTGTGATACTAAGCAAACTAAGCAAACTTTTGAAAGTCACAGTTAAGCTTTACAGACTCCTAGTTACAGTGTCTTAATTAGTTTGCTCTATTTTCTAGAATCCACTCCAGCCAACTGGTTTTCTGCCTTTTTCCAAAATAGAAGTATATTGCATCTCACACATATCAATCAAGCATTTAGGAAAGAAAAAGCTTTTCTTGCTTGGGAATGAGATTTTGGGGAGCAGGTGAAGCAGGATGGATGTGTACCCAAGTATCTAGAGCTGTGGCTGCTGCTGTGTCATGGTGTGGTACCAACTGCACTGGGGAGATGGCTTTAGGACAGCAAAAAGGTGCAGTGTGCTGAAAGGAAAACCTGCTGAAAATAAGATTTTCTCCCTCCATTCTTTTTTTTTCCTTTCCAAGGCAGTCCTGGAGATACATAACTATTCCCATGATCTGCCTTGGTGTTGGGCACACTTTGAGGATCATAGGGTGGCTCACAAGAGGGTTCTGTGCAGACTTTTGCACTTCAGAGGTAGGTGACAGCTGCTAGATTTTGCAGGTTTCAGGCTTTGAAGATGGAAGTATTTAAATGTTTTTCAGGAAGCACAATAGGGGTGAAGCAACACATTTTTTTTTCTGTGGTTTATTTTTTGTTGCTAAATTCATTGATTCTGTAGTGGAATACTTTTTATGTATGTATTTATTTTCATAAATTACCAGGTAGGAGACATGGGATAAGGAGATGAAACAAGATCAAAGATTAAGACAGAGCGCCTTAGGGTGGAGCTAAATTCTTTAATGCTGCATGCACCCGTATAGCTGTAGGAGCCACCACATACTCCTCTTGCTGCTTTCTGTGCCGTGCAGGCAGTAATGAGAAGGAGCTCAGACTCCAGCACTGAGGAGAGCTGAGCAAGAAACAAATGACTTTGCTGGAGGCTGTGAACAGATTGACTAACGGGGGGCCGTGCTGTAGAAATCAGACTTGGCTACCTTTTTAAAAAGTTATTTTTCTTTTATGTTATGACTGTATTCATTATTTGTATTGCAGTGGTGCATAGAAGCTCCAGCTATAGGCCAGGACTCTGGCCACTGTACAAACACAGAGCAAATCTTATTTTCACAGTGAAGTGATCCCAGAGTGGGGACATGGCAAGTACTGAAAAATCTCCATGCCAACAATTTCTGATGATGTATCTTGAACTGTATGCTCACTGATCCAGAAATAAGAAGGGAACATCAAAGAAGGGAGAGGGGGAAAAGAGAATCAGGCTAGCTAAAATTTCATGTGCTTAATTTAATTTTCGTTTTGCTTTCCACTTTACCTTGAAATTTCTGGTGGCATGTAGAAGGAGGCCAACCAGAGAGATGTTGAGGAAGGAAACTACAATGAAGGTAATATGGTTCAGTTGTACCTGGAAGGATTATATTGCACTTTTTGGCATTTTTCTGGGTAGCCAGTAGTGGAGGTGCTGTTTGCTTTATTCATACTTAAAATTTGTGGACCAGCTACAAGAGTACAAGAGTTGAGAGCTGTTTTTATCAAGTTACTGAGTTGGTACCAGCAGAACCAAGCTCTGTAACAAGGCAATAAAAAATAGGAGCAGACCTTTGTTGTATGAGCAAAATCAGAGTAGCTTCTGGAGGGAAAATGGAACCTGAGCTCCACTGACGAGCAATGCAACATTTCTTAACTTAGTTTATGGTGGAGAAGTAAGATGGAAGTTTTTGTTTACTTTGAAAATTGTTGCCCTTTTGGGCTGAAAAAAGTGAACTCTGTGGTTTAATGTTGATTTTATATCTCATTCTTTGTCACCCTTTATCTTGTAATAATGACTCACTGTATACATCAATCAAGTCAATATATACAGTGCTGTATACTTCATAATTATGTGATGACCTAAAGATGTAAAATATGGCTTATGAATAGCTGATTTTCTGTAAGTCTTTTAAAATCTTACCATGTTGATACCGTAACTAATTCCAACTCTGAGACATTTTGCTTTGTATGAAAGTTGTGGGAGGGTTGGAGGGGAATTGCAATACCATAAACTACTAGGTCAAGCTATTCAGATACAAATTTGATCTATTGTTATCTACTTTTCATTCACATACTTGTGAAATAAAAACTCCTTTTGGCAGAGACCTACTCTGAGCTATAATCAATTTAAAATCTGAGAATCTATCAAAACCATATTTGTAGCTGTAGCAAAATGTGTATTTACATTACAGTCTGTCCAACATGAGAAATGTCAACAATATTACAGTGTGTGTTTTATCCCAAGCAGCAACAGTAGCTCTATCCAAGTTCCAATCAGAGGTACAGTGTAAACACAAAACTAAGTTTTATGTCCTGCAGTGGTAAGCCAGTCATGTTCTGTAAAAATAAAAACATATTACAATAGTGCTTGAATATGCACTTAGGATATATATGTAGCCAATGACTTCCTGTCAGGTTTCTTTTTGTATTTTAGATACAAACATAAAAAGCAGAATTTTGTTATCTTTTCCCCTTTGGAAATAAATGTGGTGTGTTGGAAGACCCCATCAGGCACGGGAAGACTTGAGGTCTTACCTTGTAGCCTGTGTGTAGATAGATACAAATGGGAGTGTAAGCATTCATCCCCTTCCATCCAGAAGTACTGCAGCAGGGAGATGTGCCTGTGTTGGTGGTTCAGTGAGGACTGCATCTCAATTTTCAAGGTCAGAGTAGCAGAGTCTGAGTAGGTTGAGAGCTCTAGCATTGGTACTTCAGTCCTGTTCTTGGCATGTGCTGGGGGAATGCAGAATTGGCCATCATTTTCTGACTGGCACTTCTTTGCATTCAAAGCATTTATATGTGCCTTTATTTTTTTCTTTGATTGGTGCTGTGGCCAGCATGGAGGGGAGCACTGTGCCTGAGACAGGTTAACTCCTAACCCTGGCACATCATGTCACAGCACTGGCAGCAACTCCACAATTCCATGACATCTGTGTCCCCATCCATCCACATTCAGCTCTTCAGCAGTGTCCTGCCACACCAAGCTGCTGATAGGTGCCCAACAGAGTCACTTGTTCTCCAGCTGGAAATGGGCTCTTTGCAGACGGACACGCAGCCACAGCTTGTCCATCACCACCCATGCCTGGCATAGGCTGGGCTGTGGGCCGGTGGCAGAGAGCTGTCCAAGATGTCCACAGCATTAATACCAACCTTCACAGCAATGGTAGCAGGAAAATTCAGGAGAGTGAGATCATTTTCCTCATTGATTGCTTTGAGGAAAACCTCATAACTTGTTTGAAATCATATGTCATAGCAAGTTCATTATATGTCCTGCTAATATCTGCTGGTAACATCTTCACTGCTCCTTAGCCTACCTTGGGCTGGAAACATCTTCATTGCTCCTTAGCCTACCTTGGGCTTGTTTGCTACAGGCTACATATTTCTTAAAATAGCAATGATGCACTTGTCAACCCTTAAACTGATAATCATTACTACATTGGGCAAATGTAAACAAAACCTTGTAGGCCATATGCAGTAGTTTTCTGAAGATTTATTGCTTGAAATAAGCATTTCTATACCTTTAAAAATCAGATTTTTTCATGTTACACTGTGATAATTTTGAAAAGTCCATGTTCTTTTGCCATGGTGAAGTCTTTTGCAGTGTTTTTGTGTGCCTATTATATGGGCTCCAAAAGTGGGATGTATAGTTTTTGGCCTAACTCAATAGACTTATTGACTCTAATAGTCTCTATTGAGTTTAGAAACTCATTAGTCTCTAAACAACCCTGATTTTGTACCTGTGACTTACATGGAACTTTGTAATCTAAATTGCCATTGGAATTTAGTAATTTAACACTAATTAACATCTATATAAAATTAACTAGTTGATTATAAAAATACATTATGTATCCTTTAGGGAATTATGGAACCTATAGTGTGTAATTTTGAGGATCTTTTGATTAAAAATAATAATAAAGCCTGTGGAAAATGATTTCAAGTATTCTGCTTTGGACAGATAGCAGTAATTTCCGAAAGAGATGCACGTTCAAACCTGTTTTGCTATATATAGACTACTAATACAGAAGACAACAGCTCAAAAATAGCTTAGTCATAATATTATGTATATAGTTTCTCACAGCTTGTGATCTCTTAAATAATATTGCTTCTTTTATATATTTGTAGATGTAGATGTATTTGTAGATGCTGCAATGTATACACATACATATACTGGGAGAGATTTATATTCAGCAACCAATTTGAAAAAGATCAAGGGAATGCCAAAATTGTGAGAAGAGAGAGCAGAGAACTGAAGATAAGAAGAAAATTAGGATAACATATAGATGTTAAAGCCTAAGAGCAAAAGTACATTCATTGGGAGAGCATCCAAGAATATTATAAAGATATTTCCTAATGAAATCAAATTCAGTAAAAAGAAAACAAATATGTAAAAGAAATGTAAATATCCTAATTCTGTAAAACATGGAGTGAATCATAAAGTGGAATCCAGGTAGTTGCAAGGTTGCCAGTGATAGAATTATTGTATAACAATTAAGTTTTCCGTATGCTAAAAATATGTACCTATAGTTAAACCCTTACAAAATACTGCTCAGTTGCGAGAGTAAGGCCCTAAGTCAGTATGGACAAACGTACATAATGTTAATGTATGAAATGTCTGTGTAGTTGCCTAGGTGTATAAAATCTTTATATACTTAATTGAGGCCTATAAATAGAAATACAAATAAAGGTATATAAATTTATAAGTATAAATATAAAGTTCAGCAAGAAAAATGTCATAGCAAATTTACTGAAAATATTATGTCATTGAATATTCTTTCTCAAAATTGAATATATTGAATATAAAAATAGGAAAGCTCTGAAATTATTATGGATCTCATGAAGGAACATGAATGCTATTATGGACTTATAAACTATAAATTGCCATTACAAAATGATTAATTTAACAGTAGGCAGCCTTCTTCTTAAAGTCATAGAGCAATTCCCTTAAAAAGTACCAAGTTAGTTAAGCATAATTCACGATTAACTTCATTAGGAAAATCTCCTGATTCTAGCCATTCTTGTGGAATCTATAGCCATTTATTAGAATATGCTGACCTTTTTTTAAAAAATGTAGGTTTCATATATAAAATTTGACAATTAGAATGCATCTGGATACTTTCTGGGAAATGTTTTGCAAAAATTATTTTATCTTACCTTGCCATCTTTCAGAGATCAGTGGTGATGATTATATCAGGACATTATACTTGTAGAGCAACATGCAACAGATTAAAACATGCTTGGTCTTGCACCATTCAAAGTAAAAACAGTAGCTGGATATGTATGCATTTACTTGTGCATGTGTTTGTTGAAAATGAGATCAGTTTGGTCTTCCCTGTATAAACTGTGACTCAGCTTTGAAGCATCTGTGGTGCAGGGCATGATTTGTAAAGCCAGTGTAAAGATTTCCTAAAGTTAAAGAAGAGAAATATTGTTCAGTGGATTGTTGTAGTTTTACCGTACATTTTGTGATTTACGTTGCTCCACTAAATATCCACCTCACATTCTCTTAACTCTGAGTTTTGGTTACTGTACCTTTGTAGTGGGTAGGAAACTACTATACTGAGAGAAAATTGATGATTTTATTATGTTAAAAGAACAGAATTAGTCTTATGTCTAGGAAAACTGTGAATGGTTTGGGCAAACCAATGGATTTTTTTTTTGACTCAGAGTTTCCTTTATGAAAAACAAATGGCCTGCATGGGAAGCAGGAAATAAAAATCAGTTTTACTTGGTAATTGATGAGTCCTATGCATTGCACATACATTCTAGATATTATATTGGCTTTTTTAGTATATTCTTTGTAAGTATCATGCTTATGACTTTGCCTGGACCTTATGACACTGGAAAAAAAACATAATGTGAGAAATCTTGTTTTGGTTTATTTTTTGTTTACTTGGAGGACAATCATATGGCAAATGCAGTTGTTTCCCAGTAGACTTCTCCAGTCATGGACAGATTCATGAAGCTTGGGAGAAGAGCTGTATTCATAGCTGAAAGGGTCATAGTGTGTAGCCAGTTAGCCAGAATTTTGAAGAGTAAGCGAATCATTAAGAATTTGACATTCAGGGCTTTAATTGTGGTTTTGAGTATTAAGTTAAAGGATCAAAAAGTGATATTCTCTTTGGACCATCTGGAGTTATTCAGGCCAGCAGTAAATGTTGAGCAGATTTAGGACTGTTGTTAAGTTTCTAACTTTGTTTTCTGTGGTGTGTTTTTTTTTTCTCTGTTTATTCAGGGGTGGTCTTAAGGTCAGTAATAGTAGGTGATTCAAGAAAATATCGGTGTTTGGGGAGAGTGACATCATCTCTGTTGTGTGTGGGCAGGCAAGTGTGATAGTCCTTTGCTTTTCTCAGTGGGAGAAATCAGCAAATATGGAATGGGCAGAAGGTCAGTTGTTCCCAGTCAGAAAGTGCTGACCCTTTGCTAGCTCATCAACATGACTTTCATTTGTAATGACTGTGCTTATGTAAGTCTTTGTTAATTAAAATATGCAAGCAAAGCTGCTCCTTCTTTCCATGAATAGCGAGGTGCTGATTTAATGAGGACCAGCAGAAGGATGTATGTGGTGGATGACCACTTCTCAAGGCAGGACAGAGTGTGGAGCAGAGCAGTGCGCAGAGTGGGCACTGGGCTTACTCTTCTCCAAGAGCAGCCCCAGCTTTGCCCCCAGACTTTGTCTGACCAGTATTTCTCTTTCCTGTGCCCTTATCTTGTGTTGCTTCCCGATCACATCTCATCCCCCAGCGTGAAATCTGGAGCACAAGCTTTGATCTTGTGGACAGGCTGGTCTGCAAGGCTGTGTGCATACTGGCACATTTTAATCATTCCTATCATGATCGGTGGCTCCCCGTTGCTAAACCACGTTTATTGATTCACTCTTGTGGGAGCACAGGGATGGAGGAACTGCTCCTGTCAGCCAACGGTTGAATGGGAAGGAAATGTGGAACGGCTTTAAGCTATCTTCTTTTCCATCAGTGATAGCTGCAGTAAGGTGGTGCAAAACCTCTGTGGTGTTGAGTCACTGATCCTGCATGAAGAGGCTTCTGATTTGACTTAAACAGCGAGTTTAACATGAATGGGTGCATTTAAAATCCTCAGGATATGTGGTGCTGTCCATTGCCATCACATCCCCATTGGCTAACGGTGTGACTGCTAGGAAGCAGCTTAGCTGGGAGACTGGGCCTTGTGTAAAACTCTTTCCAAAGCAAATATAGCTGCATGATGTATGCTGAAAAATGTACTGTGGAGATGTTTCTACACAAATTATACTGTCAGACAAAACAAATGCATACTGTGTGAATCTGGGGTGGTTCAAGCCTGCTCAAATAATTATGTTCAAATTACATTCAAGTAGTCATCTCATTAGGGCTCCTATCAGGTCAGATTTACAGGTCTGTTAGCCCCTGCACATGCGTTCCCAGAGCAGGAAAGCAGTGCAGGCATCAGTGCCAGCCCCGGCCGAGCGAAACCGCGGGTCTTTTGGTGACCAAGGGCCATGTATATTCCTAAATTAGGCCCTCTCCCTAAAGCCACGGCTCTAGTTTGAGGATACGGCGAGCAAGAGCCACACGAGGCAGGAACTTTGTTAGAAAAATGGCAGCTGGAGGACTGGAAACCAAGCCACCCTTCCCATAACGTTTTATGAGTGCCCAGGAACGTGCGCCTTTGTGGCGGCATCCCCCTCACCGCCCCACCAACGCTTTGTTTTCCCTATAATTGTGGCGCCTCTCCCGCGCTCTGCGGCCCATGGCGACGCGGGGCCGGGATGCGGCGGTGCTCCCGGAGCGCGCAGGTGTGATGTATGGAGTGACAAGCGGCTGCGGGGGGGACACCCGCTGCCGCCGCCGCTACCTGCACAGCGCGGCAGACACCGCGGGGCCGGCAGGCCTAGCGGGGGGAGAAGCACCGCGCCGGAGCACGGCAGTTCCTGGATACAGATCAGACAAGAGGTTCTGCCACAAATCACCTAGAAACATGTCAGACGCTGCATGTTTGTTGTTTTACACTGAGGGCACAGCCGTAGTCCAAAAGTATTGATTCTTTTCTTTGTACAGAGACAGAAACTGTCAGCTCTAGCAGGCTGACCTTGGTATGGCGCAGACAACTATTCCCCACCCTGCCCGCCACGCCGGCCCCACAGGAGAAGTCTAGGCAAGATATGCCAATGTCCGTTTCACATAAGCAGAGAGAAGCCCAAGCCTGCCGAAACAGCCCCCGTCTCTCCCTCCAGAGGTCCGCGGTAGCAGTTCTGCACCACGTTCCCTATGACAGAGAATTCGATTTTCTCTTCTCTCTTTTTTTTTTCTTCTTTTTTTTTTCCCTCCACATTCAAGACACATTAATTGTATTTAATCGGACAAGAATTCAAGAACTGTTTAAAGAAACATATAAGGAGAAGAAAAGAAAAATCCACAACTGCTTCTCACAAAGCAAAAGCACTGGCATTTCTTTTTCTTTTCTTTTTTTCGTTTTTCTTTTTAATGGGCCTATTGAGGGGAGTGGGAAACAAGCCCACTTTGCACTAATCACGGTCAGGAACATTTTAATAAGATTGTAATTATTTGTGTTGGTATAGTAAAATGACCCAGGCATACTGTATGCCTAAAAACATGACCACATTTCTGGGAAATATTTGAGTTCACTTTACGCTTTCCATTGCACTTTATTACAATGCCTTTCAGTGCAGTGGAGTTATGTGACGTGTTTGCAAGCGTTCAGCCTATTTTCAATGATACTATTTTCCCCCTTGCAAATACCTTCCTTGTCCCCTAGCGAGCTGAACTTACCAGCAAGGAATGATTTTTCTCTGGGACAAGGTTAACTTCAGTCACAGATTTTGTGCCAGCCAGGATACCTGCTGTGGTGTCCACAAGGGCACAGTAGCTCTGCAAAAGGGCACAGCAGCTCTGGTGTTTTCCCCAGTCCGCTTCTGCCAGGCTCTAGTGTATCTCCCTGCTCTGGCATTGTGCAGCATTTGCTATTGCTGTCATACTGTGGTCAGCGAGTGATGGTGCTTTTGCTGTGGACATTTACTGAGCATAAAACTCACTATGGGTATTTTTATTCATTCATCTGATTGTGCTTTAAAAGCTATCTTTAAACAGTGCTATTCATTGACTGTCCATTTAAAGCCTTAAATACGAGTGCTTCAGTTTCCAAAGTGCTTGAGGTACATTATGGAACAGAAGGAAAGGTGATCTGTGACAGCAAGTGATTGTGTCTTCTTTAAGACAGAAAGTTCATATAGTCAATAGATGAAGAAATTCTGGAGAATTCTGGAGAAAAGAGTTAGCAGAGGTTATAACAATAAGCTATTAGAGAATTGCTTTGTTTTGAAAGATGCACTAGTTTACATCACCATCACCACTGCTACTACTACTACTATTCTGCTACTTTTTGTGTCTGAAAGCATATTTCATTCCATGTGCAACTTTTCAAGGGTAAGTGTAGATCCTAACAGAGACTCATTTTGCTCTATATTGTAAAATGTAAATTATCTAAATTTAGTTTTCCTTTCTACCAAAAGGTCGACACTCAAACATGCTGTGCAACATGGAAGTACTGTATCATAAAAACAGAGGAGATTTGCCTTGTTGGAAGACAGGATGCAGTTTACTAACGGAAAATGCTCCTCCTTCTTACTAAAGAACCAAGGCATTTTACTTCTTTTTTTAAAATTTTTATTTTAAGTTTTGCTCAATAAAATAATTTTAGGCATGTATCCGTTCTGAATATATATATATATATATATTCAACAAGACTTAATCAAAGAAGAGCTTTTAGGAAATACATTCTATCCTGTACTTTTTGGTATCCTTATAAAAATATTATCAGATTGATACAACACTCCATTCTAAAAATGTGTTGCTATTTGTGATGCATGTGACCCCTGTGATGCATGTGATGCATGTGACCCCTTTTTTTTTGTGATGCATGTGACCCCTTTTGGGGCAGATTGTGATGAATCTGCCCCAAAGGGTTTCATGGAGGCATAGCGTGGGACTGGCAGAAAACACCTTTCTCCTTTTGGTATTACTTGCTTCTTATGATAGCACTCGGTATGCCATGTGTGCCACCTCTTCTCTCTTACAAGTAGATTTCCTTTTTCACTTGGTAGCTGCTGGAAGGAAAGATATTACAAAACAATAGGAAATGTGACTGTAAAATTAACAAAATGGGGCAAACTTTTGTGAGAAGGATACAAAGGTAACTATTTTAATTAATATCACATTTAAGATTGGCTATGGCACTTCAGTACTTGAAGTGGCATGCTGAAAACATTCATAGTTAAGATAAAATTTTGAGAGTTCTCATACATTAAATTAATAACTTACTTTCTGTTATCATGAAGACTGACAGTGCTGGGGGTGTGCATATGCTCTTTTCCCTCTTTAAACTGCCTTTTTTTTAAGGAGCATAACTGAATAGGACAGTTTCCATTTCTGTCCCTTATGCACTCTAGTACTGTTGTTATTAAATTATTTCTTATCATTTTGAAAACTTACATTAAAAATCTGTTTTCTTTGAAATTAAAAAAGAATTTATAGAATTATTTATCTTTTTCCGAGGCTATGAAGTATTGAACATTTGCATTTTTCAACCTGTTTGTCAGATTGAAAAAAAAAAAATTAAAAATCCCAGACCAGATTGTTGCTCTTGTTTTATTACAAGTGTTGGTGCTATATATTATTCATAGATGTAAATAGTTCTGAAGTGATAGAACAGCTTCTGTAATGGCAGCACAAGATGGGTAAGGTAGGCAGTGCAAGAGTAGCAATGCGTACTTCACACACTGCAACACACACATTAGAGGAGCAGGTATTGGATTTAATTTGCTTAGAACAACAGTGAAACTGATATAAAAGTAATTGTTTGTCTGTTTCCTGAGCTCCATGTTATACTTGAAAACAAGAAATTCCTCTGTTCTCTTTGTATGTGTTGTTTTCGTATGATGTACTTATGGAATTACTTTGCTTTTCAAAGTGTCGGCTGAGTTATCCCGTGCTTTGTTAGCATCATCTCTGATTTCTTGGACAGGGTCTATAAATCACTATCTAATATGCAAGTCTTTGGAAAACGCACCCAAGGTTTATTGCCAGTAACAGACTAGTGGCCTTATGTGGACTTTTCATGAATAAAACAGATTGATGAGCCATTTTATAGCATTGCAAGCTGTATTATAAATACATCACCCTTTTCAGTAATTTAACATGAAGAACGGTCTAATGAGCTATCAGCTATAATCTGACAGAGAATTGAGGATGCTGTTAAGCTCATAGACCAATTGATATAACTGTGACAGGAGGCTAGAAATTCAGAAATTCCTAGGGGCTTTCCCTTATTTTATGAGATTTTTGCTTTTTTTAAAGCAAAAATGAGATTATGAGATTTTAAAAAAATACTAAGAAAGTGCTATTGTACATTTGCATTTGCCATGCCCTAAAATAGAAAAGAAGATGCTAAGAGAAGTTTCAAATTTGGACATAACTGTGAAATCGATCAAAAGTTTTGTTATGTGGTGGAAGTTTGAGTCTTTAGCACTGCTGCCGAAGCATAGGGAGTAAAGAAAATCATATCTGAGAAAAACATAAGGAAGAGGTAAGGAGTGAGTAAATTAGATAAAGATAGCAAAGGTGAGTTTCCATGTATTTTTTTCTGAAAGATGGTTAGCGAAAACCTTCCCTCTGACAGCACTTCATGCAGAGTTTTGTTTGACTATGCTGTGCATATTGGGATAGCAGAAACAAATACATTTTGGAATCTGATTTCTTGCACTGGATATTTGTAGCCACAATAGTTTTGACCACATGAGATGAGTAACTTAGTAGTAAACCTATGGGGATAGGAGCATACATGGGCGAAAAGGCCTACAAAAGAATGATTATAATTAAAGTTGCATCTGAAAAAATGGAGAATCTGAATGAACGGCAGAATGATACAAATAACTTGGTGAGGGTTCACTTGATACATATCTTTGTCTTTATTCTTTGTTGTTAAAAATGTGCCTTTCTGTATGTCTTTCAATTTTTAAGTAACATCAGCTATTTAAACCATTTTTTTCTCGGACTTCTCTTGAAGTTTTAGCCATTGTATTAAAAATCTGATTGTACCAGAATGACTGCTGATCAAATAGAGTCTTCGGTGGATTTTCTCCAATGCAAAACTTTAACTATAAAACCTTTAAATCCAGAATTTAAACGTCATTTTAAAATAAAAAGAAGGAATTGGCTGTTGCCTATTGGTTACATCGTAATTGAAACAGTTTTAAAGATTTTCTGAAATGAGATTACAACATGAAAACAGGTTTTTTTTTTATGACTTAAGAATAACATAGCAATTAGTGTACACTTAAGACTTGATTTTTTTTAATAATATTTTTCTACTGTGAATGCAGACAGGCAGGCAAACATTTTAGCAGTCTAGGAGGAGATTTCGTTCCTGCAGGTCAAGCATAAATGACTCAGTTACATAAACCAGAAGGCAAAGCTCTGAAAATGCTTTAATTAGCCTTTACAGAATACTAACAATGGAGTATTTTATATATGAAATATATAAACATTTCAGCAACTGGCAGTATGTTTTAGGGGGGTTCATGTGCCTGGACTTAAGTGTGCATCCATATTTTTTGCATCATTGTAAAGAGTCTCATTACTACTCTATGTATCCCAGTAAAATTGGCAGGAAAGTAGAACTCGCTTGTATAAAAAATCCATCCATATCAATTCTGTTTTGGATTTCAGAGAGAATCTTCCACTTTTAATGCTATTACACTTTTCATGTTCCACTCTAATTTACAATGCATCCAGTCCAGTACATCACTACAGTACAATACCTCCAGTATCCCTCTTTCAGGGTAGCCTGAAGGAGAAGGATAGTTTTCTGATCTAAATAGCCGGTACATGCCCTGAAGCCCTTTACAATCCTACATTGTAGAAATTCTCAACTGAAATAGGGGGACATTTACTGGAGCAAGGAGGCTGACACCTGTAGATGACACTCAGGGCTTTGAATACTAACCCTCTTTGAAATGTTATTTCATATCATAGCAGGACTCAGTCTCCGCCCATCGATCTTCTGAGACACATACCTCCTATCATGGAGGTTATTTTGTCATGAGATCTCTTAAAGGAAACAGGCAATGTTTGCTATTTGCAAAAACAAGAATCTTGACTTGGTATTTGTAATGAATGTTGTACTTTATATTGTTACTTTACTTGATCTGCTCTATTTGCAAAGAACATAAGTCTGAAAAAAAAAAAAAAAAAAAAAAGCCAAAATTATATTTTGGGCAAACTAGAGTCTCCAGTCAAAATTTACCATATTCAGAGAAAGTTTTACAATCTGAAAAAGCATTATATCAGCATTTATCAGCATTATAGTATTACTAATAAGCACAACCTTTATGAAAATACATGTGATTCTTTGGCATAAGAGGTACTATTTGAATGAAAAACACAATTTTTAATCCAGTGGAGGCTGTGCATGTGTAGGTTTTCATTATTTATTCAGCAGTCACTTTGCTGAAATGATAGGCATGTTCCTTGTAAAATGTCTATCTGCACCGAATAAACAGGGAAGATTATCCAGACATCTTAACAAAGCACATTTAGGTGGAGAAATAGTTGCTAAACTTTAGAAACTTAATTACCTTCATATTGTGGCACTTCCTCTCAATCTGGTAATATTTGTGCTGTAAGGCTCAGTTAGAAAAGCTTGTGTCCTGGGTGCCATTCTGTTCTGCTGTCATTTAACGCTCAGCTTCTGTAATCTTTTCTGCGAGGAAGCAGTCCCCAGATTATTCAGCAAAAGCAAGCACAAAGAGGAAACACTCAGAGTTCAGTAGCATTTTGAAAACAAACAAACAAACAAACAAAACATACGAAATTGTTTAAATATGCATGCCCATTTTTGTTTGAGATAATCTTGAAATACATAATATTGAGAGTTGTGGTTCCCCTAAGGATTATTTTGACTGGGTAGTTTGTAAATAAAAATATCCACACAATTTAGTGAAAGCATTCATTTTTAACTCTCCTTCTGGTCCATAGTCCTGGCAAATTGCTAATTACTAACTGTGCTGTGATGAGCTACCACAATCGAATGACAATTTTCCTTACAGTTACTCTCATGTTACTAGGAAAGCAAATCTTTGCATTTACTCTGCTGTTGTAGAAACAAACAAACAAGAACCCAATAAATCCAGGGCGACAAAGGTGCTTGGCTGGATGAGGAAGAACAGTTCTTGAAATACTGAAGCCACGTTAGCACCTTGATTGCAATGAGAAGGCATGAGGCTCTCCTGCAATGTGGGCAGGGAGGGGGAAATGCTGCACTTCCTCCCATCCTCTTGCCTAGCATGGATACAGAAGGTAGTTATACCATGTAGGAAGGACCCAGGGATATCTTAATCTCTGGGCTGTGTTTGCACTTCAGGGTAGCAGTTCTGACTGAGCCATAAGCGGAGCTCAAGTAGAGAAGAAGGCAATGGTTGTGGCAGGGAGATTTCTCAAAAAGGAGAGTAGATTTAATTTGTGCCACTTCTGGGAGTCTGAGAGTCATTTTAGTTTTGTTTCAGAAGGGGAAATACATGAAAGGGGGAACTTCAAAATCAGAAGAGATATTAAGCAAACATTTTGTGTCATGTTGATTGCCTAAGTGCAAAGTCCTTTTTTTTCTGATTACCAGTTTCTCACTTTAATAAATGTTTCACAGGAAGTTTTAGGATCTTAAAAGGACCCAATTTCTTTTCCTCTCTCCTTAAAACACCTGAGGAGATGAAAGGAAACATTGCATAAAACATAGTATTTTCTTATCACTATCATTACTAGTAATTTTTCACTGAATTAATTTGGGAGCAGCTTGTTGTCTTCCTTTTCCAGGTATTGAAGTGCCTAGAAAACA
>JAUBOD010000151.1:1730710-1748395 GCA_032353885.1 Nothura maculosa
CTAGTAATTTTTCACTGAATTAATTTGGGAGCAGCTTGTTGTCTTCCTTTTCCAGGTATTGAAGTGCCTAGAAAACAACAAAGGATTAGTTACTTTAACTTTCAGATTTCAGTGCATGAGTCTATAAAATAGTCTTGGAACATTTACAGCTAAAGAAATAAACATTTTTCACTGGGTCAAATCTTAGGGTCTTAACTGAATCTTTTACTTAGCCTTTCCTTAGGCAGAATTTAATTTATGCAGTTGAGAGAAAAGTTTCTTTGTAAACACTAGCACCATTTCCTCTTAGAATATATTTGTTTGCACAAAATCCTGCTACCCAGTACAAGAAATTTCTTTGCCCTTTCTGAATTGCTTCATGAATTTTCAAGCATGACAGTTTCTCCATTGGGAGCCCATTTAGTCTTAAAGGAGCTAAATTTACCAAAGTTTTGCATACATAAGTTTATAAGAATCAGTCTCTTCTAAAGATGATCAGATATTTTATCCTCTTGGAAGTTGCAGTCATTTGCCTTTTGTCTTTTTGTTGCTGTTTCTAAATGTCTACCCCATTTTGTTGGTCTCCCTTGATAAAAGCTCATCTGCCTTTATCAAAAAATATTTGAGTAGAAACAACTGGAAGAAGGGAGTAGAAATGTTGAAGCCACGATAGTAAAAGTGTGTTGCTACCTAGGAGTAATCAATGTACTTGTGCTAACAACCTGTGAAAATAGTGCTGTGAACGTAGGGTCAGTGTTTATCTTGGCTTATGAAACATTAAGATAAATCTTAACTGTGATGAGCAGGTTTAAGCCAAATGATAAACGTTGCTTAGCAACTTCTTGCTTTTAGTGTTTGCTTATGGTAGGAGAATACTTAGAAGATATGGGCCAGTTCTGCTGCTGCTGCTTCGTCTTTCCATGTTTTTAAATCTTAGTAAAGAATATAATTATGTTAAAAAGGAAGCAGATTGTTGCTGGGAACTTGAATGCATTTAGACATATTGTTATGCATCTTATTTGTGTTAAACAAAGATTTAGATTGTATATTTGCTTTTCCGCCATGCCTGGACTTCCTATTTCCTTCACTTTCTGAAGTGACCTGAGGCTCAATCCCTACCTCTCTTCCACTACGTACACTTTCCTGCAATCTTTTCTATCTTGGTCTGGCGGTTTCAGGCCACTGAGAAGACAGAATAACCTAGGAAAGGCAGTTAGTGGCAGAAGGCATGTATTAATTTGCTCAAAGAAGACATGTACTAATTTGCTCAATTGTATACAGATCTTCTGCACTTCATGACTTGGCAAGTTGCAAGTGCCAGAGGCTTTCAGAGGACCTTGTTAAGGGCACTGATTTCCCCAAGTGATCTGCACAGGGAATCGGTCTCCTGCATGGGCTGGAGAGGGTGGCAAGTATCTCTGTCTTCCAAGTGCCCCTCCAGAGACTTACGGATGTGACAGAGGGAAAGACTGGAATCACGGTTTATTGAGGTGTCTAAAAGTTAACTTGTAAGCACCTGTCTTGAATCTGTTTCTGTTCAGAACAACATGAACAAAGATTTTAAATTCTCAGTGTACTTTATTGATAAATAGTTGTTTATTTAAAACATTTTTTATGATTTGTAGGATTTTTTGCTGAAAGGAGATGCTGACATTAGAGCAGTTAATAGTAACATACATCTCAAGTGAAATATGAAGTAGTACTTATTTCAAAAAACTACAGTTTTGTATCTGTATACACTACTTAATATTCTAAAAATAATGCTGTTTGAAGATATTTGAAATTGCTTTTCAGTTTGGTATAATATCTACATCGATTTTATCACTTGATTAGTTCTCATTGTGAAAAGGTCTTCCAATGAGGCATTGTTTTTAAAAATAAAGCAAATGTGTCATTATCTTCGCTTATTTTAAGTAGTGACACTCCTGTTTATTATAGATAATTCCTATCATGAGGGCAAGCCATCCATCAAATGAGCTGATTTCTCACTACCTCACTGAATGGATAAAGTGGTGCCTAACTCTGCTCATTCTGTTTCTGCCTACAATTTTCTGGGCATCTTCCTGTTCTCTGCAACACATGCTCGGTGAGTCTTGTGCTTTCAAGAAATGCCAGGCCGACCGCACATGCTCTGCACTTGGTGCTTGGGACTCATGAACCTGCCTGGTGCAACTGGACCTTCCTGAAAAGTCAGTATGAGCTGCAGACCACCTGGGACATCAACCACTTGACAAGCTATTTGCAAAGTGTGGATGCAGTGGAGCTGATCCTGCGCAGGTGTGTTGGGCATGGTCGTGATGCACCAACAGCCAGGGTGAAACACTAGACAAAGTTACCAAACTCATGCCTTATAACCCCTTAGGTTGTGAGTTGAGCTCCATCAGCACATCTCTTAATTGTGGGAATATTTACATACATAATGTGTCAAGGACCTAAAAGAATAGCCATGGAGATTTTGCAGAAGTTGGTGGGAATATAGCAGCCAAAATAGCAGGAAAGAATAAAGTACAATAACTAATTAAATATCAGGAAGAAGACAAGGAGAATTTCTGGTAACTGTTTTTGCAATACATAGATATATAGGAAGAATAATGTAGACACCAGTTTCTGATGCTCCAGGTGTCTTTCAGAAAAATATAGGTAACCATTAGTTCTCCTCAGTATTTTCTACTGTCTTTGATATCTGTTCACTACTAAATAGAATAATTTTAGGAGGTCCTGTAAAGGAAACAGTTATTACACATCTGTAATGTTCTACCTACTCCTCTTTTCATTATGGTGCAGATTAGTGAAAACAAAAGATGCTGTGTATGACAACACGATGAATGACTGAAAATATTCCTGTAGATGTAGAGTTTGTTTGTGATAATTCTTCCTCCCATGGGCAGAGAGCATGTTCACATTTTCAACTTTTGTTCTCCTAACAATCAAATTCACTTTTGCCAAAACAATGCAATACACAGCTTCATAAAATAACTGTGTATTTTTCACCTTTCCCAGAATGTGGAAAGCAAGACAGTAACATTTTTTTTCTTCTTTGGAGAATTACTGCAGTCTAATGTTTTGGTACATTGAATTTGGTACCAGAGTGAGAATGAATTGAAACTCACAATTTAGAATGTTGTTAAAAAACAATTTTCTAATGTTATAAATGTGATGTTGACTAGAGATGATTACCAATGTATTTTCTGTGCAGGCTCTTTATTATCTTCAGTTTAATTTATGTACAGGTTTAGACAGAAGTTCTGCATCCTCTGGTTTTGAAGACCATATTGACTCATGGACCATTAACTACTCTCTTGCATGTTAATATATTTTTTTTCTTCTCTAGTAACAGCTTAATGCCATGGAGTTCAACCAATCAGTTTTCTTTCTATCTATCTATCTATCTATCTATCTATCTATCTACACACACACACATACGTACAAATATATTATGTATGCATATTTTATATACTTCTATCTCTTCTAAACTTTTCTGCAATTTATTTTGGTATTATATGTCAATGTTAACAGACACACAGTGTATATCAAATTGAGATTTTGATCTTAACTATGCTTTTATTGTCGTCTTAACTGTGAAGATGCTAATCTGAAAAGAACTGAATTATCAACAGCACAACTTTGGAAATCTCTTAGCTTTACAGCACCTTGAAATCATTAATGAACTCTGTGTGTTTGACATCTGTGTGCAGAAGTCAACAAGCCAAGCAGTGAGCTTTTGTTCTGCTTTTGACATTAGTAATTAGTAGCAGAACACTGAAATTAGAAGTTAGGAAAGTATGGACTTGCTTAAATTTTGTGCCAGTAGTAACAGGCTCTCACAATAACAATATTAGAAGTCTGCCAGTATTTCCATGTTAAATAGCTCTGACCAAAACTACATAATTATCTTTGAAAATAACTGCATGTGGATTTTTTCGGAATTCTGTGATTGCTAAATAAGGAGGAAGATGACAGCATATTGATACTACGTATTCCCTGTAAACCTGCAAGGTTCTCTAATACTTTAGAGTACTGTCTGAAAAATCAGATGTCATTAATCTTTAATGTTCTATCAAGAGATTAGAGAACTGCTTCACATGAATTGTTTTTAGGAAACAGGAACTGTCCTGGGATTTTCATCTGAAACACTAAATACTTTTGAAGACAGTTGGAAAAGCTGTCTATGTGCTTGCAACTGAAGATGAGGAATCTCAGCCCATTCTCTCTTTAAAAGCTTCAAAAAAACCAAGACTAGAATCTTATGAAATCTTCAGACTAGAAATTATTAGAAATTTCATGAAATTGATTTAACAGGATGAGCAGTGTCATTTTCTTGATGAAAGAATTTGGAGCAGTTTAGCTTTAGATAGAGATTGCCACGCAGACATTTATCTAAATGTGAGGATCATTTGCTACTTGGGAGATTAAAACCTTTTCAGTACTGTTTATATGCCTTGTCACCACCTTAGTTCAAGAGAAAGCATAGCTTAGTGAGAGGATCTATAAGAATTAATGGTATCAAGTTCAATTTCTGCTGTTCTCTGTCACTGAATTCTGATTTTCTGAATCTGTACAGCTTGAACTTTCTCAATGAGATTTTTTTCTAATTACTTCCAGATTCCACCTGGTATGCCTTGCATTTTCCAGCTGTAAATTCAGAATGAATGTTTCTCTTTGATAACATTTTTGAACTTTGAATGACACGTGCCATAGAATTGTAATTTGTTGATTTAATTATTTTCTGCTGTTCATGTGATTTCTCATCTACTAAAAAGATTTATATGAGACGTGAATAATCTCAAAGGGCAATTTTGTTGTCTTGAAACTGTCAGCACTTTCCTTCCCAGCTCTCCACTCATTTTTCACAATAAATACTGCTGTTGATATTTACACAACTCCCCTCTGTCTTGTTGTGCTATTTCTTAATGGCACTGAAAACAGGAGTCTGATAAACCTTGGAGGACACCTAACATATTTAGGAGTTGCATGAGTATGTGAGGACAGTGCACATTAGGCCTGGAGAAGATTATTTACTGTTTGTTTCAGCTTTTCAAAAGCTTATTTATTCCAGCCTGAAATGGGAATTATTTTCATCAACCTGAAGCAAAATATCAAGATGACAGCTGTGGGAGGAGGCATCTAGGTCCCACATCTACAAACTGTAGGGGCAATCAACCTTGCATTCCTTGGTATGCAGAAGAAAATTAGACAGAAAAATCATAAGCAGACTGCTTTTTGAGCTGTATGCTTGTAGTTTGGGGAGAGGAGCTGATCTTTGTATAGCACGAACTAAAATTATGATAGAAGGTAGGTTTTCAGTAGAATCCAGAATCCACACCTCCTGATATTCTGTAGGAGTTGATTAAATTTGTGAAACTGTCTTTAAGCAACATCTGAGCAACACTGCTTGTCATGACCTTTGGAGAAGTTGCTGAGGTATTCTGGGCATTCAGTGACAGGTCACTGTCACACAATGAAATAAATTACATGGTGTTTTTGATGACTCAGTTGATCTGAAAAGAGAAGACTACTGTCTGATTCTGCCTGGGCAGCTAAAAGTATACTTTGCTTTCTTAAGTAGTATCATTATTTCTGAATATAATAGATGTTCTGTTCAAATTACTGTTAGATTTTTCTGCTTCAAAATCTTACACTAACGTGGCTGTATTTAGGCACTATGAATTAACTTCAGTATTCAAATATTTGACTTAAGTTTTTATGAAATGGGGAGTAATTCAGTAGCATTTGATCCTTACTGGTCTAAGGAGTCCACTTCTGTGTAGTCTACTGCTGCACAGAAGTATCCCAACTTTTGGAGGCTGTGAAAGTGAGGCAGATGGGAATTCTTGACTTACCAGAAATATTAGAGAGTCCACAAAATTGGAACTGGAAAAGGAATTCCTGGCTCTCCCTCATGTTCTCAGGCAAGTTGATTGCATTGCTCTGAGAAGCGTGTGAAAGCTGATAACATTATAGTCCAAATGATAACTCTCTGGGGAGACTGAAAGTTTTGCCCTGACGTTCACCAGATGTTTGGAGGTTTACGTTGTATCTGAGCTATGAAGAACTATATCCTTAATGCAAACTTTCTGAAATCTGTAGAATTATGTCATGAGCATTAATACACATGACTTACTTTAAAACTCCCTAGCAGTGTTGCCATTTCCTGTTAAATTCATGTAGTTTTCTAGCAAGTTTTAGACCATCCCATCTAGGACTTTAAGTATTACCATGTAGTAATACCTTCCTTATCATTTGTTATTTAGCTGATGACATTGCAATTCTTTGATGAGCTGCTTGTGGTAAAATTTTCAAGCTTTTTGCTACCTCTTAAACCTGTAAGTAAAGAAGAGAGGAATGGAATAGGCCTGTTGCTGTAGCTGTAGTCTCTCCTGTTCTGGAAATGCATCTGTTAGAACCTACTTTTTTTTCTTCTTGCTAATTGATATTAAACACCTTATAACTTAAGAGTTAAATCTCTCCACAGTAAAAACTAAAATTACCATCATCTTCAAATGGATTAGAATTTGAAACAGAAATGTTGCAGTCTTCAGAGCAAAATTATCTATTTTGCTTTAACCTCATAAGGGAGTCAAAGTATACATATAGCTCAGTTTAAAATCTTCAAGGTGTTCATTCCTATCATTGATGCATAGTCCTTTTCAGATTCAGCTTAACCTGCACCTTATATCATCTTTAACAAGATACATAAAGATGCCACATGTTATTAAATAAGAATATTGAAAAAACATGAAAGTACACAAAGCTTAATCAAATGTTAAACTATTTTGTGCTTATATCTCTTTGCTACATGTAGGTTAATTAATTTTACATGATGGAGGCTAAAGTAAAGAGACTAATAAAGTAAACAAATAAAAGTCATTAATATCTTAGACAAACAAGGTTGTTCATGCAGTATATTGTTGTTATCAGTCTGTGTTTGAAGTAACTTATAGATGAGGGTAATTTAATTTATTACATTTCAAAGAGGGCAGTTATCTTGTTACCAGTACAGGATTGGATAAAATTATACCCTTTTTAACTGCAGTGTGAATATTCAAATGACTTGAGCTTCATAAGCTAAATATCTTTGCTGAGAAATCATAGTAACAGTGTAGCCAGAGAGGGGAGAAAAAGAGCCGGCCCCTTGGAGATCAAGGCAGTGTGTTCATTATTAAACATTGGTTGCTGCTAAAATATGGTTTCCATATGGAGTAGACTACATGTAATTTATGTAAACCACATTGGTAATAGTTTTTATCAAGTGGTACTAAACACAAGCTAAATCCAGCATAACTGTTTATGTAGATGTACATGTAAGTACTGTTTATGTACATGTAAGTAAATTGTGGGTATTACTAGGGCAAGTTAGATTTTTCAGGAAAATATTCCCATTGCTGTCCCTATTATACAATAATGCATCTCACATCTGCACTTATGCCAGCTTTGGTTAAGATGTTTTTGGAGATTAGACAGGAAGCAAAAGAAACTAATTTGTAATAAATCACCCGTGGCCCTCACCTAAGGACTTACAACCATACTAAATATATCTCTTAAGCATATACTTTTGTCTGAACAGGTGGTCAAATGCTTGACTCTTTCTTTTGAAAAGGTGATCCTAAAAGTGCATTTGATGAGTATTTTTTTGGTTGAAGAGAAGACATGGTAAAAATGATTAAAACAGAATTACATTTAAACATCTAATGATGATGAAAAGGGAAAACCGAAAGGCATAATGAGCAAAATGTACACTTACCTAACATACTGAAAGGCTATGTGTGTGTATATATATATATATATATGTGTGTATATATATATATATATAAAATATATAAACAGGCAACTGCAGAGGATATTTTTGTATACTTTTATTTTTAATTTCTTTGAGAATATTCTTTGTTACTTTAAGAAAATACAAGAAGATCTTTTATTGGACTAAAATTGTGAAGAAGCTAAGCACAGAATTGAATTAAATCTCCACTCAGGGATGAGGTAATATTTAGTTATATTACAGACAATGTTTTATATATTCATTACTGAGTTGAAAGGGGAATAAATAGCATTGGGATAATTTGCTAAGCAGGTAAGACTAAATCAAAGATGAGTTTATTTAAAAGGCAGCATAAATATAACATAAACTAAACAAAATTTGATGAACTGAACTGCAGGCTCCAGGTTTCTTATTATATCTATGCCACCTCTTTTGAACAAATCATCTGTTTTTATTTTCTTAGTATGCTTAATATGAAATATCAAGATCTTTTTTATTGAAGTAATTTTCAAATGAAAAAAAAGCAATTTCTAGAAAAGCATAACCAGAAAAAAACTATGCAACCCGTTGTGAGTTGGCCTTACTTTAAATATAAACATGAACCAGATGACCTCAAAGGGTTCCTTGCAACCTGTATTAGTCTATGATCATAAAAAAAGATAAAAATTAAAAAAAAGAAAAAGAAAAAAAGAGCTGCCAACATTCCCAGTTCTACCAATCTAGCAATTTTTAGTCTTCCTTCGAAAAAAAAAGAACATGAAATATGTCTTTATTTAGAGCCAAATTGTGAAAATTAAGACATTTCTTCAGTGAGGTCAAACAGCATAATTTCAAGTGATCATCATTTTAAAGGTGTGTACCTATCCTTGTGATGTATGTAAGAATACTTAAATTCCTTACATCTTCCCTTGAAAACTGGGAGCCAACTGGTCCTAGTAGCATATATGTTTTAGAGGTCAGTTTTTGAACAAAAGCTTACATTTCTCAATGAAGAACCTTTAAACTACACATCCATAACTGAGGGGGAATGAGGAGGAAGTCTGCCCTTTCTCTCTTTTTTTTTTTTTTTTTTTTTGGTGTGTGTTTGTGGTAGGAAAAGCAAAGAATGTTTTTGTAGGCTTGTGTCAATGAGTTATGTTATAGGATCCCAATTCTTTATGTCTGTTGCTGATTTGTATCCTGAAGGGGCAATTGCTAGTTACTTGATATATTGAGTGACGTGGTTGAATACCTGGAGAACCCCATTTGCAGGTTGCTTAGGTGAGATGCTGAACTGCTGGCCCCAAAGCATTTTCCACTGCTGGGTATTTGATTGTTTGTTTGCTCCCTTTTTGTGGGACAGAAGGATAGTTACTTCCCAAACAACTTGAGGTGTACTGAAAGATAGATGTCTTGGGTCATTTCAATCAAGGCAGGAATGGCTTATTTTGAATTTGCCCCTCAGAGAGGCAAGGGATGTTGCTGTCATGTTAAAAGCTATGGTTATATTTCCTTCCTCTTCTTACAAGACATAACATGATTAGCTAATTACCTTCAGCAGATAGTATTTTGTTTAGTAGACGCTGTTAATTATAACCAAGGTTAGTCAAACTTTTCTTTCAGTCGTGCAGTAAATCCAGTGCTTCCTTTAAGCTTATAAAAGGTCCATAAATATCTGTAAATTGAATAAATTATATCACCATTATACAAACAGTAGTTTTCAAGTCAAACAGTCGTACCATTTCTGGGAACTGCTAGGTTAACCTTGCAGTTGGCTAAGTCACATGATGTTGCTTTTGAATCCTAATTGAATGGGATTAGGCTTTTGAACAGCATTAGTTGAGAAAACAAAAGAAACTTAATTTTTTAGTTTAATTCATTTCAGCAGTTCCTCTGATATATGTTTTTTCTAAATACTCAAATAAAGAGCCTGAACTAATAAATGACAATTAATTGAAGAGGCCACACAGAAATTCTGTTTCTAGTTTAGAGAAGTATGCAGATGCTTTGCTCTATTAAGCAACTTGTACCAAGCAGTATTAATATATGGGACAGTGTACTGTATACTGTCATTGTTGAAAAGTTTTTTATTATTATTTAGGAATTTAATATATTTTGTTTCAAATGTTTATTTTATTATGGAATTCTACTTTCTATAAAATACTGTTCTTTTCAGAAAAATTTATTAACCAAGAAAGCATGTTATTCATATAGTTAGCCATTCTCCAAATCTCTATCTGACTTGCATCCAGCTCTTCAGCTTGACACTTGCCTAATACTCTTTTGTGAATGTCACAAGATTCTTTGTCCTCACAGAAAAATAAAACTTACTTTTGAAATTACTGTAAACTTGTTAAGTGATAGCAGTTCAGTGTTAAAAGAAATCTTTATTTGACTCTACAAATGTCTACTGAAGACCTTTTACTTTATAAGAGGAAATATATTTTATTAGTTTGTAATTTGAGGTAAACCAGTAAATCATTAGAACAAAACCACCTTCTGCCCTACAGTTAAAAAATAAAGTGATTTTTAAGTATGTAAAGAGTCTAGAGTTTGTAATTTCCTTTTATGCTAACTAAAAGGCCATACAGCTAATGCTGGTGGTGTAGGGTTGATAGCATAATATGTAAGATAGATACTTAAAAGACTTTCCAGCATTTCCGTTCATTAGCTGCTGTAACTGCCCCAGCCAAAAAAATGCTTAAAATCACAAGGCACTAGATGCAGGTTTTCAGAGGACAGTGTCAGATGTGTTCAGACTTCTTGTCATGAAGAGAAAGGGTGAATTTCAGCTTCCTTTGTTCACCTCTCCTAATTTCCTAATCTTGCTGAGTGCCTCAGTTTTAGCAGGTTACCTTTGCTAAAGGAATTGATGTTACCCTTGGTACAGGAATGACAACACTTCATTATAGAGGCTGATTCTGTGATTGTATAGCAGGGGAGGTCTTCAGGCGTCACAAGTGGAAGAAGCCTAAGCTTCCTTGCTGACTACAAAGTGAACCTAGTCAAGAAAACTGTTCTTTAGACAGTGGTGCTATTTGGTGTGGCAAAGCTGACTTGGGAAGTTTCTTGCTGTTTCTAAGTACTATCAGTCAGAATTTTTCTCTGTTAAATGGCTTGTATTTGGAATCACAATGCCTGTATTGCTCTCAGCATGCCCTCACAGGTGCTCTGGATAGGTGGGGAGATCTCACCATGTTCAAGCCTGTGGTAAACCTTTCCTAAATGGTTTTCATTCAAAGTATGTGTGTGTCAGTGTACAAAATAGGTGGTGGCATGCTACCAAAGTGCTGCTGGTACCATGTACCAAACATTAGAGGAGTCCCCAAACAGCTGACACAGAGTCCTCCTGCTCGGGAGAAATGTGATCATCCCAAATGTGGGCTACAAGACCTAACGCTACAGAGGTGATTACAGTGTTTGTGTGCCCCTTCTTATACCTTTCACACAAAGGCACTGTGTGGGGATGGATTGCTGCCAGGGTTTTGACCTTACTGTCTCTCCTGCTTACCTGGTATATATTGAACAGGGATGTCTGTGACTGCTAGGAATTCTTTTGACAAGCCTGTGATGTAACTGTTGCAGTATTTTTGAGAGTCTTTCATCTAAATTTGTTCTCAAATCTTGAAAAAGATCAGATAGCTATGCCTAATAATGAAATTAATTCATATTAAAAAAATCCGCTTTTTGTCTTTGCCTGTATAGATATTTTCTACTAAATGCACACTGTGTAAGCTCCAAAATGAGGACAAATCAGTCCCAACACAGGTTCTTGGCTTGTGTAAAAATACTAGGGTTTGAATCTTGACTTTCTGCAGAGCGAGGAGCAAAAATGTTTTCTGATGGAAGAGAGAGAGAGAGAGAGGCAAGGGAGACTTGCCCAGTGACATACGGTGCTTACTTTTAGTCCTAAAAGGACCTGAAGCAGCAGGTTTGAATGTTACAACATTTCTTAGGTACAGCAAAACTGCTTCAGGTCCCTTCTGGAAGTGATTCTTTACCTTTTTCCCCACTCCGTCCAGCAGAATAGGCTTTGGTAATCGTGATACCTGGCACTAAGGGTTGAAAAATACATGAATCTGCACCCCTCTAGATATTTAAAAGCCTCTGTGAAGCACTGCCAGAAGGGTCTTTAATAAAAAGCGTGTGGCATATACAGAGTGTAGAGCGGTGCAGTGAGGTCTAATTTTTTATTGGCTTTCCTGTTGGGATGATACACGTAATTAGAGATTAACTGAGTCATTTCTGCATTTTGTGACCCTCTCGGATATAATCCAATAAAGTGCTGGTACCTAACGAGAGCCCCCCCTCCCCAGTTCGCGAGCCAGAGCTCTGCTTTTAGGTTTGAGCACAGATCCGCGGCCGCCCGCCTGCTTTAGGTATACGTGTATCTTTTTCCATGCTTTTAAGTCGTAAGGCAAACAGAGCAGACATGCAGATGCATACCCTGTCTCTTTAAATTTCCTGACTGGGACTCGCTTGACAAAGACCTCCTTATCATTTTCTTGAAACCCAGTTTCCTGAATCAGCGGATTTTTTCCCCCTTGAAACTTCTGAAACTCTGAACCCTGTCAAAACAAGATGGCTGGCAAGGTCCAGGGACAGAGCAGAGACACAGACAGAGACAAAGAAGCCCCTGAGAAGGCAGACGGACTTATATTGCTTGTGGTTTTTCAGTACAGCTGGTTTCAGATGTGTCGGCCTTGTTCTGCACTGGTTCCACTGCCAAAGCAAGACTGTCACAGCTGGTAGTACTTACTGCACTTGCGGGAAAGTATGTGATTCATTAGTTGGAACCGTATGTTTTTCACCAGTTCTGGTCATGTTTTTGTTAGGATGTGGTAAAAGCATAAGCAGGGGGTGAAGGGACAATGGAAATATGTGACTTGTTAAAGATTGGCCCCATCTAGTTATTAGCTAAATCGTACACTGTAAAAAAAAAAAAAATCACTCTTGCTCGTAAGACAAATGATTTAATTCTTTAGTCTTCAGCTAAGGAGGTTTAGTCATAAGTAGTAAAAAAAAAAAAAAAGAAGAAGAAGAAGAAGAAATTGTCAACATCAAGCCCTTTTTCTCCTCTTTTCTCTAAGTGTTATGGTCTTTTTTAACCAAAAACTGTAATACAGGAAGAAGTCATGCAAGCAAAAGACATTAATTTGGTGAAAGATTGCCAAACTGGCTAAGAATTTTGAAAGGAGGGCAGCTGCCACTACTGATAAAATATGACTGTGGCATGAAAGCTTATGGAGAACTTTGTTATAATATTTGGTAGGAGCAGAGCTGTCAGTGGGTGTTCCTTTGCCCACACATACAGAAATTGTATGCAGAGATGTAGCAGCCGTTTTGCTCAGAATCAATGTATTATTGTTTTTTTTTTCTGGGGTAGCCTCTCTGTCCGTTTTATAATATTGGAGAAAGAGCAAGTTTTATACTAGTATTTTTTATAGCTGTTTTGGGCCTAACTATGCCTGTTTAAAAGCAAAAGGATGCATCCCAAAAAAAGGATGCAGTACAGTGAAATTTAATATTCCTGCACTCCAAAAATTGCTCCTCATCTGGTTCCCCCCAACTTATAGCACTGATGAAGCGGCACGAGGACTTCAAAGCCCTGTGTTTAGGGCACAACAGCTGAAGTGCCGCACGCGCCCCAAGTCCCGCTTTGCCTCACGCGCGCTGGACTCCGCACAGCTAGGACCAGGTCTGTCTCTGGTAATTAGCTCAGCTGGCTGCAGCATAAATAACGGAATGCACTTAGGGGCTGTAGCCTGTGACATGGCTTAACAGAGCATAAAAAGGTGCATCTGTTAACATGCCTGAATTCAGTCACCTTACTGTCACCCACGGAAAGACAGCAGCCCTGAAACGCGCCGATGATATTTTGCAAACAAGGGGCCAGCATTGTATTAAATTAACCAGGCTGTGAACGTGCAAAGTGCTGCCTCTTAAAAAAAAAGAAAAAAACGTACTATCTTGGCTTACAGTGGTGTTGCAATGAGTCCCTCCAGTATCTATTAGGATGACCTGTGGCACTGAATACTTCAACACTCTTCTGGCTAGTATTGTTGACCTTTGTCAGCTTGATAAAAAAGCAGAGCCCAGAAATGTGCTTGTCATTTTTAGTGAACCAGGAGGCTGGGAAGCATGGGGAAGGGGGGCTGAGGGGTGCAGGGAAACACAGAGATGCCAACAGCTTGTTTTTGTTTAAATTAGGATGCTGAACTCAGGACAGAATTGCAGTCTGCTTCCCGTTCCCTCCCCAGCAACCCCATGTCTCTCACTCCTTTCTTCCCCTGACTGTTGCTACTTGATTTGAGGTCTGAAATAATGAGGAATGTCTGCGTGATCAAAGTTACTGTCTGCCTCCTGGTCTCCACAGAAGCCCTGCTGTATGTATTTGGTAGGCGACAAGCAGCTTCTTGTAATGTATTTGAAGGTAATACAATCACACTTTTGTTATGTTCTTTGAACATTTATTTGCTTTTTCATTCGTAATTCTAATGGAAAGAAAAAAAAGACATATTAAAGCCTTTTTTTTGTTGTTGTTACTTTCATTTGGCTGTGTAACAATTTTTAAAATATGTGCAGAAAAGGAAAGATTACTTCAGCAGGGGATATGCCTGTGCATACATCAGTGGATTGATAAGTTCTCAATTTTATAGATGTGTAATTTCTTTAAATATGCTAATTGAGTTCTACCTAGCTCTGTCTGGAGACTTAACAAGGTAACAGGGTGTCTGTTTTTGGTTTACACATCTGTGCTATACAAACCACTGCTGCTACAGCATTATTATAATATACATATATATATATATATATATTTTATATTCTTCAGAGGGCCCAAGTGAGTGCCTTATCCATTAGAAGATGATGTAATGCCAATGGGAGTTAGTCCCGCACAGCTTGAACTAAAAATGATTCCAGTTGGCAGTAACTGAGTGTGGATGACCAGAAGGTGTGATGCATTCTCTACTGTATTTTGAAGTAGTTGTACTGGAAATATCCCACCCAGTTGTGCTTGGCCCTTTGGTCCTAACATTGGGCCACACCTACATTCCTGATGTCCAGACCCATCTTTGTTTTTGCCAACTGTCTTTACCCAGAAATATCTCTGGAAAAAAAAAAGGAAATAAAAAAAAGAAGAAAAAAGAACACACATAAGCATTTACCTTATTGCTTAGAGAGAGAGGGACGGGGGAGGGAAAGAAGTTGCTATCAAGAGAGATGATAGTGTCTCAAAATCCCTTTGTCTGACTGCTGTGAAGTTATAATAAGCCAGCTGTGAAACAGAAAAAAAAAGCCACTGAGTCCTTTTCAGTTCTCTTGATTTTTTCCTCCAGTTACATTTTTTTCCCCTCCCTTTTGTTTTTTCTTTTTTTTTCTTTTTCTTTTTTCCTCTCTCCCAAGGGAATTTCTGGAGAAGCAAACCTAAAAAAAAAAAAAAAAAGCTGAGGTTTATGTTAGAAGAAATTAAGGTTAATGATCATTGGCTCATTTTCATATTCCGTGGGTGTGGATGTAGGAGTAATCAGTGCAGGTGGCCTTGCCAGTTGGGAGTTTCTCGTTGTCATCAAGAAAATAAGGAGAGTGCAGGAATTGAATTACCACAACTATTTCTGGGCTAAACATATTTTGTTTCCCCATTGGCTCTGGTCTAAGGACAGAAAGCTGACATTAATTTTATCCAAAAGAAAAACACAGTTAATTCGCTATATATTCTGAGAGAGCTTGACTGAATGTATAAGAGTCAATGCTTGTTCATGTATAATTCTAGTGTAATCTTACAAATAATTTTACAAATAAAACACTGAAAAGCAAAGCTTTTTTTTCTCAATTTGCCTTGACAATTTATTTTTCTGTGTCCAGTTACCACTTACTTTATTGAATGTTTAAGAGCTGCTTATTAAGATGTGTGTTCTGACTGCACCAGTTGGCCTTGCAGATGCATGCCGTTACATGTAAGGGTGCTCCCTTTTTACTTTTAAATGGTGTACAGAATTGAAGCAGTTCTGTTTAGTTTGCAAAGGAAGTGGTGGATTTGGTTAAGGAAGCGTATGCTGGCCTTGAAAGGAGATCTAGTGTGCATTCACATCTCAGCCTTAGAAAGGCTGTTCCTTAAAGAAAAATGTTCTTGAAAAAGAATACTGAAATGGCTCATAATTCAGGGAAACAAACCCTTGATATGTTCCGCTTTGAAGCCTTCCCCAACTATTATGCTTTGTGTCTAGTGGTGCTGGAACAGCTTAGAGCAGAGAGATTTGATTTAGAATATAGAGAAGTCAGAACTAAAAGTCAACAGGAGTCTGTAAAAGGTATTGAGTAGGAAGGGAAGCAACAGCCATGGGTTTACAATTGTGTGTGTGCTTACAAGCATGCATTTGTACATGCCTGCTGCAGGCTTTCAGAGTGGAAGAAGATTAATGCCCAAACTGACACATTCAGTTTCAGAGCATGGTATGGCAAGCAGCAGTAACTGTTATTTTAGCACTAAATCTGTGTGCATATTTCATGACAGGTAATTTATTTCTAGTTAAAGACTTAGGATTATTTTGTGTACTCATTTTTGTAGCTTTTATAATGAAGTGGATAGCATGATCCCCACTCACATAGGAACCCAGCTTATTTAGCTCTGCAGCAGATTCAGAGATTTAGGTACTATTATTCAAAATAAAATGTTGCAGCATGAGAAGGTTTGACTTGTAGAAATAGGGGCTAGGTTTTGGCTCCCTTGGTCCTTTGAGGTAGGAGTCAACATGCAGCTGAATATTCATGAGACATTCATTAATATGAATAGTTGGTCTGCTGCTGCACCTTTCCATGGTTTATTAATAACTTATGGACAGACCACTCCCAAACATACAGAGGGCAAGAATACTTTAATGATCGTAGCATTTTCTCAGGTTAAAAAAAAAAAAGAAACAAAGAAGAAAAAGATGTTTTATTTCAGCAGCACCACTTGCAATGCTGTAGTTAAGGTGTTCGTTAGCACATTGTATGTAAGGTTGTTTCAGTAACACTTGAATATAAACTCCATTTTTTTCAGGGTTATAACTTGTGTGTAAAACTTTGTTCCAGGCTGAAACATGACATAAAGAAATACCTGCCTCGAAGCAACTATTTTTTGGCTCAATCTTTTAACATATCCTTTTATCTTTTTTTCTTTAAGTCAGTGAATAGAGGAAAAATAAAATGAATGTTACCATTTCAAGGCTTTCTTCTCTTGCTGATGAAACTCAAAACTAGCTTAAATTAAAAACAAAAATGTTGGCAGATTATCAATCCATAGCATAGTCTGAATGTTTCTGGCATTAAAAAGTAATGTTTGCTACTCATGTAAAGAGAAGTTTTAAAAAACTCATTTTGTATTAAGAAACTCGGTACTGATAGACAAGTGATTATAGTTATGTTCCACAGATAAACTCACCAGGTAGGAGGAACTGCATATAAAAGATCCTGAATTATGATTAAAATAAATTTTTAAAAAAAATTTAAGTCGTCTGCTAAATTCTTGCTTAATCTTGGGCATATGTTCTTTTTTTTTTTTAAGATCAGTTTTACTCAGTTTTATTGAGGGCATCCTAATAAACTTATATATTGCTATTTTGTAAATAATACCTGTAATAAAAAACATAACACATTTTCTTTCATCATTTATTAAGCAGAGTAGAATAGTATCTCAAGAAAAGAGTGTATGCCATGTTGTTTTTCCCTTATCCATAATAGTGCAACTCTAACCTTTCATAGAAAGGTAGCCAGTTTCACTTTGTATGTCATCCTTTCACTGAAAGCAACTTCAGTGAAGCTCCACTAAGCTGAAGGTTGCTGATGTGCACTCTCATTATATTTTTAATAGACATAATTATATCCCAAGAATGGTGCTGGAGCAGTTACATAGTTCTCCTTTTTCTTTTCTTTTCTTTTCTTTTCTTTTCTTTTCTTTTCTTTTCTTTTCTTTTCTTTTCTTTTCTTTTCTT
>JAUBOD010000151.1:1755753-1793314 GCA_032353885.1 Nothura maculosa
TTCATTCGTTCCTTCCTTCCTTCCTTCCTACCTTCCTTCCTTCCTTCCTTCCTCCCTTCCTCCCTTCCTCCCTTCCTTCCTTCCTTCCTTCCTCTCTCTTTCTTTCTCTCTCTTTTTCTCTCTTTCTCTCTTTCTCTCTCTCTCTCCCTTTCTCTCTCTCTTTCTCTCTCTCTTTCTCTTTCTGTTTTTCTCTCTCTCTTTTTCTAACATGGAAGGCTTTTCTACCTTTTTTAAAAATTAATCTGTATTTGTGGCACATATTTTATTCGATGTATTCTTATGAATTGTGAATATATGCAGGACTGTACTCAAAGTACCCAGCTTTTATAGTCCGCTTTACCTCTGTCAGTTTCATAGTGTTTTAAAATGAAGTCAGTTCCAGGTAGGAAACAGAGGTAAAAGAGGATGAATGATACTTGCCTCACGTCATACCACAAGCCTGTGGCATGTTAAAATAATGTATTAACCAAATAAATGTTATGCGTCATAAGAACATCTTTGATAGTGGTAGACTGTGATAAGCATTACCCTTTCAGAGGCTGAGGATAAAATAAATTGACTAACACCCTTTAGTTTTCTGTGTGTGTGTGTGTGTGTGTGTGTGTGCTGTTTCCATGCTGCTGGAAAACTCAGCTTGGGAATTCATCTCTGCAGGGACACATGTGGAAGATTTTCTGAATCCACTAAAAAAATGTGATTTAGTTAAACCATAATAAAACTGTTTGTGAATGTACTTAATCAGAAATAAAATGGCCTTAATTACTTTCCTGGTTTAATTTCCTTTGGTGGTCCGAGCTGCGTTCTCCCATCTCAGTGCTGTTCATTTACATGACTGAACGGGATACTGAACATATTCCCCTTTTTTATATATACATTTTCTCTTTCAGTATGCACACCCTGAAAGAGAAAATAAAGATTTTGTACAGGTTCTCTATAGAGACACCCAGTCTGCTGTCCCAGTTATATGGGAACTTGATGGAGGAACAGAGATCCCCTCTCAGCTTGTGCATATGATGTTGCCCAGAACTTTCATTAATTTTTAAATGTAGCATTTATTTAAGCGGCAGGGAATAGTGTATTTATACAAGACATGAGGTTGCACCTGTGTTTCATCTGGGGGAGAAACAGAACTTCCCCTGTTCTGGGTACTTAGGTGGCTTATCCGAAGGTAGCCTTGATCTTCAACTTTTGTGTGTGTGATACAGGAAAACTAGTAGTGACTGAAGTTGCTCAGAATAGTGCTATGCCAGGAAGTAAGTGTTTGTAGTGTCGGCCCTCAAGTTTGTAAAGCTCTAAATAAATGCACGGCTCTATATAAATATTTTTCCGTAGTGGTCATTATCAATTGACTCTTGTTACTTTTCAAGTGTCGTTATAAACATCCCTGAGCGTAGCGAGGGGCCTTGGAGGACAAGCTCGAGGAACCAAGCCGAGGGAGTGAAGATGCGACTCCCACCGGCTGCCTGTGCTCATGGCTTTCCTGGGAACTGCTGCTCCTGAGGCATTGGTGGCAGAGTGACATGAGGTTCATCTCCCAGTTGTTCCACTTCGTGTTCCAGAGAAAACTGGGGCATGTTTATCTTGGTTAAGCTGGTTTTTGGAGCAGTAAATACCCAGCACAGGAAGGTATCGAAGCCCTTCCTGGTGGTGGTGGATGGTGGTGATGTGAATTGCCATGGCGTTTGGCTGGGTGGGCGTGAGGCAGAGAAACATTTATCTCTATTTACAGGATGAAAATATGTACTGTTTAGCTATGTAGGCAGCCTTAAGTAGAGCTGTAGGAGAAGGAGATGTAAAAATTTGGAGATTATAGGCCCAGATGAAAAAAAAATCTTCAGGGAAGTTTCTTTGACTGGTGTGGAGCAGCGTATAATGGCAAACCAGAGTAGAAAGAGCACTGTATCTTCTGGATGGAAGCGGTAACCAAGATTTGTAAGTGTAGGAAAGTAGCTAATATCTCGCAGACATGGAGATTTTCCATCTGATCATTGAAATAAGTCATACCATTTAATTGGTTTAAATCAGGCTTCTGCACAGTTGAGTTTTTTTCTACCCTATTGAGAGTGGAAGAAAGAGCACCCCATTACAGTACAGAAGTGATAAAAATGCCTGCAATAGCCCATCATAAGGTAAAACAATTTTACCATTCTAATTTGGAGATGTGATATACAAAAGAATAAACTCTGGATTTTTTGTCTCATGATTATGTGTCCCATACAATTACATTTAGTGATTCAAGTGGAATAGTTGTTTAGTTGTGTCCAGTTTGTGAAGCGGGTATATTTGTACTTACCAGGTGGGAAACATTCTTGTTGCAAATCCTGCTGTGAGAGTAAATTAAATACAAATAAATAAATCTCAAAAATGTATTTATATTTGGAATGAGAAAGAGTAGCTGTACCACTCTATGTGGGCACTACATTGTGAACAGCTACTTAATTTCAGGAAACAGTCTAATGAATACAACACTTTGGAAATTAGTTGCCCATTCCATTAATTGTTTATTTGCGAATGAAAAGAGCTAGTCAAGCAGAGACACTGTTTGGTTTCTGGAAATTGCTCCACCAAACTATCTCCAGATGTTGGGGGAGGTGGGGAAGGAAGAAACTTCATCCACATTTTAATATGTGGAACTTTTGTAGCATGTTCACGATTCATGATCTGTCTTTGGATGCCGCTTTTGTTTTGTCTCCAGTGTACAAAGTCTTTTTTCCCCCCCAGTTTTGTCCAAGAAACTCAATTTTGTAGTATAAGGAATCTTTAGCGATATCTTATGCTGAGTGTGAAGTGCCTGGCTGAAGAGGAAAAACTGTTTTAATATTTTCAGTTTAAATAATGCAAAATTTGCATTTTTATTCTTTAAGAAATCATTCCAAAACCCACTTACATGTTATTCTATAACTGTTAAGTTGAAGGATAAATGGTGAATATTTTATAAAAAATGGGACAGATTAAAGTTGTGAAAAATGCTGAATTTTAGTGAAAGTCTCTGTAGTAAATGTGTTTCTGGAGTGCTAGCTTGCTTTGAGATGCTCTTTTTTCCGACTTGTTACACAAAAGACTGCATTCTAACAAGCAACAGATTTTGTCCTGAATCTGCATAGGATATCGAAGAAGTCTGTGTTTTGTTTTCGATGTTTCCTTTCTTCTTTCTTTTTTTCAAAGCTGAAGTTGTCTAGACTCTGTGCATAGATATTTAGCATTGTTTGAATGCTCTTTTAGCTGAGCAGTAGCTTACTTCTTATACCCTTTACTCTTCCCAAAAGAAGGAATAAGGACCCTATCCTTTTTTTTTTTTCTTTTTCCTCCTAAAAGACTTTGGGAAACTCATTTCTGAGTGATAACTGGCCAAAAACAACACTGGATTTGTGTTCAGGGTTGAATTGTACATGTCTGTTAAAAAAGGCAACTGTGCCACAGTTCACTTTACAGTTATTTTCCAGATTATTCAAAATACTTGAGCATTAGAAGAATCTGTCTAGTCCCACAGGAAAAACTGTCCAATAAGCCTCTCCCTTCATCTGAGGGTCATAGAGGAAACCCTGGCTAGACGTTTTGGTGACTAATTTAAAATATCTGGCAAGACGATTGATAGCACCCTTCCTTTGTGTTGTGACAAATATATTTCGACTGCAGTTTATTAACATAATCCAACACAACCACAGACATATTGTATGTATTATAGCATAGAATTAGAAACATTTTTTTTTGCACATCACAGTCTTTACTCTCTCTCTTTTTTGACAAGGATCTGGATAATTGCCTCAACAAATGAACTGCTGTGTTCAGTCTGTTTCTATAATTTCATAAATTGTTTTCCATGCTAAAACTAAGCAAGCTTTTACTGAGTAAGTATAAAGAACCACAGTGTAATTACAGGAGCAGTATTATTAAAAAGTGTGACAGAAACGGCAGTTTAACTGACAGCTACTTTTTCTTTGCTTTATTACAACAAATTAAGTATCTCACTGAGTGCCAGTTAGTGAGCAACAGTGTCTTCTGCCTCTCTCTCTCAGTGTCTCCCATTCTGTCATGCACAGGTGAAAGCATGTACACTCATATCTCGGTGAATCTTCTTATCACAGAAGATTACCACAGAAGCTGTTTTGTAAATTACCGCCCAAGGTTCCTACTGCTCCTAGAAATGGTATTTCAAATTAAATAAGAAAGTTCTTTCGCCTTGCAATTTGATAAATTGAATGTTTAGCTCTTGCATGTCTGTCTTTATCTGAATAGAGAGCTTCCATTTGCTGATGAGGGAATTAGACTTATTGCCATTGCATGAATGGAAAAAAACCCTGTGCAGAAAGCCATTATCTTGCGCAACACTCAGAACATAGTGAATGACCAGCCTAGATGAAACCCAAATTTGTTGTCTTAATCATTGAGCAACATTCCCTTCAATCAATGTGGTCTTGATCCAGAGCCCACTGAAATCAATGGAGTAAAAGTTTTTGACAAGGGCCTGTAGGGCCTGTATGTAGTATAAATTCCTGCTTTAGGAAGTATTTTTTTTTTTTTTCTCCTAACTATGCAGTTACTTAATCTTGTGTTACTTAAGCACAGTTTTTCAATGCTCTGCTTTTGCAGAGAGTAATTGAAATCAAGCATCAACACTGATAAAACTTGAAACTAATATGAGGGAATAACTTCCTTACTGCAATGGCTTCCGGCTTTTCCGTTTGTTTTCAAATGAACCACCATATTATATAAAAAATAGCCATACATTCTTAGTCCACTCATTGTCTTTAAAAAGATATAGTATATTTTAAATCTTTGGGCTGTTTCTGTTTAGATTTTCCAAGGCTACATAGTCTTGGCTACATTACTTTGGCTTTTATTAGTCCTAAACCAGCAAAAGTACAAAGAGTTAGTCTCCAAATATCAAACTGTGACTCAGATTTAGTGCTAGGTAGGGGATCATTACCTTTAATCATGTCCTCAGTCACTGTCTAGCCATCAGTTGTAAATATTAAAGTCTTGGCTAGTGTGGACAACAGTAAATGAAAGGCTAGCATCCATCATTTAGTCCTGAGTTTATAAAGTGCATGCACATTGAAGTTATGGGTTTTATGAAGTTACCTTTACTAAAGAAGGAAAGAAATAGAAAGATTTTTTTCTACTTCTTTTTCTTTTTTAAAAAAAAATATTTAACTATAGTGAAGATTTTTTTTTTTTAACATTTTCTCAAATTTTGGACATAGTTCAAATTACAAAGAGTGTTGCAAATGTTATGACTTTTTAACTTCTTTTTATTTACTGTCCTAGATGTATCTAGGTTTTTAAGAGATTAATTACATTCCTACAGGACCTGAGGTTGTTATGAAACATAAAAGGCCATTCCATTTATGTTTTGTAGTTGTTAAATGCATCAGAGAACCAAGGTAAATGAAATTAACTGTAGTACTTAATGAACTGAACCATGATGATTCTATGTAGTTACTTACTTAACAAAAATGGCTGTATAAAAATTTACCATGATTTATGCTCTGACCAGTAGTGATGATGAGTAATCTAACTGCATCTAAGAGCATGGAATATGATTACAGATCTGTGAAAACCTAAATCTTGGTTGTGGTACATGATATTGATTGGCTCAGTAGTATTGGTGAATTTTGGCCACAGTACCAAAGAGCTTTTACCATATGTTGTTGCTACAAAGGAGTCTCCCAACAAAGTATTTTTTAAACATTTTTTTCCCCTTTGGAGGAGAAGAATAAAAGTATCATCTGCTATAAATGTCTATAAATCTCTCTCTAATGCACTATGCCATTTCAAATCTGATTTTAGTGTCTCTAATCCTTCAGGTATATATGTCTTTTTTTGAACAGTGCTCAGAAGTACATAAGAATACCTAATCTTGCCATGTGCAGAACAGAACCTGTAAAATTTCATATGTTTAGATAACTTATTTTAGCATTCTTCTTAGATTAAGTTCAGTGAGTTCTTGCATGTGCTGTAATTCTGAGCACGTGTGTTGGTTTGGCATAAGTGGATGTTTCCAGAGTTCTTGAAAAACTGAAAATTAAAATTTGAAATACTTGTATTGAGTAGGTAGTTGAGGAAACAGCAGTACTGGAAAGGCTGCATTTCCCTTAAATTTGTTCTTAGGATTGAGGTTTATTACAGAGCTCTTGTCTACCCCCAAGCCTCACCACCAATCACTTCTACTGCAGTCTGGTAACGCTGGGCTACCTTGGCTTGGCTGACCAAGAGGTGTGGTGTCACTAGGCTGGAGCTGCTCACTGACCCGCTGGCTGCTACTCCTTCCTTATTAAGTAAGTGTAAAGGAATGCCCTGGCTGTTAAGTACCTCACAGGCCAAAACAAAAGGTTTCTGGGACCTCCTGCAGCTTCTGGGTCATGCTTTGTGGGACTGTGTTGTAAGAACTGAATGTCTTTGCAAAGTCTGCCTTTCTGTCAGAGTTGGTTGACATACAGCCATAGGCTCAAAAGTTGTGGGAGGGTTAAAGGAGGTAGGTATATAAATACTGCACGCAAACAATAGACACTAGGCAATAAATATTGTTTCCTTTGGAAACATAATCAAGTATATTGGCAAGACTTTTTTATTATTGTTTTCCCCTCAGATCATATGATTTAATCTCACTAAGTTATTTCATTTAGTGAGACAAATTATTTTCCTTTTTTTTTTCATCAGACCTTGGACAAAAATGGGAATGACATTATGGCTTTCTCTTCTATTATCTCCCTCTTTCCCTCTTTTTATTTCCCTCCTTCTCTCCTTCCTTCCATCCTTCTTTCCTTCCCTTCTTCCTACTCTATTTCTCTCCTTCCTGCCTTCTTTTCTTCATGGTTCCTTCCTTATGTGATTCTTAACTGCCTTTATCCATCCATCCATCCATTCATCCATCCATCCATCCATCCATCCATCCATTTCCACCTATTCATTCTGTTTCTGTCTGTATACTTTTACTTCCTTAATGAGATTGGGATAGATTTGCAGCTTCTCTGTATGCTGATTGGGCACCTGTGAAGTCATGATGCTCAGTAACTACTGAAAACTACTGAAAGCATCTAAAGTATTTAAGGTAAAAAGGAAACAAGTAACAGCCTTGTATATATCTAAGTTCTCATTTGAGTTAAAAGACCATGCCTAACTGGATAAAAGAAGAAAAACAAAGCATGATAAAAATCACACAAGGGGCAATTTTATTTTGGGAGGGTTGTGTTGAAGTTACTCATATGCTAGGATGCCTTAAATTCTATTGAATTTGGATAGTGACGTTAATAGATAATTTACAGAGCTACTAGAGTTATATGTTTCTTTCAGCAGCATTTAATACTATTACTATCTAATAACTATTAGAAATGTACTACTCAGTAATTAGGTGAGTAGGATGCTTTCTGAGATGCTTGTTCTGCTAGTGTCCTGGGAAGCATCTGCTTTTCATCTTTGTAGTCCTTTAAGATTTTATTGGGGTGGAGCCATTGTTTAAAATAAAAAGAGAAAGAATTTTTAAAGAAGAAAAGAAGAAGAAAAATATTACCATATATGCTTACAACTGAAAGGTGTATTTTGAACTACAAAAGCAGCAGGTTTAAAAGATAAAATGAAAAGATAGTATGAACAGAACTACAGTGGCATGGGGACAGGGTTAAAGACTGGAAGAAGAGCAGACAGAGAAAGGGGCTGGATGTCACTATCACAGAATCACAGAATAGTTATGGTTGGAAGGTACCTCTAGAGGTCATCTGGTCCAACCCCTCCCCAACACTCAGAGCAGATGGCACAGGGTGGCATCCAGGTGGGTTTGGAAGATCTCCAGAGAAGGAGACTCCACAGCCTCCCTGGACAGCCTGTTTCAGGGCTCTGTCACCCACACAATGAAGAAGTTCTTCCTCACATGGAGATGGAATTTCCTGTGGTTCAACTTGTACCCACTGCCTCTTGTCCTGTCACTGGCCACCATTGAGAAGAGTTTGGCCCCATCCTGCCTACATTATTTTCTCAGGTACTTATATAGATGGACTATATTGGATCTCTCCATATACATAGTTGCTCTCCTACCCTCTCCTAATTATAAACTCAGTTCTAAGGATTTTCTCCTAGCCTATTATTTCTATTTTAAAATTGGAGAAATTGAGGATGTGAGATACTAAGTCACTTAGAAAGGGACAGGACTAGAAACATCATCTTCATCCAGTCATACAAGGGTCTGTAGTCTTGAGTCTTGACATCGGCAATGTTTCTGTTTTTCTAGTCACTGAAACTTGTAATTGATTATTTTGACCAGGGTGAACTGTGGCTGTGTATAAGTAGTGAGAACAAAATTTATTTTTCCCCACAAAAACAGTGATCACACAGCACTCTTGTGTTGCTGGAGGGAAGTATCTGCTCAGGTGCTAGAAGTGATGTAGCCACTTTAGTGTGGAGCCCTCTTGGGCCTGACCCATCCTGAGAAGCAGAGAGATTTCTGCATGGCATTCTCCTGAGTGGGACAGGCATCAATAGCCCCTTCCTACCCATGGCAGACCATGCAGCAATACTTTCATTCTGAGTTGTGTGAGAACCCCAGTCTCAAGTCCACTGCCATGGCCTTGAGCTAAGAGTTCTTCTGTGACAATGTACTTGAAAAATACTAGCTGCTAACATACAGTCCAGTACAGAAAAAATTATATGTTTTTTTAAACCTAAAGCACACCCAGAAGTACCTATTTCTTGCTGTTTTATAAGAGTTCATTTTCTTTTTTTCAATTTGAAAAGGATTTACATTTTTTTAAAGACATTTTTCTAAATTTTGCTTTGAATACAAATCATGTCATGTAACTTTGCCAAAATAAACTTGGCAACTTACATTTTCTTTCCGTTTTTTTTTTAGTGTTGGCATGTAATGAATATTAATGGAGCATCACTTCCTGGTTTCTGGCATGATACTTTCTTCATGTAAATACTGCTTTTTCAAATAGCAAAATCCAGCATGAAGTTCAAAGTCTTCAATTAAATTTAGATGAGTTGATAAAGAATCTCCCTTTTCTGTTTTGTAAGAACTTGAGGGTTTTTCTATCTTGATGGTAATTTTGGTATCTTTTAGAAAAGTAAGATAAAGTAATTCTATCAGTTAACTCTGTTCCCAGCTGCTTAGTACATCTTGTTCCTCTCTGCCTGTATTTAAGCTTTTAAAGTTAAAGACTTTTTTTAAACTCAAGTTTTGAGGATCTTTTTGCAGCAAGCCTGTTGTCAGCAATCACATCGTAATAGGAGAAGTGAATCAGTCTGGATAAAGTGGAACTGACCTGAATTTGATCCTCAAATTCAAATCAACCACAAGTATTCTTGTGCTTTACATTTTTTTGGTTTTAGAAATTATTATCACACACCTCTGCACCATCTGGCTTTTCCAAGGAGTAGAAAGAGACTTATCAACATACTGTAACAGTCTCATTTTGTGGTGTGTCTGGCATAGTTGTTACCAGAAGATTCTGGAAAACTCACCAGAAAGGCTGTTTTTATGCCATTTCCAGACCAGTTTTCACACCAAAGAGGATTAGGTGGTAAGTGGAGTGGAGAAAGGATCTGTGCTTGTGGTTGCATTTTGGTTCTACCAATCACTAATTTGTGTTAAGCTAAATATTTCTTTTAATTATGACCCAGTCGAGCCCTCCCAAAAAAAAAGCTGAAAAAAGGCTCCCATTTGTCTCATTGTGACTTGAACTTTTCATCGTGGAAATCTACTGGCTGTAATGAGGTGACACATGAGTTTCTTGGAGCTGATTCTCGCCCTCTCTCTCTATGTGCTTGCTTGTTTAATCCTTGTGTCGTCCATCACGTAGACCCCGAGGTCTAGACTGAGGAACCCACCCCATCTGGCCTGGGCTTTCGTCCCGCCGGAGGGAAGAGTTGCAGCAGGGCTGAGTGTGCAGATTTAACTCTTCCCATGCACAGGCAGGCATTTTCTGCCATGGATGATGTGTGTGTGTGTGTGTGTGTGTGTGTGTGTGTGTGTGTATGGATTTGGGTGAAAGGGGACATTTCTGAGAACAGAAAGGGTGATGGTGGTGATGGCAGCTCAGGGCTGACGCTGATCCTGGTTAAGGAGGAGAGACCAGATCTAGGAGAAACAGTGAATGAAGAGTAACAGCAGTTCTCTGATATATTTATGTATCATATCTCATATACATATGTAAAATAACACAGGTTCAAGCATCCTGTGAAGCCCCTCTGCCATGCTGAGGGTGAAATACAAACCGGCAGCAGACCTTGATCCCATCCAGTAGTCCGTGGAACTGATAGCTTTGCACTTTGCTCTCTTTGGCTGCTCTATTTGACATATGCTAGAAAGCAGGTACAAATTGCATCCCTATATAATAATCCTCTCAATTTTATAATTTATGGGGAGGGAGACTGTTGCTGAGAGATGCTCAGGTTGCTACGTTATGTCTTTTTTTCATAAAGCTATTCCATGACAGGCTTGTTCTTCAGTCAGCAGAATTGGACAACACTGTCATTGATTGCAACGGTAAGAGGCTCTTGGCCACTGTCAGTTTTGCACATATTGAGCCATTCACTTTGTATCAGTCCAGTCTGCTTTTCCACAAATGTGCACATTATATATATTTTTTAAAATGCTGTAGAGCATTTACATATTAAACTGTATCCAAAGCAAGTACTGTCTTTTAACTTAACTGCTGGGTGCTATGGCAGGAATAAATACAGGGCTTAGCACCAGCACAGTATGTGGACATAAGTACACATAAGTACACATGCTGGATTAGAGCCTGCAGACTGGTCTTTGCATAAAGAGTGAGAGCATTCCTGTTTGCAGAGCCTGTGCTTAGCACTTTATGTACTGAGCAGCAGTAGGATTACTGCAGCTGATGCTAGACTTAGTATGATCTAACACAAGTTTGGCAAAAGGCTAAATGAAAGAAATTTTAAACATGCACTGACTGTTGTATTCTTCAAGATAAAGTTGGGAGAGACCTTGTAAAAGAAGCTTGGAATGCACTAAATGCATGCAATTCACTGCTTTCCCCCTGAAAATGTGCTCTGCTAGATTTTCAGAAGTGCCAGCTAAAAATGTGCAGAGAAGATTGGATAAATATGAGGTATAGACAGACTGTATGTTTTTTTCCAAAGTTATTAAGATAAGTTAGAAGAAAAATAGGCTCCAATGCAGTAGAAGGTGCTGTTAATTATAAACAGCAAATTAGTATACCTTCTTGCACTGAGTCATCCTAATTATTACTGGGACATCTGCTTCAGCTGCTGACATGTATGTGTCTAAGTGGATGAGCTTTATGTTGGACAACAGCTTGTTTTCCTAAAAATCTGTGTTAGAAATCATTCCTCATTATTTGGCAACCTTTGCCTGCAGTTTCTACAGAAGCATGAAAGTTTGAAGGGCCCCGAAGTACAGCTTTCCTTATTTGAGCCCTGAGATAAAAAGACAGGTTTTTGCAGGTTTTTGCATTGTCTTATCTATCCTTGATTTGTAGATAAATAAGATTTTGGAGTTCAGAACTAATTTCTACTATGAGTTTCAAGACATAAATTCACACAGTAGTGTGTGCAAAGGGGACAGTATTGAATTCAGATCTGTTGCAGCTAAATGAAACCAAAAGCAATGGAAAATACAAACAAAACCAAATTGTGTTGTTAGACCTCTGGTTTTCTCTCAGACATATTCTGGCAGCCAAGTTCTCTTTGACTGATTTTAAATAAATGTTTGTGAAAGTAAGCTATTATAAGATAAAAGATTAGGGGAAAAATAATTCTGTGTTTAAACACTAATGTTCCTGTTTGTCTATATGAAAATGCTTTCCCAGTGAGTCACCTGTTGTCTTTTTCCCCCCTTAAATGCAAAACCAGAAGAGGGCATATTGGTCTTTCAAAAGCAATTTGGCAGTCATTTGGCCTAATTCAGCTACAATTACAGTGAACTATGCAAAAGACTACTTTTAAATTCAGAGGGTCAGGACAGAGGGATGTAACAGCTCTTGAATCCCTAGCTGAAGATGCTGCTTAGAGAGAAATGTCTATGACAAAAGCTGTGTTAATTGGCTGGCTACAAATGTCTAAACAACTAGCTGTTTGATTACACTGAAGTTTTAATCTCAGGGTATTGTACGAATGAATGCACACTGTATTCACCTATAGAAATGAGTGCTGCGCTTGGAACTTTCTCTCCTAACACAGCAATCAATAAATATGCAGGTCTAACACGAGAGGCAATAATATTTTAAGGACTATAACCCATGTAGAAATCAGTGCTACCGTGCTGTAAGCTTCACACGTTTTGTTGATCTTCTCCCCAGTGCTGTGCTTGAAATGCCTTGCTCCACAGGGACTGCATCTCATATTCTAACTAGATAAAGAGTGTTCAGACAGCCGTCAGTTAGCAAATAAACAGCAAGGAAAGAAACGGTCTCCAAAGGATTGTTTTGCATTTTCCCTCCAGTACTGTCCCCGCTCTGCCTCCCTCCCCTGCCTATATATTTCACTGCAGGGTAGGGGTTGATGTCTCGAGGGGGTGACAGTGGGGACCCACGTCTCGCCCCTGGATGCCACCAGTGCTGAGGTGCGCCTTGGTCCTTCAGCTTAGGGGTATCCAATGTCCCTTGAAGCAGAAATGGCTTTATAAATCAACCTCCAAAACAGGGTTTGACATTTACGATTTGGGCCACTGGATTCCTTTCATTTAAGGGGTTGTGTTAGCATTTTTTTAAGAGTTACAAAAAGCCAACAAAAGCAACTCTAGCATCACTGTCAACGCTTTGCATTTTGCTTTTAAATTGTCACAAAGGTGGAGAACTCATGACATGCTGGAGAAGATGCCCTCAAACTCCAGGCATCTGGGAACTGATTTTCTTTGCTTTCTGTCCATGTACCACCAAGTATTATGTACCACCATAACGCTGTGATTGTAAGGAGTAGCAAAGAAGAAGGAAGTTGGTCAATATTGGGTTCCAAAGAAGCAACACATGCATATAGCAAAGTCCTGTATGCAGAGTTCTGTTAGCAGTCATTAGAAAGAATCTTTCTTCGATGAAGTCTTGAATGAAAATGAGCACAAAAAGCTTGGAAGGGTTCAATAAACAGAAATTGAGGACCATCCTGGGTGATCTGGAATGCTTTTGTTGTATAAAACCTCTAAACCCTATTGCCTTACATCTATTTGTTTTACATCCATTTAGTGTAACTGATCGGAGTACCTTAATTTTTGGTTAGATTTTTTTTTTTAAATTCTAAATGAATTTAAAAAATTCATTTTTTTTTAAATGTGCCATTATACAAAAGTACAAACTGGAGCAGTAGCTTTTCTAGGACAGCTTAGAGTGAATCCTTGGGAATTAAAAGAAGGTGGTAATTGTGGTGGAATACAGCAGCCCAGTTGCTGTTTATTCATTGCAGAGTTACTGTTTCTGTCATTCAGAGATATGACTAGATCTGATGGTTTGTAACCAGGAAAGAGCATTAGTCTTGGATACATTTTCTCTTCTTAGTCCCTTTCTTCTTCCCTTTCTGAAGTCTGGAAAATCCCTAAGTTGTAGGAGACATACATATTGGGGAAATGCAGACCCAGCTTCTGCCCACCTCGAAACAGACAGAAACCACTGTGACAAGGTTGTTGCCTTAATTAGGAGGCAAAGTAATGAAGGTAATTTCAGAGGATGAGCTTGTGTTACCTCCCATATGCTTTCAATAGAGACTTGCTGACTAAGCACATACTTATTGCATCAGCCAGAGCCATAAGTGATACAGCATTTATCTTCTGTGAAAATGATTTTTTTTTACAGTGAGGAATGTTTATGCTTTTAGAGCTGCTGGCGCACATATTTCTCGCTCCCTCTCGATCTCTCTTCTAGCTTTTTGTAGAATTCATTTTCTCATAGGAATAAGTAAAACACTTAAAACACACATGCACATTAAGTGCAGTGCCCTTTGTTAGTGGTACTGATGTAGCTCCCTTGCTCAGTCTCATTTTCATCTTGTTCCAAAACCTCTGATTTAAATGGGAAGCAGTATTTTCAAGTTTAGTCAAACACAGTTTCCCCCCCTCCCAATGAGAAAAATTGGGAAGAAATTACTTCAGTCACATTGAAATGATTAACGATTCATATATAAAAGAGTAATTTCATTGCTAAGAGGTAACCATCTCCAGAGAAGGTGATGACATCTGTGAACAAGCTATTACCTAGGAATGAGGGAAATGAAAATTCTAAACTCATGTAAGATTTCAAGAGTTGTAATAATGTCCCCATGGAAAGTATGTTTCAAGGTCTCATAAAAAAAGCCTTGCCATCACTGCTCTTACCCTGCTTTTGTCAAGCCATTGACTGCCCAGTGGTGACTCTCTGGTAGAATCAATTACATTAATTTCCACTATTTCTCTCTAATGTCAGCTTCTTGCGTTTAGGATTGAAGCCCGTGAACTTAGTGATTTTGCTTGTGACTCTTTTGAACTGTAAGCATACAATCCTGTAGTAAAGGATCCAGCAAAAACTGGAAAAGTTTTTGCATCACTGTCTAAGCCACAGGAGACTGGTTTACCAGGGATGGACAGTGTTAATTTCTATGAAACGAGGAGTATAAAAGGGGGAATATGCAGCATTTGGCAAAGTGATATACTAGATAAATATAAGCTGTATTGACAATTCAGTTTTAAAATTAACTGCTAAATATGTAACTAGCTCTTCTGACAATCTTGCTGACGTGTGTATTAGCAGACCTACTAAAATTCAAAAGCGTTTCAGAAACCAGAATTATTGAAAGTTGGTGTTAATTTTCTGTGTTGCACTTTTAGAAAATATAGTGATTTAATTATATATTGAATTGTGTGAGAAATTTTTTCTCTTTAAAAGCAGAGCCTCTGTGTGAGTTTATGTAAACAATGGGGTTACAAGTACTTGCAGAATCCAGTGATATCATGATAAGCATTCTTGAAAACTGGTGTGAAGGATAAAAGACTTGAAAATGTTTTTTATGGGCCCTCACTTGTCTATGTTGTTTCTTCTTTTTTTTTTCAATTAACATATACCTCTGCCTTGTAATTATATTAAAGATAAATATTGTCCCTACATGCGACACCGACAATGAATTACACTTTGATTTCACTCCCTCTCAGATTAAATTAAATTCATCTTCTGATAGACTTCAAACATGCTCTGCCAGACACTGCATGTCCTATCTGAGTTGGACGTTGTATGTTATAAATCTATGCGACTGAAATAGTGCTGCTCTTAAATATGCGTAATAATGATTTAATGAGACATAAATTTGAAGATCAAAACTATTTAAATTTGAAGGTTGTGCAGAGGAAGAGGCCTAGAAGAAAAAAAAAATATTCTGAGCTCATACATGATATTGTGGAAATGGAAACTCCATCTATGTACCAGTAGGGGCAGATTTTTTTCTGTACATTAGGGCAGAAAAAATAAAAAAAGCATGAAAAGAACAGGGTGATAAAGCTTGTCCTTTAGTTTATAAAGGCAAATAAGTATATTGTTTTATATTATGTAGTATTTTGTATATTTGAGTTCTTGAGCATAGCTAAAGGACAACTTCCCATGAAATAATGCATTCCTTTAGAATTGCTGTAGATTTTCATATTTTTTTAAAACGTTTCTATTGTAACCTACATCAAAAGGGCAGCTATGGTTCTTGTGTCTGACTATACATATGCATTATAAAAAAAAGTGAGTCTACTGTAATTACCAGTTTGCAGAGCGAATTCCTGCAGGGTTTGTACTCTCCCCATTAGTAAAAGAGATAAGTTGAAATGTATTAAAATTTCACTGTACAACTGGGAGTTTTTGTTCACAGTAAATGTGTTAATGTTTCTTCATTGCTTGACTGTTTGTGTTTAAATTTAGGCAGTGTGCCCAACAGGGACAAAATTATAGGATAAAGCTATGTATAAAAGAAAATCCTTATGAGAAAACCAATAACATTTTTTTCTTTTTTTTCTGTTCTTTCTTCTCTCCTTTCTCTGTTTCTCTTTTTTAATAAGTGGCTATATATAATCATGCTCTTCTCTAGCCATGAAAAAAATTATCTATTTCATACTTAACTGGAATTCTTAGTGTATACATTTGCAGAATATTTTGTAAAAGTGTCATTGTTTTCTGAAAATGCTGAAGAAGCAATTTTATAGAAAAATACATAAATAAAAGAGAAATCCTATGAATAAAAGAGCAAATGCAATTCTGAGGATGTGATATGAAAAGAAAAATATTCACCTGTTAATCAAGCAATTTGGAGGAAACAACAAAGGACCACTTGGTCACTTGTTCATATTTGTTTAAAAATAGAAGTTTTAAGGTAAATAGAGAATTGGCCTGTTGGAAAACTGAGAACTGAGTCTTTGGTTAATTTAAGTAATGTAGTACTGTTTTAGGTTATAATTTTAAAATATGGTATATGATACAGTGTTGATTTCAGTGAGAGAAAAAAAAAAAGATTATATATCTCTACATACAAGGATATTCAAACTATGTATGTATTCCAACCTATCTGGTGAGCTTTAATTCATTGCACTTATTTTCAAAACAATAGAACCTTTTGTAATAACTTTTTCATGTAACTTCTGAAAACCTGTTATTTATCTTCCTAGGCTGGAATGCAGTACAAGGCAGTCTAAATCCTTGTCTTTTCTGTCCAAATCGAAAGCCCATCATTTAGAATCCAGAAAGCAGAAACATCTGAGATATTAAAAAAAAAGCTTGAAAAGCAAAGTCTGCCTGGAAGAGCAGAATAGGCAATAACCCGCATGTTTGTGATATTTCTTAAAGGGAATGTCTACCCAAATAAATAGAACAGAACTGCTGTTCAGAGTACATTTTACAGTGTTGTAATTTAATTTAGTTTATTCTTTTAGAACTTATAAAAAAAGGCAAAAGAAAATTGATTTTGCAAAGATCATTTTCTTTTGACTTTTTTAAGGCTTCTTAAGCATTTATTTAAGGTAATTGTTATGCATATTTGCATGTTTACAATTGTATTTTCTTTTTTTACTGAACAAACTTTCAATTCGTATGAACCATTTATGAACTATTGAGATCTTTTTTTTTATGGATTATTGACCTAGTTCATATAATGTGGAAAAAAAAAACTTCTGATACATCCCTTTCACATGTATGCTACATGCACAGACTCAGTGCATTTCTTTAAAAAATATTGCAGGACATCACCTGCCACTCCACCTTTTTAATGCTTTACTTTTAATTTTATGTTTTATGTATCAGCAACTTATTGGTTCACCTGTCTTCTTCTGAAAATGGTTGTGAGGGAGTAGTAGTTTGTCATGAAAAGCAAGGCTGATGCCACAGTTTGTGATTTCAGTATACTCTGCTGAATGCAGTTACCTTCACATTTTTTCCTGCAAAGGAGGCAGTAAGGTTTATAGAAAAAAAAACAAAAACAAAAACCTGATTATACCTTTAATTCCATTGTCTAACTGGAGGTTTTCCTCTTGGGGATCATCTTTATTTTTCTTGTAAAAAACAATAGATTTGCATGCATGGATAGTGTAGAACTATTGACCCATTTAGCTTCCCATTGCAGACAGTGCAACAGTAGCGGTTAACTATTACTTTGAAGAGGGCCAGATGGCAAAGCCAATGCAAGGAGGTTTCCCGGTGAGGATACGATGGTCTTTGCCCTTCCATGGGGTGAGGACCCTTAACTTAAGTGCAGAGTGTCAGCCTTTTGGAGGAGCATGAATGGAGGAGGGTGCCTAGGGCTTCATGTGGCCAAGATGACCATCAAGGTGAGCAACACCCCACTGGTCATCCTGGCTATGGCCTTGCCAATGTGTGGCTGACAGCACTCATCTCATGTGATGAATCTGCTTTTCATCTTTCAGAAGAAACGACTGCATTTGATAACATTCTCTCAGGCACAGGGAGCCTCATCCTAAAACCAACCATGTGTTTTTCTTAAAATTTTAAGCAAAGAAGCACTTGTCTGTCTTAATTTTTTCAGAGCAAAGTTGCCTTTGATGTCTGGCAACCTTAGGCTAGTTTCACATACTACAGAAACATAGGGTGCTATTTGCTCCTGCAGCCTTTGTAGACTATCCCATTGGCAGGACTGCTGAGAGTTGAGTGTGGAGAGTCAGGCTAGAACAATGCCTACAGGACGTTTCTGGAAAAAAAAAAAAACACACTACTCTATGTTATGTTTATTTTCTCTAGAAAGGTCTTTGCAAAGTTCCCTCATACAGGTTTCTGCTCCTAGAAATATCTAAACTAGAACTGAAGAGTGATTCCCTGCTTGCATGCAACTTAGATTCCAAAGGCCTTTTTTTTTGTCCTTTTTTTTCCTCATTCTCTATTTCATTTACCATCTGGCTCTAAAGAGCAGTTGAAAATGTTTTTTTCAAATGCTTAAAGGCTACATTGTCCTCATTCCAGGAAAGAAAAGCTGTTTTATCCTATTAACAGCTTTCTATCTTATTAGCATCCTTCCCTTCATATTGTATTAGTAACTATTTTTGTGAATGCCACAGAGAAATATAACAATATTAGCACCTTTCAAATTGTGTTAGTGAAAATAAATACAAGTAAGAATGCTAATGCTAATATAGCATGACATAAAATTGCTAATAAAACACTGCAGTGCAGTCAACAACTCAGAAGAAATTTGGGTAGTTGAATGTAGGGAAGATGAGTAACCCTACCACACTGCATGAACTTTTAAGCCATTGGAATGCAAAGTCTATTCCTATTTACTGATCTTGATTTAAGCAATGTATTCTTGGGTTTAGAGTTTTTCATGTTAAAAACAGTCATCTATCGATTAAGGCTGTTTTATTCAGGGCATACAAGGTGATTGCATTTTTGAAAATTATTTCATTACCAGAGTGTATTTCTTAAGTTGTCTAAGTTGTATACTTAACTAAACAAACTACAAAAAAACCTACTAAACTAAAAAAAAAATCTTGAACAACTAATTAAAAAAAATCTATTCAAATTTTCATGCTAACAGATGAAATAGTAGTTCTTCTGCCTTACTTAATCTTGTCTTTGAAAACGGTACACAAAATCATTACCCTGTTTTCAGAAACTTGGCAAGTTGGATGGGAGAGGCTACGTCGCTCAGGGACAGACAGTGGATCTGTGGGAGCAGCAAATTCCGCTGCTTTGCCTCTCTCTGAGTAGGGTTTTTCACACACTGTTATCCATATAAAAACTATAAATGACCTGAAAACTGTCATTAGGACTGGAATTACATAGTGGAGATGTTACATCTCTCCGCAGAGAGAGAAATACCTCTGCAGGTATAACCTTCATTCTGTAGAATTCATGGCAAAACCCTCCATCTGATTCGCCTTCTTTCTTTCCTTCATACAAAGGTAAATAAATAGATCAAAGATTGTTAGGCAAGATGTAGTGATTCCTAGTTATATGGTCTTCTAATTTCATAGGAGCTTTTTTTTTGTAGGTATCCTTGGAAAGGAATATATTCTCTTGAAATTAAGTTTATAATCCAATATGCTGTTATTTTCTTGCCTTTAGAGCAGCAAAGATTTTCTGAAGTTCTTCAAAGCACAGAGAGAGACAAGCATAAATTAAGCCTTCCTGTTCTTGAAAAACAGTATTTCCAATTTTTTATGTCCACAGGCTTAAACAATTAGTCAAATGTAGCCATGGTCTGGCTTTTAGCATTTGCTTTCTAACATTGTAGCTACAACTGTCTACCAACAATGAATTATGAATATATTTGGTGGCCCACAACATCTGTAGTTATTTTCATGTTGTCAAATGTGCCAGCAATCCAAGTAGGACACAAGTCTGTGGTCTAAGACATAAAAATTAGTCTTAAGGTCTAGCTCTAAATTGAATCCCTGCCTGGTTTTATTGCCCAAGGTCCCAGTTGCAGTGTGATCTTCCCACTTAGGTACTGTGGCCAGCTATAAATTACAAGAATTCCTGTATTTCCAAGCTTACTATATGCAAGTCATCTTTGTACTTCCCAAATGAGAGTAAGCACATGTTACTACTTTTCATGTTAATTTAAAATAAACTGTTGTATTCTTTATTTGCCAGCTGTTACAAATGGCATGATTTCATTGGGATTCTCACCATTTACACAGTAGAATTTGTGCTGTGGTCTTCGAAGGAAATACTTAATTGATAAAAGAAGAGCGAAAAATCTTTATTGGGTTCTCTGAAGTAGTAAAGAAGGGGAAGTAAGTGATAGATACTTGAAGGGCTATGTACAGGGCATATAATATGAGCTCTGAAAAAGCATATAAGAAATTATATTCTTTTACACTTCCCACTGTATATAAAAGACATCAGTAGATCTTCTGGTTGAGTAAAGTACTTCTTAGCTTTAGTATGGTAGGAACATGCCCTGCTATCTCTTGGAAGCTCCACAAAGTAGCCAGGCAGATTGATTTCCCATTACTGTTATGGTCTGTTCTTATTAATATGTTAATAATATGTACTTCTTAAATATAATCAAATGCCCCAAACTACGTTAAATGGCCTGGGTGAAGCTTGCAGAAATCAGACCTAACCTCTCTTAGTGTTATACATATAAACTTAGGACATATGTTTCTATATCAGCATATACATGGCACACCCATTGCTGTTGATTTTACGCTTTCTTCCACTCTCTAATAAAGACTTTTGATTTCTTTTCTTTTTTTCTTTTTTTGTCTATATTTTCCATCTTGCTTGCATGGGTTTTTAAAGAAAAACTTTATCAGGAAAACTTTCTGTAGCTCTCTCTAAAAATAGTGTAGTGTACACAGTGTCTGGTTTTGTAAACTTTTAAAAAATACATTGGAAAGGTAGAATTACATTGGATAGTTTCTGGAATGCCTGGCAGTACACTCTCAAAAGCATTTTCTAGCAAAAGTTTAGCATTGTTCCGCCCTTGCATTTTTATGCCTACTTTTTAATGAACTTGAACAATGGTTGCAATGTTCAACGGCTGCAGACTCACTCCAGTGAGTCTTATCCACTTGCCATCTCTTCCAGATTAAGAAGTAACAGATGTCCAACCACAGTTGTGCCAACCCACTCAACTACTTAGAAGTGCACCAATCACGCTACTCTTATCCTCTCTCCGCCTTAAAATCCCTTCATTGGAGAATGGAGGGACCATGTTAAAGCTCCGCAATGTACAGATTAATGCCAGATCCATCCTCTGCTGCTGGTTAGGGTCACTTCTGAGCCTGGCTGTCACTGATTTCATATTCCTAAATTAAAAGCTATTGGAAAATCCTAGACAGATGTTGTTAATAATTCAGATACATATTTTCATTATATAATGTTGGTTGCATTGTGAAGATCTTTCATGTTAATATAGGAATATACTATTCCTGGTTTATTGAAGCATCATCATGATGAGTTACCTGGTTTTACTTTGTTGGATTCTGCAGTAATGAGAGGTAAATGACAATGCAAGCTACATTAATTCTAGATTAACTGGGTAAAATAAATAAACAAATTTGAAATCAGGACTTCATTCTAGTCCTGAGATTTTGCATAGCCTCCATCAATAAATTGTGTCTCACAATTTATGTTGCATTTACCCTGAAAGCACCACTTCATTACTATCACATCTAGTTTTCATTTAGGGAATGCAGGTATTCAGTTTAGTAACTGATTTGCCTTGGGTCATACAAGAGCATAAAACAGCCTATGGTTTTTCTCTAGTCCCAAACGAGCATATTTCAGATTGAGGATCCTCATTGTACTTGTGTAGATACCTGGTTATCAGAGATGGGGTGAGAAGCTCCTAAAGCCAAACTGCAATATCAACACTTTTTTTTTTTTTTTCTTTTTACTGCAAGAAGATCCAATTAAGGCCAAGTTGAATCTTTGGGCCACGTTACTTATTTTTGGAACCTCTCGCATCAATCCATAGTTATTTTATAAAAATACTTAAACATTTTTTAGGACTTTACAAATTGAGTTATTTGAGGAAAAAGAAGACATTTTTATGTTTCTGAAAAGTTTGTGTGAATTTTGGAGAGAGCTACATTCAAAAAATGAAACACTTGTTAATTATTTAATGCCCTTCAACACTTCATACCTTCAAGACTCTTTAACTTAAAGATGAGGAAAAGAAACATTAAGCCTCTAAACTTTTTTCCCCTGCTCATAATTTTAAATAGCTAAATGGATCATTTTTGAGTATGTGTAATAAAACTCAGTCTTAGACTGAAACACTGTATTTCAGGTTCACACTGAATCCAATTTTTACAGGCAACCTGCTAACCTCTTTGAAAAAAAATAGGTAGGTTTATAATGGAAATGCTGATCAGCCTTAATAAAGCAACTCCACCAAATGGCACAGTTTCATTTAGTATGTGTACATGCGTTATTAGTGAATTACTCCCATAGTATATACTGTAAATGATGCAATAACAAGACAATATAACAGCAAATGCAACAAATATATGTAACAGTGGTGCAAAGATTTAAAATATGAAGCAAAGTGGTGAATGTGAACAAATCTTTTATAGTATAATAGGAATACCATTTTATAAGCCTTTTTTTTTTTCTTTTTGCAGTACAATTAATTACCAAGTTCATTAATTAATGAACATATTAGAGAAAGACACCATTACTGACCGGTGGAGACCTGATATATTACTGAGTCAATAAACTATTGAACATGAAACAGGACCTTTCAGGAGAATTTTTTCCTCATAACCCACAAACACATATATTATTCTTGCACAGTCAGCACTTCTTTGGTGCCCTTATATTTCATATTACTAATTCTTTTAATCACACACACATGCTGCAGTGTTTTATAACCTAGCTAATGAGTAATCGGACAGGTGACATTGGGACTGAGACCCTGAAGTGTCAGGCATAATACAGCAGCCTTTTCTTTTCCCTCTGCAAGGTTTTTTTTTTTGAGTAAGAGATAGTGAAAGAGCAGATGAGATAGGAAGGAGAGAGGAAGGACTTTTATATCTGAAATTTATCAGAGAAATACAGCTTTTAAGTGAATAGGTGAAATAATACAAATGGCTTTAGATTGCTACGTGATGCAATTAAAAAACAAACAACCAACAACCAAACAAACAAAAAAAAGTGAAAGTAACCATGAACTCCTTTAATTGCTAACAAAGAAATGAGCTTAGCTAAGCTGATGCTGCATGTAATTTTCTTCAAGTTAGTACAGCTAAGGTAATTCTTTCCGCATGCAGATAGAGAGTTGGGCGACGGAGGCAGGTGTTTGCCCTTCGCAGAGGCAGGAGCGTCCACAAAGCTTCAGTATCCCTGTGGCTATAGGTACCAGGCACCCTTCCCCCACCTTTGCTCCCAAGTAATCATTGATTGCATCTAAATCTATAGAGATATCTTTTCCTGGCAGCTCTGGTAGTTACAGTAGATTGTTAATCTGTGAATGATCAGAATAAGCCTCTCTTGTCTCAGAAATCTCCATGCAAATTACATCTAAATGCATGCCATAAATTTGTAAGTAGCAGTTTGAAGTGCCCAGGTCATCTTCTACACTATTTAAAAACATACATCTGTTACACTTGAAAAAAAAAGAAGTCTTATTCAATTTACATGTGCTTTTCTGTGGGCCTGGCTGTCCTTCCTTAAAGTAAACCTGTGTAGCTTCAAAATCATTTGAAAAAGAGGTGAAGTGTTAATAAGATGTATTTTTGAGGCATTTTTAATCTTAGTATGGGACTACAGTTTTAGCATCATTGCTTTGAAATCAGTTCTTTCTTTTGCTGTGAAACAGGGAAATATGTAAGTTTGACAAATGTAAAGTGCTAAAAGGCAAAGAGTTATGACTAGATACTGGAGGAAGTGATACATGCAGAAGTAAGTTACGGTATATTTCATGAGGCTGTCCTGCTCTTGTGTCTCTGTCATTTCATCCTGTTCTGGGAATGTGTCAAACTGTGACTCCTCGCTGGTTTAACTGAGCTACATCTTGGGCAGATGTCAACAGGGAAACTTGAGAATAACCTATGGGCCTTGTGGAGGGAAGGAAGAGAGACCTGTACTCTTCCTTCTTGTGTATTTTTGCCTCCTTGCTTCGCTCCTGTTTTTCAGCAAGCCAATATACTACTAAGGGAAGACATCCCTAGTAACCTTGTCCTTCAGGCATTTGATTCTAAACCCGGAAATTTGCTGAACACCTACATAATCCTCTTTTTTCTCTCATAAAGGAAAAAAGGGCAAATCTTACAAAGAATTTAGGAATGTGTTCATCTTCATGGAACAACTGAATATGTTATTCCTGACTATGCATTTTTGTTGTCATTGCCCAAGCATACTGATGTGTCTTTTTGAAAGAAAATGAATCTTCGCTTAGAAGAATGAAGGAGGCTGAAAATGTTAGGATGTTTTTTTGCTGTACAGTTAGTTCCTGTCTATTCCATAAGACAAACCTGAGCAAGGAAGGGAGAAAAATATTAATATATGTTTGCTTTTTCTCTTTCCAGGCCATCCGCTGTACACTGGTAAATTGCACGTGTGAATGTTTTCAACCGGGGAAGATTAACCTGAGAACCTGTGATCAGTGTAAACATGGCTGGGTGGCACATGGTAAGAAACCTCTGTTGTGGTCTTGCTGTCGCGATTCTGTCCATCCTTGTAAAAATCTTTGACTAAGAATTGCTGGAGCAATGGCAGTGGTGCTGTCTGTCCATTGTGTGTGTGTGTGTGTGTGCAGTCTGCAATTGTGTGCATGGGCATGTACATGCTTTTTTATTATAGCAGCTTCTCAGATGGAAAAGCAAAGGTCTGTTACCTTGTTGATGACTACAAGTGCTCACGGAGTTTAACAGCTTGTACATAGCTCAACGAATGTATTCTGCCTCCAGGAAATAATGCTCTGCTAACCGGTCTCAGCAGAAAGGTGAAAAGTTTGTAGGATGTTGCACAGCCGACTTCATGCTGCAGATCAGCATTAGCTAGCGAGTTGCTGAGCTTGATGGAAATTCAAACATCCCACGTCAGCCTTTCATAGCTGGGGTGTCAGAATGAAGCCAGTATCTTATTTGGCTCACTGCAAGTGTGCAAGTATGGTTTGCAAGGTGAACTTCTCTTCCTCGTTTGTAAGTACATGAAGAAAGCGGGGAGAGATCAGAATAGCTCTAGCTCTGACCTAAAGACAGAAATATACACTAATAGCTTTTTATTTATCTTTTGCTATGTTATGTGTTTGGCTTATGTTTTTTCTAAAAAGTCACTGAGCGCTGAGAGAAAGAGAGGGATTATGTTGAGCATAACCTCCATATGCACAATTAGAAGTCAAAGAAGAAGGACACCTACACTCTAAAATAATTAAATGAGAGAGAGAGGAAAAAAAGAGAGAAAGACTGCTGTGTTTGGTGAATAAATTAATGCCTGAGGTTTCTTCTCACAGTCCAGGCTATTGGCACCTAAGCAAGCATACTCTTCATTCCCCACTTCTGCCAAGCATTCAGTGGGTTATATTTTATAAATTTTATTTTACTTTGATGAGATCTGGGGCGGGAGCTCAGTTCCACCCTCCTGACATGCTCGTGATGTCTGTTGGCTTAATGCACGTCTCTGCGCTTGTCCTCGAGCGTGCTGACAAGTGCGAGCGCCCAACCAGACCAGGCAACAAGGAGCAGGACAGGAGCTTTTAAACACTCACGTACCCGGAGAGGGAGGCACGGGGCACTCAGCAGCCCTGTGTCCCCTCACAGGAATGTACACAACCTGCCCAACCACCTCCCTGCAGCAGCAAGCTGGCGCTTGGTTGCAAGTTTATAATATAGCCGAATCTCTAAGGACACGGATTATTTTTGTTCCACTTAATTCTCAGCAATGTATCTTCAGAGATGGTGCGGCCACACTCACTCCTCATGGAATTTCAGGGATTGGAGCTCGCTACCGGCGTTGCACACAGCCAGCATCCAGAGTATCTGCAGGATCCTCTTTGCGTATCCGCAGATAGTGCCGGCTTGTCCAGACGTTTTCCAGGGTGGCTCTTCCCACCGAGCAGCAGCAATCAGCAGTCTTGACATTTGGATTCTGGCATACAACCTTCCCACTTTTTGTTTTCAGCCGTTACTCCTTAAAAGTAATGTGTGGTCAGATTTTTCTGGTAAATTCTTCCTGCAAGGCGGTTGGATTCAAGATTGGAATATGTGAAAGTAATCTGAGATCACCGCAGCATGCTTGAAAGAAAAGGCTCTGTCTTACAACAAATCCAAAAAGCTGGAAGGAGAATGTGGTAATCAGGGTGCACCATCTATGCCCAAACCTGAGCGCCTAACATTCACAGTAGTACTGCTAAGTACTGCTGCATATTAATGCAAAGTATTTGTTTTACTAAAACACCCAGAAGAGAATGCCCTGGGTTTCCTTCTTTAGGATTAGGAATTTTTTTTAAGTCTTTTGCTTTTTTCTTTTCTTTCTTTCTTTTTTCTTTTTTTTAGTATTTGTAATAGTTTCATGTAATTCATTTACATTTTATGGCAGAGCAAGGCCAGTCAGTTGTATTTTTCACACAAACAGATGAAGTCCTAGCTCATAAATTAGTTCCTAAGGATTGTGATGCATCTATTTCATTTGCTGCCCTTAACTGTTTTCCAGAATTTTGAGGGTGACGTTCAGGAGACTGATTAATTCACTGTAGCATAGCACCTGGATTTGAAAATCACAGGATTGAGCTGCTGTTCAGAAGTGATTTCCTTTAAACCATTAACAGTGTACTTCTAGAAATTGTTCCTTGAATGCAAATAGTATTTCCTGCTGCTTTAATTGGAGGATTTTCTTCTGATTTTTATTAATGAATTTCAGCTCAGATCCTTGACACATGAGGTAGTGCTTTGTTGAATGTAATTATCAAAGAATAGGTGTTTCCAACAGGAAGTACCATGCTTATTCAGTTTTGATAACCTAGAATCATAATTAACTGAATAGTTCAAAAATAGCTTATAATTGCAGTCTTCTCATGCTTTGCTTGACTGATCTGTGTAGAGTTAGTGCATGTTAATAGCTGCCTGTTTAAAATGTTGGAATTCTTGAGTGAGAAGGAAAGAGCATGCAGCCGCTGTGGTATTATTAAACTTAGCAACTATTAGCCTATTTTCTTTTTTTTTCTTGTTTCCATTGTCTTTCTTCTGTTTTCCTTCCTTCACCTAAAATGAGCTGCACACATCTTGAAAGGATTCCTACGAGTTCATTTTTTTTCTGTTTTGAGGTGCCAAAAGTAAGATGTCAATATATGAGCAGATTCATCAAATAAGTTCTTTTGTGGCAAGATAAATGTTTCTGTTGGCAAAAGCTCGGTTTATTGAATTTTGACCCCGTAGCCTTATGCTATAGTGGTAATCCTACCATCAGGGTTTTTAAGGCAGAAGCCAAAAGCTGCACAGCACATAGTGATTTTCTGTAGCACTGCTGTACTTTGAGAGGAACTGGATATTTCTAGTGTCAATATCTGAATTTCTTAAGGAATTTGGAAAATTGGAATTTTACCTCTTTTTTTCCAGCTGAAATCTAGTTTTCATACTGTCAGTTTGGATGGAGATTTTTTTCTAAAACAATTTTTTTTAAAAATTGGATAAGCCATTTTCTAGCCTCAAGGCTGTCAAAATACACAGAAAATAGTTATCCATTTTTCCTTTTTTTATGGTTAAGATACTTTATATGGCCCATATAATAAAAGATAAATTCAGTAAAACCTTAATAGTGGAATTATGTGAGAAAATACAGAAAAGTGATATTTTGGGTTTTTAAAAGAATGTAAGATCAAGATGCCTGCAAAAAGGAAATCAAGATTTTCTTGGTTTCTTTACCTAATATTATTGTTATATTACAAGTAACAGATTTTAAGGAGATACTCATGACATTTTACTAGTTTTGGCACAGAAATACACTTACACAAAGTTTATAGGAAATAATGAAAAAAAAAAGCTGTGATCCACTTCGCCTAGCCAAAATATTTTAGTCTATGAAAAATTATGCAAGTCTGCAGTAAAGCAGACAGTTGATTTCATTGAATTTACATTCTGCCTTGTGTGTCTGCCGTTGATGCAAGAATACAGATTACTGTGTCACTAGCAGAAATACTTTTATTTTTCTAGTTCAACAGAAAGTAGACCCAATGCAGTATCAATAAGATATGCAGTCTACCCTCTTTTATAAACATTCTACTCTAAAAAAGTGCCTTAAGATGAAATATAAAAATTTGTGCTAAAACTGCTTGACTCTCATTTTCTTTTAGTAAGCTGAGTTGCAGTTATTTCAGTCCTTACAATGATTAAAAGATTTATTATTTTTTGCCAAAAACTTTTGTTGCATTATTTCAAAATCGTAAGAGTAAAAGCATTAGTTCCATATACTTAGAGTGGTCAGTGATAAAGCTCAATTAGACATCAAAGAGTAAAATCATTTTAGATATTTTTGGTATATTGTGCATTCTCAAACCAGCTGAATTCCACAGTATTCAGTCTACTCATTGAAATGAGAGGGCCTGTGAATATTTTGCTGTTGTCCTTTTTTTTTTGTGGTCAGAGCTGACCCATCATCATGCCAATCAGAGCACCACTGAGCTGGCCTCTCCATGAGAGTGTGCTTTAGCGCCTCTCTGAGGTGGATCTCCATGTATGGCCTCTTAGATGGGGACTGGCCACACTTTTCCTCTAGTGACTTAAAGTTACTAGCGCTTTAGGTTTTAATATGAAAGGCACTGACTCGTAGTTTGCAGTGTGCAGTGCCAATCCAGTACTCCCTTTTGGTTGGGAAGTTGCCATCCAGGGAGCAGTCATGCTTGGAGACTTGCTGTGTGGGTTTACACTTCCATCCTGGAAGGAGGTTTTCTCTTGTCAGTGTTTGAACTGAACAGGCAGTTTGAACAGTGCAGGTTGCTGTGAATGAAGCCAACGCTCAAAGCAGTGGTCGTGTCACCCAGCAGAGAAGGTGCTATCACAAACTCACATGCATGACATGACGGCTACTCCTTGCTCATTCCAAGTGAATGAGCGGCTGTTTCTATATGATAATTTGTAGGGTTGTCAGCTGAGGCAGTGGTGAAGAGAGAGCAAAGGAAGGACATTAAATAAATAGATAAAACCAAAAGAAGTAGTGCTGTGGAAAATTTAGAAGTGGCATCTTTCTTTACCCTGAAGTTGCGCTGAGGACTTGGTTTAAGAGGAGGTTTAGCCTTTACATATGAGCTGCATTGGGCTGAGAGGAGAAGCAAGAGAAGTGCTACATTGAATTAAAAGTCAACTGCCACTAAATTTGTCTCAGTTCAAAGCTATTAAGTGAACAAGATCCAGGTTTGCAAAGTCAAAGGTCAACTCCAATTTAAAAGAAAAGAAAAAAACCTCCGTTGTTATAGATATTAGTCTCTTTAAAAAGAGGCAGAACTGCCATGTTGTTCTTTCCTTAAAAATGAAGATAATATAGGAAACATACTAACAGGGAAAAGGGATATGTAATCCTATTATTACAATTTTGTGGTAGAATAAATGGGCCATATTATATATAATATATTGTTCCATAGGATTTTAAAGCAAATCACAACCTTAGCATGCCAATGTACTTGTTTCCTTCTATGCCATTTAAAGTCAGTTATTTAAAATACTTTAAAATGACTTGAGAACATCATAGATCTCATATTTTTTAGTCACACGGAGATTTTCAGCAAAGCAACATCTCCAATTTATTGATAATAAAAGCTAACTATTCTTGACTCTTAATGTAAAATTATTTTAGATCTAGTGTGGCTTTTTCCTGTACTGTACTGACAAAATTGTTTTAATCCATCAGTTATTTCCTTATGACCCTTAAGACTGGGGGCATATTTTTCATTACTCAGTTGCTTCCAGGAACCTTACTTGATTAACATTTATTACTGGTAAACACTTTTCCTTCATCAAAGCCCTCTTTCTGCTTATGCCTCTCCTTTTCCTTACATTCATCAGTAGCTCCTAAGGTGGCCAGCACAGCACAGAGAATGCACAGAGAAGGTGCATTCTGTTATCTTGAAGGTACATCCTACATATGTAACATTGCTACAGAGGTTTATGAGGCAAATGACAGAAAATAAAACAATACTTGATTATCCCAAGACCAAATTTAAAGGACTCCCCTCACTGTGATCATATTCAGTCAAGAGTGTAGTTTTCACGCAGGCTAGCATACTGATGTCATCTCTTGTAAGAGACCTGCAGGCTTTAACCTTTGTGAGATGGCCCTCACACCTCCTGTCTTCCCTGGATTTCCTTGGGGGTTTCCTTCAATCCATTCAGACTGAAATCTTTTCTCTCTTCTTCCCGGTTACCCCCAGGACATCTTCATGCCTAGCTCAATCAGGAAGAAGAGGTTAGACCTTTCTCCCACGATACTAAGCTCATAGTCCTACCTGTGAAAGAGCTAGTGTCCCATGGGCATGGTCAGGTGAGATTATCCTTGACCAGACAGAAAGTAAAGTCAGCTAAAAACTGCTCCAGTGCCAGCTGAGCCCACAACAGTTCATTACCTGTGGTGAAATATAATACCCTTTCCTGATGGTCTGCACTATGTTTACATCCCAAAGTAAAGTCTTTTCTCATTATGAGCACTTCAGCGTACAGACAATTTAGCATAACTCACATTGCATAACTTGGAGTAATACCACCAGCTCATTAGCAATTCTCATTTAAAAACAGGTATGCCGGCAGTCAGACTCCTTTGTATTGGTAATAGACTTGCAGGTGACTCTTCTCAGCCCTGCCTTGGAAGAATACACTGTCATTTATTTATACTTGCAGAAAGGCTTTTTGTACAAAAGCAGAATTCTTTCTCCTGCTGAGAATCCCAATGCTTGTCTGCATGACTGGAGGGCATCATATCCTCTTGCTGCGTATACCTGTGTTCACTACCCTGCTGCTGATGTACTTTACAAGAAAGTGGCTATAAAATAAGCAGTATTATTTAAAAAAAAAAATGCCACTATTTCTGCTTTAGTCCCCTATTTTTTAAACAATTCTTATAATGTTTATATGTTAAATTATGTGTATGTGTTAGGCTGATCTGGTAGATAAAAAGCTTGGGGCAAGAGTAACTTGCTTCCAGCAATGGAATTACATTTTGAGAACCAAACATAAATTTAATGACAATAGGAAAAAATATTCTACCTTTGCTCATTCAGTTCATGCTTATATAAACTGATAGAGTAAGATGGTACAAAGCTTAATTGTACATCTCTGTTGCTGATAATTTTTGTGATATTGTTCAAGTTTCTTTTGAGTACCTTGATTTTTCAGTGATATAATAGTAACTTTTACAGGTATGGTCTACCTTGACTAGACATAAAATGTCCAGAAAGATTTAGAGTATTAAAGAAATGAAAACTACTGTTATGTAGCATCCATCATTGCTTATATTCCATTTTACAAAGAAAACTTCATCCCATTTAGCATACCCAGTAACAAAAGGTAAAGTAACCAATCCATCCAGGAGAGAATCCATTACAGAAATCCATTTCCTTTTGGAAAGGCAGGCAGTGAATTCCTATAACTTGTCCTCTTACATGTGCTTTTAGGAAGTTTATTGTATAGCAAAGCCATAGTGTCTGGAGGTCGCTTCTAGATTCCTAAATCAATAGTGTAAATTCTGTGGGACCTGCAAACAAAAATCACTTGCAGATTTCTGTGCAGCAATTGCAAGCTTATCTAACATGCACTCATAGGTCCCCAGGATGACTACGTGATGGTACCTGCTTACTTTGTCTTTTTTTAACACCTATGCTGCTGCACATGAATTGCTGTGATGTGCTAACCACTTTATCATTTTATTACACTTTATTACATCATAAATTTTTATATCTTCTTAACGATCCTACAAGAAGCTTAATTGTTTATAGGAACATCTTAATTAAGTAGAGTTCACTAGGTTAAGCAGAACACAAATTGAAAGAGTTGTAATTGAAACAAACCCTACTACTCCATTCAGTGTAGCTTCAGAAGATTAAAATGGGATTTGATTGCAAGAATAAAAATTCCATATTGCTATCAGATGTTACAGAGCAACCATAATACCATGGATAACTTGACTTCTCCTTTTTATTTTGCAAATATGAAACTCACTAGATGGGAAAACCATAACTTTTCTTTTACATACTAGGAAGATCTTTGACTTGAGTTGTAGCATTATGAGGAAACTTTCCCCAGATTAATTTAGCAGACAACAGCACTGCTTTATTATCCCATTTCCATCTGGATTTTAGAAATAGAAAGATAATACAAGAAACATATAGATGAATCTCAAAGACTTATCTAATTATATTATAATTGATTACAGTCAAATTTACTGAGGTATATTTAACAGGACCTGTGTGAAATGGCGACAGTAGATGAACTTTATGGCAATCTCTCATAACTGTCTTGTTCAGTTGCTAAGGGATGGAAAAGATTGATGTGCTGAAGGGTAGATTTAGCTGTTGACCCAGTATTCCAATAGTCTGAACTTCTTCAGCTGTCAGCACTGTTAGGGCAGAAAGTTTTCCCAGGAAAACTGAGGTGGTTTAGCACATGTGCAAAAGCATTTCCTAGTCTTGAGCCAGAGCTACACTGGGATTTATACACCACCATGATATCAGCTTGCCCTTGTGAACTACCTCCATAAAACAGAATTTTCTTCTTCATTCAAACAGAGCAATCTTATTAGGTGGGCAATGCCCATTGCATTTTCATTACAATTTTCGAGGCTGCCTAAAAGATGGTTTAAATTGTCTAGAGAAGTGGTAGAAACTTCCCCACTGAAAATACTTGAGACTCATTTTAACTCATTTAATGGGGCCCTGGATTATCTAATCTAAGGCTCTGCTCTCAGTAGAAGGCTTGACAAGACAATCTGCACTGGCCCTGCCAACCTCAACTTTTCTGTGAGCCTGTGAGACACACTTAAATGAATCTGAGTACATTTGGATTAAGATGGAGGTCATCCAAATCCCAACCAGCAATCTAGGATTCACAAATGTCTTTTTTTTTTTTGTAGTATGTCAACCAGATGGTATTAATCGCATTGCAATACATATGGGCTCCAATTTCACCACTAATAAGGGGAGAGAACAGCTTTAAGAATGGGTCAGTGGCTGATAGAAAGGAGGCTGTAGACTTTGAAAACAAGAGATAGAAAAGCTGGAAGGTAGATGACATGACGTGAGTTATATTAATTTAGTGTCTTCCATTATAATGTGTAGGTTTCAACAGCAACAGTGTTGTCATAGAGCAGCAAGATCAGGGCTGCTCCGGGAGGGGAACTGAGCCAGGGGACAAGGCAAGCCCAGCACACTGACATGCCGAAGTCCTCCAAAGACTGAACAAGGTAGCAGAGATTTGGGGCTTGCAACAGGATGCCTCAGCCACTCCACACACGTCCAGAGGCAGGAGCAGAGACAACATCACCCACCCAAATGACCCATCAAGTGTGAGTTTAAGGTATATTGAGGAGACATGACCAGAGATGGGCACTCAGATAGGGACTGAAGGCCCAAGTCTGAGCTTCAGTGGAGGACCTGGATCCACAGTTTGAGGGTATAAAGTAGTTGCTTCCTGGACCTGTCATCTGAGGACTCAAGGTGGTATCTCCAGGAAGGTAGCCAGAACAGCTAAGGCTTGTTGGTGCTGGGAGACCATGGAATGATCAGCAATTGCTGTTTTGATCACAGGTGACAAGTGGTATTAAAGCACAGCTGTACCCTGGGGTCTTACTTCATTCAACTGCATGTGCTGCTCAGGGTTATCAGGGTAATCATCACAGCTCATGTCCTCCTTCAGGCAGCCACAAATCCACATACTGCTGGAGAAGGTGATAGGGCTGAAATTCTGCAGCAGACCAGAGGCTCCCCCTTCTCACTGTCACAGTCCACAGTCCCTAAACTAAGGAGTCTCCTCCTTTTTTATTGAAGCAGTGGGCCCATGCACAAAGTATCTATCTAACCCAGATGTTTTTCTGAGACCTCGGAATGAGGGTCCCTTACTGCTTGTTCTTTTGAACACATTAGAAATAAACCAAAAAAATGGGGGGAGGAGGAGAATGCTTTGTTTATTTAAAGTGCAATTATGTGTTTTAAACACAACACTGCATAGCTGAAGTTAGTTCTCAGCTTCATTTCATAGGCAATAAATTAGGCAAGGGCTGTTCTGCCTTTTATTCACGTTTTCCACTACTGAAGGAAAGTTTTGTATATTAAAAAGAAAGAAAGAAAGAGAAACATAAAAGAAAACACCTGTTTGGCTTGCAGGAATTGGCCAGAGAGACCGCTTTCCTGACAGGCCAAAAGCGACCAGCACAGGGCCCCTTTAAAAAAAGAGTCAGGATTTTTTTCCCCCTATTTCATGTGAGCATTGGCAGAAACTCTGACAAGCAGTTCTTCATATTTTATTATGTTCTTGTCTGGCAGAATCTCTGTCAGGCAAAAACCTTGTCAGCGGAAAACCTGTCGTAGGATCAGAGGAGACAAAAACAGGTGTCACAGAGGCAGTCAAAACTGAAGGAAAAAAAAGATTAGGCTAAAGAGAGAAAGGCAGACAATTACATTAATGCCATTGCTTTTATCTTATAGATGTGTGTTATTATCTCGGGGTGCTGAGTGCGCAATTGCCTCAAAGAAAAGTAGACAGGAGACAAGGGGAAACTTGATAGTTATTAACTGAAGAGGCAGTGTGTCAAAGCTGGATGGGGTTCAAAGTTTTGCAAAGGGATAAAAAAAATTGCAGACAGCAAGCAGCGTCTGTGAACAAACTGTGGTTCTGCTTTCGGCTACATAAACCTAGTAGCAATCTAAACGTTTCAACTTGGAATCAGATCATAGAGAGAAAAATTAATGAAAGATTTAATTCAGACATTTTTTAATAACATTTATTTTGTGTACATGCAACTGCAGTGCTTTTTATTTTTTTTGATCTGTTATAAAAATGTTAGAGCATGAGGCATGGTGAGGCATGAAAACATTTATCAGTGTAGTTGCTGTGTTGTTTAGGTTTGAAACACCTATTATCAACACACTTTTAATTTTAAAATGCTATTAAGAAAGCTTTTACTAAGTGTGAACATCTGTACATGCAAGCTGTAAATTAGGAGATCACATATGTGTCCCTCTGTCAGGGACTAAATACATTCGGCAAATGTTTTCCATTATTAGCTTTTAAATACTGTAAAAGTCAGAAGGAAAAGTTGTTTTTATCTATGAATCAGAATATACTTCACTTCCTCTCCTTTCATGACCTTTTAAAATCTACATGGGCTTAGTGAGCCTTTCTCTTCAATCTAGATTAAATTGTGACAAGCGGGAAGACAGGAGTGAAATGGAGATAGCCAAAGGATGCCATATTATAGGTGGTATTTATGCCCAGACTGATTCAGAATGTTCACCCACGCATATAAATGTTGAAGTCTTTCCCGCTCTGTGCCTCAGCAAGGGGATGAGTGGGATAATTTCTCAGATGATTAAAATACTTGAGCCATTCCACAGACAGTGGCAAGCTTTCTTGTCCATGGTCACCTTCTAAGCATGACGTTTTTCAAGAGCAAATTTTTTTCACCTATAAAGTGCACCACATTACACCATGTGGCAGGTGGTATTAAAAATGCATCCCAAGAGAGGCTGTCTCAGACCACCTCTTAAAATTGCAGTAGTTTGCCTATCCCTCCAGCAAATTAGTCATTTGTAGGCTACCTTCTGTTCTTGAAAGGGTTTGTTAGTTCTTTTTCTGTGGTTGAAGTAGAAAAAGTAGGAAAAAAAAGCTTGAACACTAAAAAATACGAAGCTATTCTTGTTCACCATTAATGAACAATGAGCTACAGTGCCCCACATTGCCATTAATAATACTGTATCTGTTTTACCATGCTGTGCATGCTGTCACTGCAACATTATTATAGAATCTTTTACATTCTTTTTGTATGTTTAATCTGTCTCTTAGTCTGTTCTCTTGCTTCTGACAGTATCCCATTTATAAAGGATATCTGAAACGTTTCTGAATTACTGTATGTTTCATTTCTGGTTACAGAATACTGAAAAATTATTATATTTATTTTCATTTTGGTCCCTATCAAATGTCTTAATCTGTAAAGAGAATAATATTTTCTAAATTATGTTTTGGCTTGTGCATATGTGTACACACTCAGACAATGTAGTCCTCTGCTAGAAAACAGATTAGAGAGCCTGCAAGAAAATCAGAAAGTAGGAATACCAAGATTTGGAACTGAAGTGGAAACGGATCCTGATAATCAGTAATCTGACATTGCAGCCTACTCTTCTGTGCTGTTCTTAGATATGCAGCCAGGCAGAACAACTGAGAATAGTGATTTTCACTAGATTGTTTTAATTTCTGTCTCTGGAATACCTAAATATCATAAAAGATTAGGAAATTAGTAACTAATATGTTTATTTACAACTCTGGTTGCTCTAAAACTATTATATGTAAGATGCTATTATATGTAATATTGGCAAATATATTTTATCTATTTCAATGAAAAATATCAATGCTTTAAAATAAATTATTGCATCCTTATATTTCTGACAATTAGTATATATTTATATTTTTGTTAACAACTATTAAAAACAAAACTCCACTCCCAAAACAAAACTTTTCATTTGACTGATATAGGCCAATGCACATTAGAAAGGAAGGAGTTTCAAACATTTTCTCTTCATTTTCTGTTTCTTCTTTTTTTAAGAAACTAAACAAATAATTGAGCTCATTTTAATGGATCTTTGTACTTAATTTCCTTTAGAATGCATAGGATCCAAAACCCAGGAAAACATAAACAGCATAGTCAATTTTCTCCTTCCCTGTTTTATTACACTTCAAAAACTTAACAATTTTTTAAAAAAAATATTACGAATAAATCCAAGCTTTTGCCTAGACTTTTGCACACTGCTACAGGTGTAATGTGAAAACAGATACTGCAATGTGAAGATACATAACAATTTTATAATCATACTGAGCAATGCCTCAATAAAATCTTGAAGACCTTGGTTACCATTATGTTGGTAAAATGTAGATAAGCCAAGTATTTTCAAGATCTTTAACTGGCTTTCATTTGCAGATATGTGGCTTGCAGAAATTTTTATAAGTCCTTTTCTTCATCCTCACATGTTCACACAATTGATATGAAATCATGTCTTTTTTTAATTAAATAGCTAGATCTCTAATTATATATTCTTAAAATGCAATTATCATAGAATCATAGAATCCTTAAGGTTGGAAGGCACCTCTAGAGATCATCTAGTCCAGCTTTCCTGCACACACACAGGGTCACCCAGAGCACAGGGCACAGGGCTGCATCCAGGCAGGTTTTAAAGCTCTCTAAAGGAGACTCCACAGTCTCTCTGGGCAGCCTGTTACAGGGCTCTGCACTCTCACTGTCAGGAAATGTTTCCTTAAGTTCCTGTGGAACTTTTAGTGCTTCAGTTTGTGGCTATTTCGTCTAGTTCTATCGCTGGCCGCCCCCTCCTCCTCCCTCCGTCCCTTGAGGTATTTAAACACAGTGATTAGGTCTCCCCTCAGCCTTCTCTTCTCCAGGCTGAACAGGCCCAGCTCTCGCAGCCTCTGCTCATAGGGCAGATGTTCCAAGCCCCTGATCATCCTGGTAGCCCTGCGCTGGACTCTCTCCAGCAGCTCCACATCCCT
>JAUBOD010000151.1:1795294-1833830 GCA_032353885.1 Nothura maculosa
TATTTTTTTCTTCTTTTCTATTCCATTTTGGCCTTTCCAAAGCTATTATTCTCCATGTGATCACATTACATGAAGTAGATAATTGTCCACAGAGTTTTATAATCTTATTCCATCTCTTAGTTTTTTGATCTGTACAATAATCTTTTGATATGGGCATCTTTCAGTCACTTTAACTCAGGCAAAATTGGAATCAACTACCTTAAAATCTTAAGAAAGTGAGTTATCTTTTTAGCTGAAACATCTCACTTGTCCATAATGTGGGCATAGAATTTTCTGTTAAGTGAAGAGTAATAAATATTAACTATATTAGAAGTATGATGCAGTGGTTAGAGAGCAAGATGGAGTTATGGGAAACATACATTCATCAGTTCTTTACTGTGGCCTCTATTTGCGTAATCTTGACCAAGGCAGTTAACCTGTAAAATCAAGAGTGGAAAGATAAAAGTGATCCACGCCTCCCTCCATAAGGTATTGTAAAATGAGAATCAATGCTTAATTATTTTGAGAGGCTGTGGTAGAATATGCTAACATTGATATTATTAGCAGCATTCTGTGTATTGGTAATAGTAAAAGTACTAATATTTTACTCCTTCCAAATAGTTACTTCCTCCTTATGTGTGTATATTTATATGCCTGTACATATATGCACTGATACACACACACACACATACATATATATATATGTATAATCACATAACCTCAGGACATGTCCAGCAAAATTTACAGTTACAAAATCAATTTTCCAAGTTTTTCTAGCCAATCACTTTGATGACAGATCTGCTACAGTAGTAGCAAAATAACCATGCAACAAACAATGTCGTGCAAGAGAAGGAGGGGAGGGAGGGAAACTGTAGGGAAGTATTTGAACTATGTAGGCTTCAATCAAATCCCATTCATTAAATCTTGTAAATAAATCAGTCTCACATCATAAAGCCTGTGCAGCTTTGGAAGAGCTGTTGGAAGGAAAATCCCACCCTTCACATTCTTCAGTATAAATGTCTTGTGGAGAGACACAGGACTGCAGTCCCCAGGCTTGCCAATCCCTTATCTTTTGTGAATGTTAAATTAATATTTAAAGCTATTTATTCAAAGTTGACTTAACCACTAGAATAGGAAAGATCAGACAAATCAGTTGCAAGAAATGAAGTATGAGGAAACTAGAACTCTTTGACAAAGTATTCCTTGGAGTAAATGTGTTGAATGAAGCCAGCGAGTAAATGATAAGGGCCTTTGCGCTTTGGATGTAAGAAAGCAATTTATCAAGAGTACGTGAACTCTCCAGTGACCATAAGCCAAGAAGAAACCATAGCGGAGAAGGAGAAGTCCCTATAAGATTATTTTAACAGCTCAGAAAGTTCTATTAAAAAAAAAAAAAACCCACACAGGCAGAAGCATAGGTACTACAACATACTCCTTAAAATGGAAAGGAAATTAAATGTATACATCGATATTCAGTAAAGTGTGTGATGCCATATGTAATTCCATCATATTTAACTTCACAGGGGGATAAGATTTACCAGCATTCAGTGAACCTTCCCTCCCATCATCTCTTTAGGTTATTCATGTCACAGTGAATAATGTAAAATTCACCAAGAAGGGTAAACTAAACCAATGTGTACTACTTAACAAGCAGTTCAAGTAGCAGCATGATTGGCTGTATGCTAACTTATAGAACTAGTTTTTAGGATATTTCAAAAGTTGGGTTTGGGGAAGTTTTTGTTTGTTTGTTTTCTCCCTTAGAGGTTAAATCTCAAACTTTTAACAGTTCCAGTTAATTTTGCACAACTGCAGACATTTATCATTAATTCATTCATAAATTTTCTAGAATTTCCTTTGAGTTACAAATGTCATAGTTTTTTGTATAAAAGTGGGTACCATTATGCTGTCAAGAGAGTCAAGGTTAATCACAACTTTTGTAACTAGGATTGCCTATATGATAAAGGATCGGATGGATCTACAGATACTTCTACAGAAAACATAGTGTCCCCCAAACTGGATGTGCTTAGAGAATTCTTTGTTTTCTTGCCTTTCCTGTAGCCATTCTCTTACTCTTATCCCTTCTCTTTTCAGCCTTGGACAAGCTTAGTACTCAGCACCTCTACCACCCAACCCAAGTGGAGATTGTGCAGTCCAATGTCGTGTTTGACATTAGCAGCCTGATGCTCTACGGTACCCAGGCTGTGCCTGTGAGACTGAAGATACTACTCGACCGACTCTTCAGCGTGCTGAAGCAGGAAGAGGTGCTGCATATTCTGCATGGCTTAGGCTGGACTCTGCGGGACTATGTCCGAGGCTACATCCTTCAGGTAGGAAGTACATTGAAACGTGCTGCCAAGCCCAGTTAACTGATATGTTTTTCTATTTTTCCTGCACAGTTAGTTACTGTGCCCCCACACAGATAAAACGCTGTGAGGTAAATTGAGTGTGTCATATGGAAAGGCAGTGATGGTGTTGGCATAATGAAATATGCCATTTTTATGCAAGCCAAAAAATGCAGGTTCCACAGTACCATAATGTCCCTTTGTACTTGCTTATATGTATTGTAGGAAATATACTGCAAATCCTGCAAATAGTGAGGTTAGCTAGCTGCAAGCCTAACTTACTCATGAAGGCAGCTGGTGTATTTTAAATGACTATTCTCAGACTTCATAAACTAGGATTTAAGTTAGCAGCTCCTTCAGCTTTCTTTCCTCCTTTATCTAGATACCTGCCATGGGACAGATATAAGAAAGCTGTGGTAGTGGTTGTGATTGGAAGCATTCTGATAATGTAAATATCAAAAATCTTTTTTAAAAGGTCATTTTTAAAAGGTAGCTATAAATAAAGTTTAACATGTGGCTTACTTAAAGTAAGCTAACGACACCTAAAATAATTAAACAGAGAAAACAAATAGGCTTGCTTTAATCATTAATATTGCCATGCATATTTATAGCTGCTTATCTGCAAAAAAATACATCATCTGTTAGAGTCTGAAGTTATTTATTCCATTTCATGTTCACCAGGCTGCTTCTGATTGAGAATCTAATACTACATGATTGTGAGTGCTGTAAATTGCCACTTACTTTGTGGGGACTCAGCACCTTTCAGAATACATCCAGTTATTCAAGTGGGCACACCAGGAATTGGAATTTCCAAATTTAAGAGAGAGTTTTTCAGATTTATTTTGTTAGTTTATAAGGCAAAGACAACTTACTTAGCATTACATGGAAAATATAGGAGTATTTATGGCTGACCTGGGGAATTCTGAATTTTATTCTTGAATTACACTTCAATTCTCTGTCTAATGTGAAAGCAGTCAATTAGTCTTATATATGTAACTCTACATTACAAGTTCTTAAACATTTACTAATATGCTGAATATCCATTTCTTCACAGAAGAGTTCTGAATTGTCAAACACTCTTAAAAGGAGGGTAATAAGCAAGTTATTATTCTTATGATGAAACCATTATTCTTGGGTACAAATGATGGATACAAATATAATTCTTAGACTGCTTTAGAATTCTTTCCAAAAGAATTGGCCTCTGTTTTGTAAAAGCAAAATGATACTCATGTTCACATATAAAAGATTAATCTTTTCTATTACCAATCTACCACTTGTACATATATATAGATACTTATACATATTTGTACCTGTTCATTTATAAATGTAGATATCCAAAGATATCCACATACATAGATATATATGAATGAATGTATAAATATAGATGATAGATATGACATATACAGTTGGATAAGATATTTACAGAGATACTTATTTTTAATGGCACTATGTGCTTATTGCACCCTGTTTTAGATTCCTGGATTCTAAATTCCACTGACTGACAGGGCTGGAAAAATATAATTTGTGAAATATTCCTTGTAAAATGCATCTTTTCCAAGATGTAATGCCGCTTGTTAAATGCCATGAATAATTAGAGATAGTATTACATGCCTAGAATGTAATTCAGTATCCCTTATGGACAAGCAGACTGACTGAAATCAGTAGTTTCCTTGTACACAGATTGTCAAATCAGGCCCATATTGATTTTGTTTTAATTATCTTATAGAATGATCTTAAGATATGCAAGAATGGTTTGTAATATAATTACATAGAGGTTTATAGAAAGGGAGAATGTGACCTATGCATCTGAATGGTGTAAAGCCCTATACTACACCATTAGGCTAGCATTCAGTATCTGGCTAAACTCAATCACAGTGTAGCCCTCAAGGCATGAATTTTACTATTATTGCATTCAACAACAATATATTGAATATTATGTCAGTTAAAGGAAAATAATTATCAAGGAAAGTTAAGGGCAGCTGTTAAAGTCTTACCACATATTGACTTGGTTAGCACTTGGCTGTGGATTGCGTTAGTGGGCAAATGAAGACATACTACATCTAACACAGTAGGCAAACTTGTATGTTAGTTTAGCTCTATGATTTTGTTTGCATTAAAGCTGGGAAACTTGGTGTATTGAAAAAATGAAAAACGATCAATAAAGCATATATTTGGAGAAATCTTACACCACAAATCTTCTTTTAAAAAGAAAAAAGAAAAAACTATTGTGACTATCTGATAAAAATGAAACAAACAGCATGCAGGGAAATTATGAGTGAACTAGATAGTATTATAAGCCCTAATACAGTAAGAGTGCACACTAGTGAAAACTGTAGCTACTGTAACCCTCAAGCACAAGCTCTCTAATGAACCTGATCCTTTCCAAACTGACCCATGCTAAAGATCTATTTGGGATTTTTAGATTCAGCTTTTCCCACACAAAAAGGTTCAGAGGAAATAGTGTTATCTTGGTCTGAGAGAACCAAATGTGTGAAGTATCAAAAGTTATCCAAAATATCAATCAACTGTTGCTAGGATGTCATGTAGTAAATTCAGGAACATGTCACTCTCAAGTCTGGAAGTAGCATTACTTTTCCTTATCTCTGCAAACCTGTGTAAGTTACAGCCTAGTTTATTCAAGTGCTGCTAAATTTACCATCTATCCATACATACCAATTGTTTATCAACCATACAAATACGCTATAATGTTGTTGTTAGGTATATGCCAGTAAACTAGCTTGTTCATCTCTAACCTAATAAAATCAATGTAATTGAAGATATGTGGGTTATTATTGTTTGGTTGGAAAATATAGAAAAAGTAGCAGCTTTCAGAACATGTGCTCAACATCATAGACTCTTTCTACATCCTAAATGTCTTCTGCAGTGACTACAAGAAGTACCAGAATATTTAATTCTACTTAAAGATCCATTGTTCAGCAATTATCCATAGCACCAAAGACTTATAAAGTTGATTAAAAAATATAATTTCTTAAAAATAAGGAGCCGAAGCCATGACAGGTTAGTCAGTGCTGAATTTGCTCTGAATCATGTTTAATGTTTTAAAATATTTTACCATTTTCCTTGAATAGAATAATTTTGGAAAAATAATCAGAGTAGATATACCCATTCAAAATCTTCTATTTTGCAATATTTCTAGGTCTTAGTTTTTGTTTAATAGCCAAAATAGGACCTTTATTCTTTCTTTTGAGAAGAACCTCCCAGTCTTCGCTCCTTTAGAATAATTCAAGGAGAAAAGAGACGTAGCCAAGACCTGTTTAGTTGGGTACTAGTTTGCAAGATGGTTCAAATTATTTGTAATACTTTTTTCACTATAATGTTTCTATTTTATTATCTATAATGTTTTCACCATAATGTTTCTAAAAAACAAACTGAAATGCAACTTGAGGAGAGAAAAACACAGTATCGAAGTAATCTTTCAGGGGTGTATTAATGGAGAATGGGAAGCAAAGGAACCCAGAAGCCCACGGAGTGGTTCAGGGTAGGGGTAATGTGATATACTGACTTTCATAGTGTGCAATCAGAGCCTGGCCAGTAATGCCCACAAGATTTTAAGTCCTGGCAAGTGGCCTGTGTGCAATAAATCAATATTCTGGTGAATAAAAACCTATCTCTGAAGTGGCAGTGAGTCAGTCATCAGTCTCATCAGAGAGTTTCATCATCAGTCTCACCAGAGAGCTTATGGACTGAATGTTTTAGAGGGGATGATCCATCATTTGTGCGTGGAATCCTGAAGAAACTTTCTGCAAAGAGAAACTCTCCAGGCTGTGTCTCTTCTGTGGCCGTGTAGAACACTTCTGGTCTCTAGGCTTGCTAATCTGGTACTTATTGGGAGGCCCCAATTTGGTATATTTAGGGCAGAACTCTTGATGAAACCATAATGTGCTGTTCTCTTTGGGAAGACCCAACACACAAGTATCTTTACATAGCAGGGAATTAATTTGTCAGCAACAGTAAGCTCGTTTCAGTCAGGTTCTGCACCTGCTTCTCAGAACGAAATGTGCTTCGCATGATTTGTAACTCTTATGATTTTGATGAGGTTTCTTTTGCCTCCATGTGAGTAAGTCTTCAGCTCTGTTTGGATTGCAGTAGAGCTGAGCAAGGGGGTAACTTTGCCAGACGTTCTCCTCCGATTCCCCATTGGAGAATGCTTTACCCCTCTTCACCAGTGCAGCTGTGAGCTTAATTGCTCCCTAGCCAGGTGCTTTCTAAGCAAGCCAGGTTAGGTAAATGCTTCTGTTAAGTGTGTGCAAGTTAGCTCTGCTTATTCGGGGAAGAAAGGGCTGGAGAGCAGCTAAGCCACTGGTGGCGAGCAGCTGGGGCATTCGGTTTTTGCACTGGTCCAGCTGCACACCACCAAGCATGTGATCACAACTGAGAAGCCATAAACTGACTCTTTCCAAATAATGATTTAATGTTTTATTTTAAGTAACAACTCAACACTTTCCCAAGTGTTTCATGATCAAATAGATGTATTCCCATAGTGAAAAAGAGTAAAATAAATATTGTCTTTATGGTGCAAAGAGGGAAGCAGAGGTGCAGGAGGTCTAAGTGGCCAGTTTGTATCACAATCAGGAAAAGAGGATAGACCTCAGATTCCCATTTTCCTGGCAGTCCTATAGAAAAAAGTGGATTCTAGTAAGTAGCTTACAGGCAAAATTTTGGCTGCCAGGCTCTCTGGTGCTGTTCACAGCTGTGAGATATATAAAATAAAATAAAATAAAATAAAATAAAATAAAATAAAATAAAATAAAATAAAATAAAATATCCATATGGAAAAGTAGTGTATGATGTTGGCCACAAAAGGTGTGCTGCTTACCATAGTCCACGCACTGGAAAGTACATGGGGTACCTCTAGTTCTAGAAGAAGGTCTTCTCAGTGGCAAAGTCAAGACTGACAACTGAGGAAATTCCAACTGATTATATATTGTTCTCTACTTCAGAAAAGCTGGAAATTGGACTACAGTGGAATGCTTTTCTCCATGTCTTCATTGTCAAATCTACTCATTTTAAAACTGACATGAAAAAATTACAGTTAATGAGTTTTTCTGCCACTGCTTATTTGTGCTTGTGTATTACCTTGCAACAGATCATCAGACCAATTCATACTTCCAGAATTTAGTTAATTCTTCAGATGTTAGCAAAACAGTCAGGGTGGACTCTGGCTCATTCTGCCATTGCTCTGGTTCTGTGGGGCTAAAAAACTGACCTGCCTGGAGAACTGTTTCATTTTCTGAAGTTAGCCGATACAGCAGAGTATCTATGATGGAAAAAAGATACGTGTTTTTAAAAAACAAACATCCTATCAACTAAAATGAGCTTATGCAAACTGGAAAATATGGAGCATAGTTTAAATTATCCAGTTCTGACATTTGTAAAGAAAAATGTATTCACAACCAAGTTAAATACTCCCATATATGAGAGTTGCATTTAAATAACTTTCTTTTTTTCAGAAAACTACAGGAAATAGATAGTTCAAGCATCTCAGTCTTACAGATCAGGTCAAGAGATTTACGGAGAGACCATAGGATGAATTCAAGCTTTTAAAATAATATTGTTCTTCATTTATTTTCTCTTCTTTTCCTGAGTACTCTCTTAGCACCTTATCTCCCCTCAGCATGGGAACAGATGGAAATTATGTTACTGTTCTTAACACTGAATATTGCTCACTGCTGCTTGTCAATGGAGAATGTCAGGAAGTCACGGGTGCTATTGCTATCTGGCCTATCTTAGATACCTTGATGAAGCCTTTCTGTGTGTACTTTGCCTCCTCATAAGATCTTTGAACTTTTGTTACTGAGTCCAAGTGCAAGGGCTTGGATTTAATTAAATAGCTTGTCAAACAGCCTGCATTGCTTAAACATACCTAGCATTAGAAGGAAAACAAACAGAAGTTCTGAGGGTATCAACTTATTCAAGGCAGAGAACTAGTGGTGTCAGGCTGTGGTAGTGATGATACCATTCTTTAAGTGCAATGTTATGTGCAATTCACAGATCATGTGAATGTGAAGTTTCTGCCAGGTTGTTTTCCCAGGACAAGCACTTTGTCATAACTAGAACCCCTACCAATGGTCGTATGCTGGGATTTGAGTTAATGAAAATTACAAAGTTAAGAGAAATTGGCAATCAAATTATGATATGATGAAAACTAAATAAAAAAATTACAGCTACAATGCAGAGAAAGTTCTGATTGACAATTACACATCGTTAATACAACTAAAATGACTTCTGTACGTGAAGGCTCTGTGTTCAATTAATTGACATCTTTTCTCATTCCTCATTTGTCTCTTTGTCAATCTATGTTAATTAATACTTTGCACTTATTTAGCTGTGACCACTGGAGGATTTCCAAGCATTTTAAGGAACATTCACTTACTTAGTCTTTCCATGTCTCTATGATGATTAGCTTGTGTTTGTGGATAGTAAAACTGATGCAAAGAAAGGTTAAAATGTTTATCTGGAAAAGCCTGTGCCAAAGGACAAAACAGAACCAATGTCTTTCACAAACTAGTTCATGTTTCCCATAATAATTGCTACCTACATTTCATTACTTGACAATGAAGGGGCATCTGCTATTCTTTCACAGCTTTATTGGTTGGCTTTTTCCAGACATGTTTTTGTGTTTTCTTTGCCCCTTGAAATTATTACCAGTGCTCAGATACGTCCCTCTCTTCCAGTTATTTTCCAGTGGAGACCTTTGAGTTACAAAAACTAAAGCCTGGGTAACATATATCCAGAATTTTAGTCTCACAGTGCAGATGTGATTTTAGTCTCACAGTGCAGATCTCTCTTTACTGTGTGACCTGCTTATTTCTTTCAGGGATCTGCAAGAAGCGCAGGGATCCGTTCTAAAATAAAACAAGTAAAGGGTCACAAAGCTGTTGATCAAGGGGAAAGGGGGGAGAGTTCTTCCAAGAATCCAAGAAATTGACATTGTCCCTCTCTCCCCTCCTTCTCCCCCTCTCTTTCCACTCCAGCTTCATCTTTCTGTAGAGGCTCCGTCTTTGCCTCCCATTCACTCCTTCTTCCTGCTCGTCTTTGCCTCCTTCAGCCACACTTCTTTGCCTCCTTCAGCCCTCACCTCTATCACAAAGGGATGAAAGGAATCTGTTCCATGATGTGTCCGTCTCCCCAGTTCTCTGTCCTTCCCACAGCAGCACTGTTTACTAATATTTGTGGCTGTGATGATCTGGAAGGGTTTCTCCTCTCCCACGTGAGTCATTTCAGCATGACTCCCTTGCACTCTTCTGCTTTGCCCCTTGATCTTTGTGTACTCATTTCAGACCACTAAGCCCCATCTCTACTCTAAACTGAAAAGAAAATAAAAAAGAAGAAAAACAAAGGGGACATAAACTTATAGAGGCTGGAGAGGAGAGGTAGGAAGCAACAAGACTCTGCTTTGAGCCGAGGAATGCCAAGCAGTGGCACCACACTGTGCTCTGAAGGATTTTCTCCATGTCTGCACAGTTTTCTTGCCCAACATCTCCCTGCTGTTTTTGATGCATTCCTCCTTAATACCTCCCTATTCTTCCTATTCAAGTTCCTCCCTAGCACTACCAGCTATTTCAGTGCTACATGACTTTATGTTTATTGTGCCTCTTAGTACCCAAACTGGGAAAGAATAAAAATAAAGGCCAAGGAGTTCAAAGGCACTTCCAAATGCCATGAGGACAAGTTACATGACAAGAGATTTCTTGGTAGCATTCTAAGATCATTTGGATTTTCAGGACTACAGCTGCAGAACAGTGCTATCACTGCTCTGTGGCTTGCATCTTGCAAGGGTAATGAAGAGAAGGGCTGTATAACCCCTGGTGATCAGCAGCACTATACATGATGCTAGCTCATAATGCTGCTAAGAAATAATTCAGCCTTCATACCAGTGCTTCACATATTCAGGAATGCAGAGGTGGCCTTTCTAATGGCAAACATTGTGGTTATCAAAGATCAAAACTACAACAACATAAACCCAAACCAGAGACATGTTTCTGTGAATTTGCATATCTCATATGGAAGGCTTACTGTTCACAGTGCTGGGTTGAGCAGAAGCAGCAATCCCAGTAGCTCCATGCAGCTGGGATGCAGAGCGAGGACATGGTCTGTCAGGCATAGGCCAGGACCATGCTGTCTTTCTTTTTAGATTGTAGCTGAAAGGCTCTTCCCCTGCCAAAGCCTAAGTTTGTGATCCTATGTCTTTCCTGTGATCACTGATGAAATCACAAGAAACTAAAGCAGAATGGAGACTAAGGGGGTGAGAGGAATTGTTCACTATTCAAGTTGCTTTAGGTGTGAGTGATGCCATCAAGCATTTCAGGAGAAACAAGACCCAGAATTTGGGACAAGGAAGGTAAGCCAAGCCAATTATTCCCAGCTTCCTTACTTTAGAACGTGTTTGAATATACTTTCACCATTTATGATCCAAAAACTTTCAATTCAGTATGTACATATCTATATTATACAGGTTATATATCATATATTCTCGTATCATGTTATATGCAGGTATTTATTTATTATATGTGTGTATATTATGCGTGTCTGTATACATGCATTTATTTATATTACTTATGTGCTATGCATGTGCTCATGTGTGTATGACAAAGATCTCCATTTTTCCAATTCATCCTCAGTGGCTATGGGAAAGGGATGAACAAGCTTTCCTCACAGCTAGAGAGTCACTTTGCTTGCTTCTTGTGCCCTATTGAATCCCTCACCAGAAGATATCCAGTGCCAAGGAAATGACTGCTGAGTTGAGGACAGGAACTTGGGGTTAGCATCTCAAGTTACTTGTAATAAGCACAGGGATCAGTTATAAAATAAAAAAAGCAAAGGGTCACGAAGCTTTCGATCAAAGAGAAAGGGGGGAGAACAGTTCCAAGAAGCCAAGAAATTAACATTGTTCTTTTCACAGAACACAGGACAAAGGTTAGTACTTCTGCTTTTTATAGACTGTCATGTCTACCGAGGACCTCAGGCTGAATTCAAATCATGATCCTGGAGGTGGTAAGGTCATGGTATTACCCATTCAGCTGCACATCAATGGAGATTAACTCAATTAGATAGTACAGAGTATTGGTTCCTTCCAGACCATGACACTTGAATGGGTTTAAGACTTTTCCAAATTTAGACACCTCTTGCTTTTATTTCTTGAGTTTAGGGGTGGTTTTGATTGTCTGTGTGTCAGAACTGGCTTCAGGCACTCATGAAATTTAGACCCGCAGACACTTAGGAATCAGGAAGGGCCCTAGAGAATCAAACTTGTCATCTGTCCAGCATCAGTTGATTTACTGCTTTTCTTGAACTCTAAGGGATCTCAAGGGGACTTTTTCCCTTGCAGCACTGATCTTTCAATGAGGTGCTAGTGCCTGTCCTGAGCAATAACAAGGAATAACAGTGAAGTGTGAATGACTCTTATTAGGAGGGGTAAATGTCATTAGCACTTATTGTTGCCTTCTAGGCAGTAAGAGCACAGTGCTGAATGTAGACAGACAATTCTCTTTTACTTATCACTGTACATTTTGAATCTAGGGAGTTGAACTTTTATATTTTAATTAAGAAATTTACTTTCTTATGCGGAAATACCTTATGTGCTTTGGTTGTCATTTGGTACCATGTCCTAGAATTCTGAATGCTTAGCTTGGAGCCAGGAAACATGTAATATTTTATTGCCTATAATATATTAACTTGCTGCACAAGTCCTTAGTGCTTCAGCTTGATTTCCCTCCTCCCTCCTCCCCCATGGCCCTTGCAAAGTGATCTAATCATCCCAATTAATACTGGGATGTTGTTAATTAATGTTTATGAAGTGCTTTGAGATCCTGTAATGAAATAGAATGTGAAATTAGTATTGTTATTTGATCAAATCCTGAAACATCACCACTAGAATCATGCTTTCAGTAACTACTTTAAAAATAATCTTTTTAGCAAAAACAAGAGGAAGAAATTGTTTTGTCTTTTCATTGTAATGTCTCCCTTGGATAACTTTTGCCTTTTACAGTAGGGAGAAATTAAGTTTGTATATATCCTGTCTCCATTGAAATCCATAATGAATCTTTCATGGCCTCTAGAAAGGCCAAAATTGCAGCCTCATAGTCTTACATTTCTTCTGTGGAAAAAGCTGTGGAGATGGGTTTTGCTCCATGACAGCCCTCCTGCAGAGCAGTAAATCTCTGGTAGGACAAGTAGATTTTACTGCTGGTTTTGTATATATCAGGTTGCTTTCATATATTTGTGTATGTGTATATGTGTGTGTGTGTGTGTGTGTGTGTGTGTGTGTGTGTATAGCTTGGTTCGTATTCTGCATATGGCAGTAGAGTTAATATCATTTCATTTTTGCCTGTTCACTGTCTTTAACTTGGGTCCAAGCTGGCATATGCTGATACTATCAGGAATGAATGGAATCAACTTGGCCATCAGATTACTTGCAGCTGACTGAGGTTGCTTGAGGCCTCCCGTTATATCAGAATAATTCCCAGAATATTTGGGAATAGCTAGGACAATGCCAGGGCAATTACTCTGTTCAGCTAGTTCAGTAGTAGCCATGTGAATGCTTGGAGAATGTCTTCAAAAAAAGACAGTCACTATATAAGCATGTTTTTAATATGAAGCAGTTTGGTATTACTACAGTAATTACTGTAGTGTTATAGTTTGAGGTACAGTATTGACCTCAAACATTTTAAGGTCAGAAATTCAAGTTCTAAATACTGTTAAATTGATTTAAAAGAATTAGGTCTTTTTTTCTACTTTTCATTTTATACTGGAAAATTTCAGGTTTTTATTTTCAAGCTGCTTCTTTACAGCTTTGAAACCTGGCTTAAAAATAATGCAAAATGAAAATTCCTTTCAAGGGGGGAAAAATAGAAGAGAGAGAGAAATCAATCCAAGAACTCCAGGAAGCAGTGGCAGTGAGAAAAACACCTATTAATATCACAAAATTTTCAATAAAATAGCCAGAATGGGCTATTCTGCAGCTACAATGAAAAATGAATTAAAATGCCAAGTATCCCATATGTTCTGGTCCTCACAAATGCTCCATCTTTTAAAGAAAGAATTTCTTTAAAAAAAAAACAGTAGTGAAAAACAGAATTTAACTAGTATTAATTAAATCACTTTCTGCCTGGACCTGATTTCTCTTTTATAAATATTTTCAACCTACCTACAGAATGGAAAATAGAGCTCTTTTCTCCCCTTTGTAGGCCCAAAGAGTTGTAAGGAAGTGGATATAAAATCCATGACATCCATTTTAAGCCATAGCTAATTAATGGTGGACATTTTTTTCTATGGCAAAGGGTGGAGGATAGGGAAAAAAAGAAAGAGAAGAGGGGAAGAAATATCGGTAGCAGATCGCTGGCACGGTTGTGCCTGGGTGATGCTGCTCTGCACCTGGATGTTGGAGCTCTTTTGAGACTTACTGGCCAGCAGACTGGGGTGGCTAAGAGGGGGGATGACTGACATTTATGATGTGTGTATCTTTTGCTGCCTGCAGACCAGGCATCTTACTGACAGTGGAAAAATAGCTTTCCATGAGTCACTTCCAGCCTTCCTTAGTGGGCTTGAGGAGCCTGTGCCCCACAAATCAAACACAGCTAGCAACTTTATTTCACTTTATGATGGGCTCAGAATGCCTCTTGAAAAGAGTCAGTTTCTCGTAATGTCTGCTTGTATATATTCTTGAAGCCCAGTACTTGATATGTTTGGAGCTGAACACGCTTGTAGCCTCAAATGTATTTCAATTTGCTAATTTTATTACTGTGTTATAGTACATTATCATTGTATATAATATTATTACAGTCTTATAGCAATATTTAAATGGGGAGAATTGTTTATTTTGGTAGTTTGAAAGGTTCAGCTGGACTGAAGAGTTAGCACAAACTTGGGGTCAATACAACCGTTTTTCTTAGGCTTGGAAACAGTGTGACATAAATAACATGGGCTTTACACTTTTACTAGAGTCAAAGAAATAATAAAATATATATATATTTTTAAAAGCTATTGCTTTTTTTTTTGGTGAGTAGTAATCTGCAGGATCAAATAGATCAATAAAAATTTGGCACATTAGCATGGAGCTGCTCACTATATCAATGTAAAGATTTGTTTGGAGCAGGATGAAAATGTCAACGTAATAGAAAGTTTTATGGGCTTTGAAGTGCTTTCGAGAATTTAAATGTCAAACCAGTTTGAGGTGCTTCAGAAGTGCTTCAGATTGAAAAATCTGAAATGAACGTATATATATACTCCCATGCCTGAATAATAGCTTCACTAACATAGCTTGAATTGCTGAGCTATTTTCTGTGTGACAGTATTAGTCACACCAGCCATCAGATGTGTGCCTGCAAGGGCTCCTGCTATTGCTAGGCTGCTTTACGCTGTAGTACTCAATGACTATAAATCCCTCGCTGATGTGCTCACTTTCACTCCAACACGGTGCTTACCCTAAGTGCATGCGAGAGGATTGTATTGCAGTCTCAGCAGCTCCCGCGCGGCACACGAGGCCTCATTCTTCTAGCTGCTTTCCCAGAGGAGCAGGACTCGTGTGGTGGAGCTTTGTGCAGAACATACACACGCACACACATACATATATATGTGGAAATATATGTGTGAGTGAATCTAATGGAGATTATATGCGTGTGTGTTTGTACATATAGATAGATCTGTATGACTGATGAGCCTATGTGTGCCCCTTGTGAAAACCTTGGCAGTAATTGGCCACCTTGAGCTGATTTCAAGGGTGAGGAAGGAAGGGGATGCTGAGTGGTGGGGAGGGACACCGCTTGTCCCGCCGCCACAGGAGAGGCAGCTCTCATCACATACGTGGCACCAAAGCAGCTGCAGTGGGGAGGGAGGGGCAAAGAGATCATGGAAATACAGACCAAAGGAAAAGCCTCAGCTGGAGCTCTCCTCTTACTGGACACCAGAGACACAGTGCCATAGGAAATCAGCCTTCATTAGAGGCCTTGCTCAAAGAGTTGCTTGTCATGGCACAAAGCAAAGCATCTAAGCATCCACCAAACTTTAAACATTTAATTCCTTTGACTTAGCTGGGATCTGCTCATGTGTTAACCTTGAGCAAGTATTAGTGTTTTTATTCTGAACTGGAGCTCGATGAGTGTATGTTAGCTTAGTTGGATGAAGTAACTAAATAGTTCCTTTCCTATAAGCATTGCCATTTACTTGAAAAGCAGTGAATGGTAGATTGTGGGAACTGTATGAGAAAGTTGGTTTCCACTAAAATTTGTATGTTTCTGGACATTTTTTTCTTTCCTCTTAATTATTTTCACTGGAATAGACTCCATCTCTCAGTGTACTGACATTCATTCCATCTTGCAAAGCCAGGCAACCAGCCAGGGATCATTTGTGGCAGGTTTTGCACTTTGGGACTCTCAAATGAAGCAAATCCTTTCTCAGCCCTATTCACGAGGTCCCTGAGTAGTTTCACTGTGTGTGTGAAGACCAGAGACTCACTAAAGGAAGTTCATAGCTTCTTTCTGCCAGGTTGCTGCTATTTTATTTATCTTATATCTTATCTTATCTTATTTTTGTCCTTGCTTCAAGCAAGATCTTTATGGGGTGGGTGGGAAAAGAAAGAGGCGGCAATAGCTGGCTGCCTACCTGCTCATCATTGCCCTGGTGCCTGTGGATGGGACACATGGGAGCTCCCAGGTTTCTTTCCTTTCCAACTGAGAGTGTTATAGACCTCCCTAAGGCATAGCCCTATTGCTTGGGCTAAGCTCATTAAGTAATAGGCGCAAACTATGAGATGAATTTCTGTTGCCTTTGAAATATATGGACATAACTGACTCCTCACAAGAAAGGAACGGGCATTTGGAAGAATGTTTCGATGACCGAGGATATGTGCAGAACACACTGCAGCTGAGGATTAGACCTAGGGAATGGAAGAGTCCTTAAAATTTACATTTCCATCAAACTTTGGCATGTTGAAAAAGCAGCCTTCCCTCCCTAGTATCCTGGCTTTTTGTTGCTATTAGCAGCTTGTCATTTGTGTCATGCAAGAATTTGAAATGGATCCATGATAAACAAATAGTATTGCATTTTGTTTGGAGGAAAACAGGAGACTTCTGCTTTAGCAGACAGACTCAGTTGGAGTGTGGGATTTAAAAGCACACAGTGTTGGACATACTTTTGTGCATAGTCCTTGGAGTATTAATTCTGACCAGATTACACTGTAAATAATGTTAACTGTCATAAAATAAACACAGCTATGGTTTGCACCATATGTTTTGTAATTATTTTTGTGGCTTTTTTTTGTTTGTTTGTTTTTTGCTGAAAGGGAGCTGACTGATAGATCTTTGAAGTTCTTTTTATACATACTTTTTTTTAGAAGTAAATTACAGTTTTACTTTTCAAGCATGTTGGCAGCATGCACAGATGTCTCCATGCAGACTTGGCTATCAAAATCTGCACTTCCAAGTGCATAGACCTATCCCTGAAAAGACATTATAGAAATTGTCTGTTCAGTTTCCATCTATGAATACAAGCAAAAAGTTGTTATTTAAAGGCAAGCTCTGATATTTATTTTAGTAGTGTCATGCTTTGCAAGTGGCACACACTGTTTAGTTGAAATGGAGGTATCAAAATCTAGCTCACCATGCTTTCTAACAGTTGAGTGTACTGAATTAGCTTTCCAGTTTTAACTTGGCAAAATTTGATTACTTCTCCTTCCTTTAACCAGAAACAAATTTTAAAATAGGAAGGAAGCAAGCACTTAATCAATAATATTTTGAAAAGTGAGTGTCCTTAGCTGTTACCATTTCTCCCTTACTGGAATACAACAAAAGTACTGAGATGGCAGTTATTTTCATATCGAAAAGTTCTCCCATCATGAAGAGGAGAAGAGTGGTGGTTCTTATCATACTTTTTAATTTTTCACATTATCAGCACGAGTAGGTGGTCTGTATGTCCAGCAGATGCTTCTGCTAATATTTACTAAGGAATGTTACCACCCTTGCTATAACTGCTGTGTATTAGGTACGCACTCTACCACTGTTTTATTTTCAGCTGTCTCTCAGTGTCTGTTGTGCAGCTTACAGTTTGCCTTGTGGACTCTATTTCATCTTCATTTTTCAGTCAATGTGGATTTTTCCATTCATTCTCTTTCTCTGCCTTATCTGAAAGCTTTGGTTTTTCATAGGCCATTGTGGTCAGACGCCACGAGGGAAGCAGGGTATTCATTTGGCTTTTAGTTCTCTTTTAAAATGGCAACGATGTGAGGTGTAGCGATGATGATATCACTCCAAAGTAAAAAGCTTATAGCAGGACTGAGGGGATAGGTGTAAGCAGCTAGGTGGCATGGGAAATGATAGAACTGCAGCTAGGACAAATTCAGTGTAATTTTTTAAAAAATGATTTTTGAATGGTTTGCTCCTCTGTGACAGCTAACTTGTATTTAAAAAAAGTTTTTTAAAAAAAGTTTTCAGAATGCATATTAAAATAAAGCATAACATTGTTTACCTATATACTTAAATATTGATTCACACTGTGAGAGGTTCAGAAACTGAGGAATTATGCTTGCGTCTACATGGGAGTTGTCTGTGAGAACCAGACTGAAACAGTGGGGGAAAAGAGCTGAAACTGGCGAAGAACAGAAAACAGCTTGTGAATATCGGTCTACTATCACATTCCCCCACCTCGCACCTCAGCACACCTACGTGCACACCCTGCTTCGCTCCCAGCCCTGCTCGCTGGGACAGCCTCAGCTGAAAGGCTGCACAAAATCCTGCCCAACAGCCAAGGCGGCGAGGCAGTTCATGTCCTTGTATTTTAGAGCCTCTGAAGCTTTTTGAAGTGTGAGACCTTTGTGGCTCGCGGTCTCTGCGAGCCTCCATGAGAGCATGTGGCAGAGGAGAAGTGTCAGCGACCCCAAACCTGGGCACTTCCCTCCGCACACAGGAGTCCAGCTGAGGCTGAGACCGACTGGCCTTTTTTGTTGATTTTGGTTTGTTTGCTTGGCTGTTTGCTGCTTTTCCAACATTTTACAGAGTCCTTGCCTGACACCTCATTCAACTCCAACCCCAAATTCAGAGCACTGAGCATTTAGTTTAATATAGTTTATAACCTTTCCCCCACTTTTTTTTTCTTTCTCTTTTTTTAAAAGATTAACTATTTATATCACTTTGTGGGAGGTCAGAAGTTTCTTTTTTGTCTTGTCAGACTTTCAGTGCAGGGATTTCCAGCCTATGCCTTATGGAAGTCCAGAAGTCAGTGGAGCACTTGCTGATCTTCTTTTGGCTGATCTTGTTAGTATTAACAGCTTGACTGCATCAAAAGATCACAAAAATCACATTTTTTCTTAGCTTTCCTATGTAAGCAGTTAGTATGGAGACAGTCTGTCTTTTCAATATAATGGGAAATGGTTCAGAAACATTTTATCTCAGGATGATGTTCATCTTTTAAAAACATTTGTAAGTCCTGTTTTCTTTCTTTTTCCTTTTTTTTTCTTTTCTTTTTTTTGTTCCCTTACTGCAGGATTGTACTGGAGAAATAGATTTGCAAAAATTTGTCTAGGCCACTTTTAATATACTTGGTAGTAAAGTGTTTCATTCCTTTGGGAAAGACTGGGTAACTGTATTATTCTGGGTATTGTAAGAACATTATATTATATATAAGCTTAACAATATGGCTTTCAAATTTGGGAGGGGGCTGTAAGTAGAAGAAATTAACTCAACAATAGAAATATATTATTTCTCATATCAAAAGAAAACTTGTCCGAAAACATTTCCTTTGCTTATTATATTTTTCCCCCCATTTATTCTTGTCAGTACAGGACACATTCAGCATCTGTTCTCTTGCAGAAGCCCTCAGGAAAAATTAAAAAGCTGTTCTTGCAAATTCATCATTATTATTAAGAACCATAATTCACCCCATGGTTATCTCAGCCCTTCTCCAGCTCTTATCTGCACTCTGTGATGACATTGCCTTCTTGAGCAAGGCATCGCTCCAGCCTCGTCTCATCTCTCCTACCTTAATTTGTAGCGATGCGCTGCAGTTTGGTGACAGGCAGTTGTTCGTGCTTGAATAACCCAAGATTTGAATTCTACAGTTTGTGGCATCCATGTAATGCTTAGCAGTGGGTACAGCTGTTAACTATTCGCTTATAAATAATCTTTTTCCCCTCTCAACCTGTCTCCCAGGTAGTGTACCTGTCACCATTAATAACTCACCGGCAGCTCCCCAGTGGCTTGGCCCATCACTTGTCATTCACAGAGGAGCGCGGCTCTGGCCGCTGCTGAAGCTCACGACGGCTCCTCCAGCTCATCCCTGCTGCCGTGATGCTTCCTCTCCCCAGCTTGTGGGAGATTGTGCTGGTGGGCACCATGCATGGGCACCGGCATCATCCCTGCCCATCGCATCATGCCTTTGGACAACCAAGGGCCACGTTGGCCACCCTGGTCAGCATCACGTGGGGCAAAGTGGTTGCCTGGCCCCATGTGTTTCATGGCAAAGGTAATCTCCAAAAATCATCTCACAATAAAGAGTTAGCAGTGACTTTGTTTGCCACCTTGCTATGAAACATGAACTTTTTTCCTCTGTTAGTGCGTGACTGAATATTTGTCCCTTCTCTTTGTGAGTAATATGTTTACATTTCTAAGGAGAACTATTGAGATAATTTACTATTACCTGGCCCACTAGCATAGCAGAAACTTACTGTAAGCATGTTGCAATATGTGAAATCATTCAGGCTGAAGGCAATAAAGAGTGAGGTCTCCTGCACAAAGATCATAGTTCAGAAAGGCACCCTAAAGTAAGTGGAGTGAAATTTTGGTAGCAGCTACATTTGTTTTGTGCTTCTGGCCTAAGATGTTTTTTCTGCTTCTCTTCTGAGCAGAAATTTGTGCAAAGCAATTTGCACCTTTTGACAGCTGTATTTACATTAGCAGAGGTGGTTTTCTTAGGTTTGAATCCTGTGCCTCAGTGAAAAAATGACTTTGTAAATTGTGTATGTGGAGGGGTGGTACTTAGTAGAATCTAGTGAAAATCAAAACTTTCTGCAGGAACCATCACTTAGGAACCATCACCTCCCTGAGGAAGGCAGTACTGGGAGGAAATGTGCTGAGTTTGTTTGGATGATCAGTAAATGGCATCTGCAAGAAGCAGAAATCCCATGATAAAGGAGCCAAATGCTAAATATTCCTTCTAAACCCTTTCTGAAAGTCTTTGCCTCTGATTATACGGAGCTAACTCATTAATGGATGAGCACTGATTCCTCACAGGAGAGTTACACCATGTCGATTTAAGGTTCTTTGTCGAGGCTACTTGCTCAGCTGCCTCAACACAGTACTCCACTGAGCAGAGCCAGCAGGAGGGTATTTGGCCCCAAATTCTGGGGTGCTGATAGGTACTAGTAAGCCAGCCAAGCAGCTAGAGCCCTGTGTCCTTGGCCTGGCTTGTGAAGATCCCATCTCGCAGCGAACCAGTGCAGGGGCTGTGCAGCACTGCAGACGCACTCCGAGGATGCAGATAGTGCAGCGAGGTGATACCAGCCCCTCTGGGAGGGAGCTCGCCCCAGCAAAGGAGCCGCTGTAGATCTTCCTTGTGGGCATCAGTGCATTGGACTGTGTCATTCTCTCGTGGGGCTGGTGCTTGGAAGCTCTTCTTTTTGTTGAAATAAAAGCTTCTTCCTCACAATTAATTATTAAGTGTTCCATGGCTCTATTATATATTTATATGTTCTTGAGAGCTCTTCTCTTACATGCTCGCTGGCTCTCTCGCACAGACTCTTTTCTGTTAGCGTTATAATGTCGTTCTGATCGTAGTTCACTCGCTTCATTTCTCTCTGTCAGTTCGTGGTCCTCTCACCCAAACAAGAAGACATTGTGTTACAGAGGGGACCACAGTGGCTCAGGAAAGGTTTGAGGCATTGAAAATTAATTGAAGACTACTCTATTTTTAATTATAATAAAAGCAAATTCAGTATTGATCTGGAATATCGAGAGTCTACTTTAACTTTTAAAAGCTTTTACCTTGCTGTGGACTCGCTATCGTCTGTGTGCTGCGGATCAATTTGGTCTGTGGAGCAGGCTTCCTCTGAGTTTATGGCTCCAGCTGCTTTCTGCAGCAAGAAAGCTATGTGACCCCAAGTTTATTACCTACGCATATTTGCTTTTACTCTCCTCTCTGTGTCACCTTCCTTCATTTTTTGTGCCTCTGTTGGTGTGGATCGTGGTTCCTGAAGGGATCCCTGGGCATGCACACACACGCAGCCCGGCTTAGGTGCTGCCCTGGCTCCTCCAGTCGCCTCCGCAAAGCACCTGGGCAGCAGTTGTTGCTTATGGGCAGCGTGTTGCTGGATTGCTTTATAGCGCCTGGGTTTAGAGGACTCACACTCTGCTGGACACCGCGGGGTTAAAACAGAGTTAGCGGTTTGGTCTTTTGGCACTTTCCAGCTGCTTCTCAGGAGAATATAAAGTGCCTGTGGACCGGGTCCAAACCAGTGGATGTTTAAGAGAAGGAGAGAAAAAAAAGAAGTTAGCTGAAGAGTAACATTCTTGTGTGACTTCGTTACCTTCTGTCGTGTTAAAAAAAAATGTTTTGCTTTACAGTTTTAAACACTCAAAAAAAGTTAGAAGCACTAAATGACCTCCAGGCCTGTTGGCTCTCCAGACTCAGTTTATCAAGTCTCCTCCGCCTTTTTCCCTGTAAAAATCCAGAGTGAAGTGTGAAAAGCATCAGAAAGTCTCATTTGTGCCAGTGCAGCCTTTTAGTCGCTTGCCAGCACCTTCATCTCTTCATATGTTTCTAGCTAAGGTCTAACATGGAACAAAAACCCGACAGCAATAGAGACCAGATGCCGGTATTTCTTCTCTGTCACTTGGCTGCTGAGCAGATGGAATTTATATCAATCGGGCATGCTAGGAGGAAGAGGCCGTGGCAGCCAACATGTGGAACTGGGGCTGAGTGACATTTTTGCTAATGTTTTGTCCTTGTAGAACATTATGCTTCCTCTTCGCTTATGAGCTGTGGTTTTCCTGACTCCGACGAGGTTCCAAGCCCAGCTGGAATGGCTGTCCCCCCCCCCAGGCCGGCCCCCCTGGCGCGGGAGCGCGGCGCTGGGGCCCTGCACAATGCGGCTCTTTATGGAAATACCTGACATCTGCCTGCAACGCGCCCAGGTCGGCGCAGCCGCGCTCAGGAATTTCGCCGGGCATTACCAGTCGCTTTCTGTCTGTTTTCGTACGTTTGTTTGGTTTATATAATGAATGAGTGCCTCTGGCGAAGGAGGACTTTGAGCGTGTTGTTGGGCAGGAGCCGTTTTCCAAGAGGTATTGTCACAGACGGTCTCGGAACATGAGTATTAAAAGCAAGGAGGGAGCACGGCCCTTATTTTTCTCTCTCTGTTTTCAATCACCTCTTGGAAAAAAAAATAAAAATCTTGAGAAAACTTCATAAAGCATAAACTGCCTCAATCGCTGCTTGATGAGGCCTTTCTGCAGCAGAGCCCGTGTGCTGCAGAAGTGCTGGTAAGCGTGGGCAGCACAGTTTTGGAAGGCGATACCAAGACTACCTATGCACGAGAAGTAACGAGCAGATTCCCAGGGTGCTTGCCAAAATGAGGGGAGAAACAAAGCCATTCAAGGCAGCGCATTTCCAAGGCAGAGGGCAGAGGAGAGGGTGTCGCGTTGCTCGTGGGGTGCCTGCACAGTGCGAGTGATGCCTGTCACAGCAGCGAGACCCAGGGAGCAGCTCGTGGATCTCATAGCGGGGAAGATGTGCAATTCTTTTTAACACAAACTTAGGCTTGCGTCGTATAAAAGCAGAATAAACAAAAGCACTTGAGCAATTTGAAGGATTTTGCGATCCTCTGCAGGGGAAGAGCTGCAGCAAAAAGGAGTCTCAGGGTCCCCAAAGGCCCAACGCATCCCAGCCTCAATGCTTCTTCCAGCCTGCTCCATGGGAGAGAACCCACGGAGCTCATCAGGTTTGCCTCACTCATCCCGAGGGTCGCGGGAGAGCTGCAGGGAGGTGTTACTGCCTCGGTCAGGTTGTGAACGAGCTGCCTGAGCAGCTTTGAGAGCATCTCGGAGTGAAGGACAAAGCACCGAATGTTACACAGCATTTGCCTCTCTGACAAACTCCTGTGTTGTCCTAGAGTTTTGCATAAGTCTGATTTTACTTTAATAAATAAATATGTCAGGGCTGTCAGTCTTACATGATTCAAGGCAGTCAGCACACGAAGTCGGATAACCATCAGTATAGCGTGAAATTTTGGTGCACGTTAATTTACAGTGTTAGTTTGGTAATTTGGTTTGAGTGGCTCTAGCACTATGAAGCAAAAGGTCACATTTAATAGCCATGCAGTAAAAGTAACAAATATTAAGTGCTGCTAATACAAAGTGAAATTCAATGCAGCTCAAGATAGTAGATGTGGGCATGTACATTTTAGGCCCAGCAATGCAGTATCTGGGGCGTCCTCAGCTCAGTTTCATTTCCTTCAGACATGAGCATTAACAGCACCTTCTAGATCTGAACTGTCGCTTTCTTTTCCTTCCCCTACTTGGCAGTGCTCTTTTTACTTGCTAGAACTGAGATCCTAATGGATTGATTTTTCAGACTTCCTCGGAGTACATCCATTTGTGACCAGGGAAGTGTTTGACTTCTTTTCTTCTCTAATCATTATGAGAGAGCATGTAACCAATAAAATGTTTTAAAATCTGATCTGTAAAATGAAGTCCAAGAAAACCTATTAGAGGGCTCTCTCTTACACTTCTCATTGGAAGGATGCTTCTGATAAATAATGGTTCTGTAATGCTTGTGTCACATTAAAGTATGGGAGAGAAAAAAAATTCCTTCGGAACTTCCTTCAAAACCATATTCATGATTTCTAACAGGTTTCATCTGTGGCATTTTAGAACATTTTAAGAACAGGGAAAATGGAAGAATTAACATAGGTCATAGATATTTCCAGTAAATATAGAATTGTTCATTAATGTAATTGCAATAAGAGACCTGACTGGAGAGATGTCTCTGATTTCCCTCCTCCAGAACCTTTGCATACACAGAGGTAAACAAATGAGTTTTGTACATGCCACTGCAGTAAAATCTATAATTCTCCACAAAGCTTGAGGAAATACTTTTTTATTATTATTTTGATTTTTTTTTTTTGCTTGGAATAAAATCAATTAACCTGTGTTTGTTACAGAACATCAGTAACAGATCAGTAACAGTTTTCTGGTGCTGATTTTGATTCCTCATGGTTGAAAATATGAGATTCGTGTACGTGGAAACAGAAAAGGATTATGTCAGTTCCTCCATCGTTTTTAAGCATCACGGAGGCTCCAGACCTTTGCTATTACTTAATTGTGTTTTGCATATATACAGCATAAGAGAAAAATCACCATATAGGGGTATGTAAATTGCTGATGTTTCACAACCCGACTGAGCTAGTCTCCCTCTCCTTCACACACACGCACACATACACACACGTGCCTCTGTAGAACGGTGCATAAACTTAATAAATCTGAATCTTATCTGAATCTGCAACATTCAGTGGAATTGCAGGGGGGAGTGCTGTCAGCCTGAGCAGCCTGTGAAGCCTCACGTAGGTTTTGGAAAACAGCTCCCAAGTTGTCCTGCCATGATATGGTAGTTCAATTTACAGTCACCGCTGAATCCTGTGCTCTTTATACAGCATGTCACTTCTTTGCTTCAGTCGTGTCAGGTCGGCTCTGGCCAATCTGAGCCACATATATCTGAGTAACATATAGTGCATTTTAATGCCACAAGTAATTAAAGCATGCAGTGGTCTTTGTTTTCTTGTTACGGAATGGCCGTTGATAGTGTTTCTGACTGTGAACGTTGTAACCTGCTTTTTTTCCGGTGGAAAGAAAGACTCCTGCAGTATTTCAGTACATAATGCATAATTATGACAAAAGCCATTTTAAAACAAAATCCAGAAAGGAAAAAAAGAATCTTTGACTATCAGAAGGTTGTGAATAGCCAAAAATCACATTTGTTTGGGTGCCAGATATATATGTATAAATACTAGATTTTTAAAAGTGCAGATAGGGAGAATTCTTAAAATATATTTTTAGAAATATCTTTCAAATCTTCAGATTTCTTCTTTATGTGCCTAGCAAATTCACCTCTACATTGTTCTATCTAGTCATTTTCTTCATATAGCCTTGAAAAGAACTTCATTATTATTGTAATGTTCACATGTGTGACTAATGAAAACAAAGTGGGGCTATATGTGGTGGTAAGGTTGTGCAAATCAGACTCTTTTGCCCATGTTACCATATGACTAGTTAAAAGTACTCCTTCTATATAAAGCAACTCAGTAGAAGACACTTTATTTTCCCATGAAGAAATCAAAGCAGCATGATAATAAATAGAATATTTGGATACTTAATCGCTGTATGCAGTGTAAGGGCAGATATGAAAAAATAACACTGTAGGTAAAATGTTTCTTGCTCTGGATTCACAATTCTATTTGTAATTTCATTGAGTTAAAATATATACATATATATTAAAAAACCATGCTCACAGAGTTGAATATTTAACAGAATTTTGTGGCAGAGGACTGGAAAACACAGAGGAGCTCTTGTGTTTGCCAGGCCACCCCGAAAGGCAAGAGGGCATAAGGCACTCATAAACAGTGGCAGAGCACAAGCAATGTTGTCTTTGAAAAGTTTTCATTTTTCCCTTGAATCAGCTACAGTCTCTTGCTTAAGGTCACCACAGTTTGCAATCTTTGGCAGAAGGCTTCTTCCATTTTTGGTAGTGGCAGTCTGAATTTTTTGGAAGTGTTTTCTTCTCAAACTGCCATTATCTTCCGAACCTGTTTCATGTTATCATTGTCAGATGCCTCATCCCTGAGTTTCTCAGAACAAAATGTTGTGTTTTCCTGGGATCTTTTTTTTTTCCTTCTTTTTTAAAGCTTGAAATAGCGAGTCATATGGTTATGATTTGAGCATGTCAAGCCCGATTTTTTTTCTATTTTTTTTAAGCAGTACCTTTTTCTCTGGGCAGTGCTTGCAGAAACATCAAAGGGAATGTGTGTTGCTGGATCAAGGTGATTTTTTTTTTCTTGGCCACATCATTGCCAGCTGTGGTGTTTATGATTAGAGGCAGGCGTTCCAGACACCTCCGAGTCCTCGCTAAGCGTCAGATCTTTAACGGGATCCATCCCAGCTGAGTGACACTAAACAGGCAGCCGGGGGGGAGCACAGCAGCCCTGGAGGGGCCGTCGGTGCTTGCCGCGCTCCCGGGCCTGGATCATAGCACAAGCTTGGCCGGTGCTCACCAGCCCAGACTGTAACACGAGCTCGGCTAACACGGGGACTTCAGCTGCACCGAGGCCTCAGACTGTGGCGTTTAGGGCCGCTTTCATTAGCGAGCGGGTGGCCACATCCTGAGAGACACTGCTCTCCATCCTGGCACACATGGCCTTCACATTGCAGCCTCGGAGTGTCTCTGTCGCATGCTCCTTATGACTGGGGCCTAGCACCAGTCCTGCACCAGTCCCACTCCAGTCCCACTCCAGTCCCATTCCCTGTCGGTGCTCCCTCCTTAGAAGTATTAGTGCCTTTGTACGGCTGCTGCTGGCACAGGGATTCTGCAAGCAGCCTGCGATGCCGCGAGCAGCGCTCCATTTCATGCTCTCCCGTTCCCATCGCTTTCCTTGCTGCCTACTTTGGGAGAGTGTTTGGATGCTCTCAGTGCTAAATTGTGTTGCTGCACCGGAAATGGGTTGTTCCACCTTCCTTAGGCTGAAAATGAGAGCCCCCAGATTGGATCCACGGTAGACTTTCAAGGTGTGGGTTTTTTTTTTTTCTTTTAAACTTCGGGACTTTGTAGAGGGGAGGAAGTTTTAATTCCAGCAGCTAGGGAAAAAATCAGCTGGTTTGTGTCTGAGATAATGCTGTGGAAGTAGCTATTTTATATGGTACCTCGGAGACCATCCAGAATAAAGGTCACATCATAAAGGTGCCAGTTAGAGCAAAATCCAAAAGGAGAACATAGATTAATTAAACTTCACTCACTCTTAAGGAAAATCAAGGCAGTATATTACTCTGGAATCCTGGATCTTTTCTTCTACTTCTGTAGCAGATCTTAGGAAGTAACCTTAAAAAAAGAAGTCTGGTGACCAAAGGTCTTGTTTCTAGCCATCTGTTTATTTTACATTTCACTGTGTTCTGACATTGCTGAGCTGTATTGATGTAACAGAGATGCAGATCAGTCCAGAGGAAATGATTTACTCTGTGGCATAGAGTGGTAAACACTACTTAAGACAGACATCTGAAAGCAAGAAGGATTTTTTGGTTTTATTTTGAGTTAGAGTAAACAACAGTGGTTGTTCCAGTGTGTGAGAGAAAAGTTCCTCAAATCAGTCAAGTTCCATTAATGTAAAAATCAGGGTAAGATGAGAATCCAGCTGATTTGGCCACAGCGTGAGGAAGATAGGCTCTAGGTATGTCTTTGTGTTTCAGTCTCTCCTGACATGGATACTTGACTTGGATGCTTTGATTTGGAAACAAAAATCCTGCAATGTCGGGAATTGAGATTTCCTCTCTTCCTTTTCCTTCCCTTCATTTTCCTTCCCTTCATTTTCCTTCCCTTCATTTTCCTTCCCTTCATTTTCCTTCCCTTCATTTTCCTTCCCTTCCCTTCCCTTCCCTTCCCTTCCCTTCCATTCCCTTACCTTCCCTTCCCTTCCCTTCCCTTCCCTTCATCTTGAAGCTAGACTTTCACAGGCATAAGCATAGGTCTCAGTGGGTCTACTGATTCTCTGCCAGGTTTTCAGCCTGGCCTCCCAAACGGAAAACCTGGAGCTTCACTCCTCACTGACGAGGGCCATGGTATCACCTCCCAACTGCGTTCCCCAAACAACCACCATTTTAGTCTATATCAGTGCACTCATCTGCGTTTCTCTGTTCCAGCCCCTACTGCTTCTTTCTTTGTCACTGGCTTGGCTCTTCTTCCAGTCAAGCTGTTCTTTCTTTTTTTTCTCCTATATTTTGTAACCAGCAACTCATGTAGTCCCCTTTTTCCCCTTTCCACCATCCTGGTATTTTTTTTCCCCTGGCACAAGAGGCATTGGAAGAGAGAAGGCCTATTTCTTTACCCACTTGAAGTTTTCTAGATTTCTGTCCTTCTTTGACTCTTACTGCTACCATATGCTCCATTCCGTCCATTTCCCTTTCCAATGAATCTCCCCAAATGCAGTCATACACATTGACCCATTCTTTCTCTGCATGTACTTTGAGGAAATCTGGCTTTACTATGCTCTGCCCCTAGAGACTGGATAGGGTGACAAAGCTACAAGGAAAATCTCACATAGTTTATGTAGCTGTGAACTTGTAAATTTTTTCTTAGAAAAAGGAGTTGTTCAAATGATTGTTTTTACTGCCAAAGTTCATCATATTTAATTGACATCAAGAACAAGCTTCCATGTAAAAATCTATCAATTAATTGATTTTTCTAGTCTTTTCTGGATGCAAAATAAAATGTTGTGCTTTTATGTAAAACCATTGTTAATTCCAAAAAGACAGTGTTTCATTTGAAGCTTTTTCTTTTGCGAATGAGGAGCAGGAGGTGGAGGAAAAGGGAGACAGTGGTCAGTGGCTTTGACTAGGGAAAAGGAATGTCACCTGTAACATATCCATGAATACTATATAAGATATCCTATGTACAGATGTATCTTATGTAATACGTAATTATCAAATAAGGCACATTTAAAGAATATTCAAATTACAAGGTAAAGCATTTGGTAACTATGAAATGCTGTAACTGAGATCATACATTCACCATAATTCATTGCCCTTGGGCACACACAGATGCATACATGATGTATTTCCTCATACCATGATCACATGCTGGTATTTTTTGTTCATCCTCCCCACCCTCTCAAGGATTCTTGCTTTAGCAAGTACATTTCAGAGATGTTATTTTAACAGTTACTATTCAGTCTTAATTAGGTCCTTTCAGTCTCGTTGGTGGTTCTGTGGATTCTTTAGCTTCGTAACGTTTAAACTCTGTTCTGGCAATAGAAAAACTGATTAAATTTGGGACATTCTGTGATGCTCTTCAAAATAGATAGCAGAGCATTTCCACTCATAATTTTTCTCCTCTATACTCCAGCATAGTAAGAGGCATTTTTAATTTCACATTGTAAAATGCTGAAAAGAATCTTGCAAGATGTCTTACAACAGGTAAGCAGTTTTGCTACTGCTTTTACTTATTTTTCCCTTTTTTTTTTTTCAGAAAATGACCCTGATGAAAGATTTGGTCAGTTGAGAATTTGTTTTCATGTCAGTTGTGGGCACTTAGACACTCACAACTAGAGGAGGTGATTCAGCTGCTTGTTTGAGGTTACTGGGTAGTTCTTAAATCTCCAATGGAATTCACTGTCTGCACTTCTAGTGCCCTTTTACCGTCTTATTTTCTCCTGGTCAAAGAAGCTAGACTGATTCCTAGCGTCTCTGTAGTGGTCAGGCAGCTCTCAAGCTCTCTTCTCTTGAGCAGCCATTAGTCCTTGGCCAGTAGAAGTGATTTCAGAAAAATGCCTCTTCAATCCAGCTCTACAGGGTGGTACACCTTCAATACTGGTTGCAGCTTTAGGATATTTAGTTGTGGAGCTTTAACAAGTTGCTGCAGAACACATGAATATTTTTGTCACAACTTGATGACATTTGAGAAGACTCCTGACAAAGCTCACAACGGGTTTTGACAATGCAGTCAAAGATCAGTTAACTATTGGTACTGAACTTATTACTGCTTCTGCTAAAACTGCAGCTACAACTACTATTACAATCCAGCTTCAAACAGACACCTGGCATGGGTAAAAAGCTCCAAGTGAATAGGTTTGAGGCAGGCAAAAGGAGACAGATGTTTATAATAGCAAGTTTTCAAGGTCTTTAACATGATCACTCCCAAAGTCATAACTATTACTTGTTGTGTCAGCCGAGGGCCATATTTTATTTTTATTTCATGATGTTGTGATAAGTCTTTGAAAGCAATTTGAGGTGGGACTTGTCAGAGAGTTTAGGAGAAGGGTAATAGAAAAGCAATGCAGTGAAGGCATTGCAACAAAACAAGTTAGATGTTCTGTGTTAGGCTGAAATAACAGAATTTGTAGATCTATCCCTTAATTTTGCTCCAAGGCAGTCTAGTGTGTGAGGCTAGTACTTACTGAGTCGATCACCAGAGGTCTCACTGACCTTGGCAACATTATATGACTCAGACTTTCACATGGATAAACTGTTCCTGAACAATTTCTTCCAAAGTACTGGGCAGAAACTTACTTTACTTCAGGTGGCTAAGGCATTTTTTCCTTTTTCCTCTTTATGCTTTTTATTATTTTTACTCCTCTCTTTCTGTGTTTCTTTGTTTGATATTAAGCTATTTTATTATGATCAGTTGGGATGGTGGTTCCTTTTAGGCCTCCAGTAAGTTTCACTTAAATAAAGGCAGGAGGAGGTTCTGTTCTCTGTGAAGAAACTGTAATACCTATGTTGAAGCAAAAGTCTTTAGTGTGATAACTTGCTACAATGCCTTTATTTGAGTATCTGAAAGGAAAATAAGATGTTCTACAAAGTCATTTAAAATAGCAAATTGAGCAGGTTTTTCACTCATTCTGTCATTCAGATCAGACTAATACTTGATTTTTGGGGGTTGTACTTCAGCAGTTTGTTGTTATTGCTGTTGTTTAGGCTTTTTTGTGGGTTTAATTGAACATGGTATTCTTTTAAGTAGTAGAGAAAATTTTCACTATTAAAAATCTTTCACACTTTTTTTTGGAGTAGCATATCAATTTTGCAAAGACTTTTCTAAGTCTAATTTAAGATATTTTCCTAGAGGATTTTGGGGTAGATTTAGTGTTTAACACTCGAAATCATAATCTACAACAGATAAATTTTCAATAGTAAACTACCTGGTTCTACCGTGTTTTCAGTACTGCCATAGATGCTTCTTAATCATCCGGTGTTATGCAAAGAACTGTTTTAGTGTGATAAAAGTTAAATTATATACTGAAACCTTACTATAATAGGTAGGTTTGTGGACTTAAAAAAATGCACAAGCTTTACTTGCATTGACCTACAAACTGCTATCTTTCTTAACAATTATTTTTACATTGGATTGTATGAAATATTTTATTTCATTGTATTTTCAATTTATTGTATTGTGGAGAAATCTCCAGCACTATCTTCACACTGATAACTGTTGGGAGAAGATAGCAATACTGCTGATGTGTAGTGTGTATTCAAAGTTTTGTATTTTGTAGAGAACAGATCCTTTTGCAAATAACTTGTTTTTTTTGAGTTATTTCAACAAAGTCATACAAAATTTAAAGCAGTTCTTGCTAAAGGAGTTTGAGGAAGGAGAAGGTGAGCTTCGTAAATTTCAGTGAAGATCTTTTGGATGCAGCTGCTCAAAAGACTGAAAAAATTGTCCCTTAAAAACAGAAATAGTGCTTCCAGGTGATGAAGGTTTATAATGGAAAACTTGGACATACTCCAGATCAAATAACTTTTGTTGGTCAAAATGTTGGTAAGGAGTTTTTAATAGTTTAAATATTTATAGTCAGTGAAATAGTTCTCTAAAATACAAAGGAACTGTATTTAAAATTCTGTGAATACAGAGCTTCTGAACTGATTAATGAGCTATAGAAACCACTGAAAAACACAGTGCTGGCACACTATCTTCTCTTTTTGATTTGACTGTTGCTTTCCTGTCCATCCTATGCAGCAGGGGTACTGCCCCCACTTAGGGCTTGATGTGCACGTATATGCAGCATGACTCTTAGCTTCTGAGACCAGTTCTGGTTTGTTTGTTTGTTCGATTGCTTTTCCCCAAAGTTTGGTGATCTGAGAATTAACTGATCCATTTCCAGACTGCCACTTGATGCTGTGGTTCTGTTTGCCATTCACATATGATCAATAAATTTTGACTAGAAAACTGCAAGCCTAGAAACCATCTCTCACCTTTTACTAAGTTCTCTCTCCCACCTAACCTGACAGTCAGTTGGGTTGCCACAAGAAATAACAAAAATCAGAGTCTTTGACCATAACAGGACTGTGGAAATTGAACTTAGCTATAGATAAGTCCATTAACAACCACAAGTCAACCTTAATTCTGTGAGCAACATCTCACCAAACTACAGATTGAATGCTCGATAAGGGGGGATTTAAAATCAACTAACATTAGTTACTAAGTGGTTATTTATTTCTGTAAATATATAGTTGACTTCTGCCTTTAAGAACTGCTATGAAGGTATTTACATCTGTTCTCAATGTAGTTCTAAATTAGCAATATAAGTGCAGTATATGGTAATTAAAGGTTTTCCTATTTTAAGGACTAGCATCTTTGCCTATACTGCAGATCTACTATTTTGAAGATACCACTGAAACTAATGGCCATATATTGTGTTGTATTTGCTGTACTGAAGAGACATCGTCTCTTCAGTTTTGCAAGATAAATATTATTTTTTTTAAGTTCACATCTTCATATGTAAACAAAGGAAGAACCAATCTTTAATGACTGTGCTTCTTGAACTGTTTTATGTCTAATACAAAAATCCATTAGTAGCAGAAGTTCTGAAATGTAATATATTTAAAATTCAGATTTAAGATTGTGACTTGCTAGAGATGAAAGTAAAATCTTAGCCTCTTCATTTGTTCTTACAGGAGATTTCTTTTTCCTTAATGTACCTCTTCTCGCAGACCTTTGTCTGCTACAGATTTTCATGATTCAAGGGTTAAAAAGGCAACTCAGGGTCCATAAATCAGAAGACAGTTTTACTTATCAGAGTGCTGTTTTTCACCTCAATAGACTGCTAGTTCTGTCATTGGTGCCAGCCTCTGCCTTATCGTGTAGCCATCAGCCCTGCATAGTGGAATGCACTTTGTTTGGATTATTTACTTCTACTATAAACAAAGATTAGAGCAAAAAATTTCAACTACGGGGCCCATGCACTGTCAAACTTTTACTGGAAAATCACTGTCGTGTGTTGCATAAAGTTTCTTGCTTTTCAAAAGCACAACGGGGAGTAGGACATTTGTTTTTTAATACCAGAGTATTTCAGACACGCAAAGAATGATAAGAGAGGGGCCTAGAGTTTTATATCTATAAAAGCTTTGTTTTATTGCAGAATCAGTTATCAAATGTGCAACACAGTGAATGTTATATATATTCAAAGTGAACTTCACAATTCTCTGATTTGACGGATTAGCTAAGGTTTAGCTAAGATTCTTTTTATTGTACACCATACGAGTTTTTTAGGACAATTTTGTTTCAGGTGAATTGATGACGCGTTATAGATAGCCTTTTTTAATGGTACATAGTGTCTCCTATCTGAAATCAGGAAATGTTTGGAAGAACTGAAGCAGGAGAGTTAGTGTTTTCAGTCTTGAATAATATTTCTATGTGTTAGAATAGCAATTAATTCCTATACTACTTACAGAGCTCACCCATCCCAAATTAACCACAGCATTTATTATTTATATATTTATGGTAGCACCAATAAATATAGCTGATATAATGCTTTATCTCTTAAGAGGTCTGCTCAAGGTGTAGGTTTAAGTCATAAAAGTATTCATCTCTGTTTATCTGCAGTTCATTTATAGCAATGCTCCTGCCCTGATGTTCATGAAAGCTTCTTTTTTTTTTTCCTGAGAAGCATAATGAAAGCATTACTTAAGCAACAAAGAGTGTAAATTGCCTTTTTGCTTTTATTAGCTTTGCACATAAGTATTTTTTCTTTGATATTATGTTAAATCTTTGAATTCCTCAAAGTATGAGAAATTTTCATTTTCATTGCAGAAATGTTTGTTCCAATAATATATAAGTAGACAAGACACATTTATTTGAATAAAGAGTCTGGCTTGCACACCAGAGAAACAATATAGACTCTTTTATTTATGGACTGTTGAAAGAGCTCCTTTTTGCTTCAGAGTTGAAAATTGTCAAACTCTCTAGGTAACTAGAAACGAACTCTCTTTTTACATAAAGCCACTGGAATTTACTAAGCTTATTCCCAAATATACTTTATTGGCTTACTGACATATTAAAATTGTGTATCATATTGGTAGAATGTAGATTGTCCAGTGTAATTGATTAATAATAGTACTTAAAATATTTATAAGGCATATTGAGTTGGTATGTATATAGATACACCAGAACAATGTCAAAATGCATTAATAAATCACCCATTCCCAAACTGGCTTGATAATATAAACTATATGTAGTCTATCGTTGTACAAATTATATATAGGATATTATCCATGAAAATCTTAAAATCTTGTGCAGATTTAGTTTACTTACTATTACATAATTTTGCAATGCCACGAGAGGGTTCCAAAATGAAATGACTTGGGATTATTGGGTGAATGCACATTTTAGTAACAATGAAATAGTATGTTGCACTCTGGTTTAAAAATTCTCTGGGAAAGGGTGTGTTGCTATGAATATGTATTTCATTAACTACTCCACCGGCCAGATATTTTGTGACTGTGTGGGAGTGTGAAGCTGAAAAACACATAACACATCCATCTGCCTGAAAGAAAATAATTTTCCTACCAAATTTCTCATTTTGTTGCTACCATTTTATAAAAATCTGCACAGTTTGCTTCAAGATAGTAGATAGATATCTTCTTATCTAGGAGAGTCACTGGAGAAATCAAAGGGGCAGGGTTATGTGGGACTACACATGGAGCTGGTGCAGTGCACACTTCTGGGCTCAAAATCCCTCACTCGTTGAGCGCCTGTCCCAGCATCAGCGCTGTTACTTTTACAGTTGGAAACAGCAGCTTTTCAACACTACGAAGAATTTGCATTTCTGTTACCGTCTGTGGAGGGTCCCTTTCTAGCCATCAGGCCCTGTGTCCTACAAATGAGCAGTGATTGTTGTAACAGGAGAAATTTCCTTGCAAAACATTTAGGGAGAAACTGTCTATGTGGTTGTGTGTGAATAAATGCTAAAATTGGCAGAGGTTATGAGTGGAGTGGTATAAAAAATGGATCATTAGGAGGAAAAAACAGCTAAACACCATATTTTTCTTGACTTGTGGACAGCATCTGTAAACAACCTATTGTTTTTGGGTTACCACACTCAGCCCACAAGAGGGGAAGTGGTTATACAGGCAATTGGGTAGTTTCACACTAACAATTTTTTCTTTTGAGAAACATTGTGATTTTCACAGATGAAGATGACTCTTTCTGAGCACCACTGCTTTCTCTTTTCAGGAAAACTTTAAGTATGGAACTAAGAAAAATTCCAAAAACAACAGGGACTCATATTATCCCAGTGTGATGTTTCTGCCACCTCTTCCCACCCAGTTATTCCTTTGTTACCAATGCCTTAATGACTATCCCATCTTGGTCAATACAAATAGCAAAATCATGGGAGGTTTTTGTTTTGTTTTGTGTGTTTTGTTTTTTTTCCTTTCTTTAATTTTTTTTCCAGGAGTTTCAGATATGCTACATCTGAAAACACTATAGAACAGAAATTTCTTACTGTGTTAACAACACTGTAAGCAGCCTGCCTGAATACCAAAACTGCATGCAAGGCTTTCTGCTCCCCTGATTAAAACCTTTACTTTAATTTGGAAAGAGATATCAAGAATTGTTTGTCTTCTGGAAGGACTGCCAGAATGTACCTCACAGCACTCTAACAAAATATGGTGACTTATCATGGGTGTCTTGCTAATTAGAGAATTTAGAGTTGGATCTTTGAAGGATTTTAATAGAATTAAGGAACCAAATTCCATTGAATTTCTAGTTTCAGGGTGTTCACACTGCTCGCTTTAGATATGTAACAGAGATGCCTACATTAGGAGCTTTTACTGCCTAAACTGGGGAACGGCAATTGAGATCACCTAAGTTAGGTGCCTTCAGTTAGGTAATGTGAATGACTGATTTCTCTAAGGCTCTTTTGATTAATTATGATAATTTTTTTCTTTTGTAGTCCTAATAAATTCCTTCCAGAGCCCCAGATTTCCCCAGGCCATGTAACTGGAGACTTGTGGGGATTTCTAAACGCTTTCTTTAATGCTTTTTTTTTTTCCTGAGAAATGGGGAGTAGATCAGAAGCCGTAACTCTGTACAAGTTTCTCTCACCCATTTTTGTGCTCTCACAAGTCTTGAGCTGGACAAGCTGGCATACTGTTGGTAACTTTTTGATTGTCCTTGTCTTTCTGAAAAAACAAATGTGTAGAAAGATTTACTTAACTTTTTTTTCACAATTTTGCAGCTAATTCAGACAATAAAAAAAGGCTTCTCCAAAGGAAGGAGGGTTTTATGATGGACCACTTGGAATCATTGGAGCAGAATGCTGAGTGTTGATATTAGTTGTAACAGTTATCTACTGTCTGCTTACACTCATCTACATGAAAGCTGACTTGAAGCAAAATGTGCTATATTTCCTCTGGAAATTTTTGGAGCTATTATGAGGCAAACTTACATAGTGACATACTCATTTCAGACAGTGCTGCAGGAGAATGCTGTTTTTTCAAACCTGAAAGAACCAATAAATGCCTCTTGGGCCTACTCACTTCTCTCTCAACTCTTGAGATGGTCATATTTCAGAAAATAAGCAGCTATGAATCCTATGTTTCTTTTGTAGGGCAGCTTTTGATCAATAATTGTGACTTTTAAGAAGGAGCTAAATATTTTTTTCTTTTTGAAATCTAGGCCAGAACAAAGCACTTTGAACTAAGCAGAACATGCTTAAAACACATAAAGGGATAGCTGTTGGCTGATTTCTGTTTATATGCACAGAATGCAGATCTGCAGGTGGCTCTGTAGACAAGAGCATGCAGCTATACAAAAGAATTAGGCTGTAGTTGAGATGCTTTGAGAGCAGTGGGAGCACAGAAAACAGGACTTAAATTTAATAAGATTCTTGAGTGAAGGGTTTAGCCTGTAAAGTGTTACCCCAAGTAGGCAAACAGACCTTATGTGTCAATCAGTCAATAAGAACAATAAATGAATAACTGGGAGAAGGTGATGGAAAAAAAAAAAAAACAAAAAACAGTCTTGGAAAGCATTAGATAGCAGAGGTGAAGAATGGAAAACTGATCCAGTGCAGATGATGTGGTTTTCACAGAGGGTTTAGGAAAAGACTTGCAGGCTGCAGAAGTTCACTTTAGCATGAGACCTTTTTTCTCTCTCCTTTAAAATCTTACCATCTTCACAGTTGTTGAAAAGCTTTAAGAAAAAGAAGGAAAAGAGGAAAGAGTTGGAGGAGCGGATCCCTAAAATGAAACATGACTGGTAGAAGTGTCTCCACAAACTCTGTATGTTTAGATGTTCCTTATTGCATGATTTTGGTTTATAGGGCCATGTAGATGGTTTAACAGTTCCCATTTTATTTAAGTCAGTTGAAACAGACAGATGCTTCAGTATCTAAAGCCAGTTATTCAGAGAGCAGAGGCTTGTAAGACAGTCTCCATTTGGATCCCAGTGTAAAGGAGCTAATGCTTGAACAGCATCTGATTTCACCATTGGCCCTCATCCCTTCCACAGCTTAGTGGTGCGAAGAGACTGGTTCACACCATGGCAGATGGTACAGAGAACCTGGAGTTAATATTTATTAGAGCGGCATATCGTGTAAGGCAGTGATTTACTCATGATTTCCATTCTTTGTAGTTCTACATCCCAACCATTTGACTTACTGCTGAGACATATTCAAGAAGTCGGGGAAGAGTTTTTGTGAAGTTGTCAAGAACCACATATTCCAAATAAAAACCCGGCCGTAGGAAATAAAGGATATCAATATAAACAATTCATTTTATTATCTGTGCAGTGGCCTTCAGACAAAATAAGAAGTAGGAGTACATCTAGAGAATGGGTCATAAATAGAATATAGTACCTAACCTAATGTTATTTTTGAGTATAGCTTTTTTTCTTTTTTCTTTTTTCAGGATAGGACTTTGCAAGGGTTCGGAGGTCTCTTTGGTCTTATTGGAATGGTATTTTATCAGCAAGACAAAATAATATTAAACTATTAATATCATTTTGCTAAAATAGATTAGAACAAAGATTTAATGTTCTGCTTTCTATGAGGAGCCTGATGTCCACCATGCAGTGCTGTAATAAAATGGAAACAAATGAGCCAACTCGAAGTTATGACTCTCCATGGTTTTTAGGACTCTCATACATTTTTATAAAACATATATGAGAACTTCTGAATTGTTAAATTGGGTTATTTTTTAAAAAATGAAATTGTATTCCAATACAGATATGCAGTAAAA
>JAUBOD010000151.1:1833930-1844916 GCA_032353885.1 Nothura maculosa
ATGAGAACTTCTGAATTGTTAAATTGGGTTATTTTTTAAAAAATGAAATTGTATTCCAATACAGATATGCAGTAAAATTCTGCATGCAACTTCATTTGCATTATGAGACAGAGTACTTCAATAATGTAAATGCCCCAGCTACTGAGTAGAATTTAAAAATAATTTTTTACAGTAAGTAAATACATGCTATGATAATGATGTATTGTTTAATCAGCAAGTTGCAGGTCTTGCAGGTTAAATAGCCTAATGAAAAAATAATCATGTTTCTGGATATTAAGATTTTAAAAAACATATTGGTTTATTTCAACTCAGGTAAGAATTTGCAAGCATACTAGAAGCAAGCTAAATGTAGCTCCTAGTGTTCACAGAAGTGTAACTAGAATGGCTTATGAGTAATAAACATGAAACTCACTTTAGTAATTATGGTAAAGATCTACGTTGGGTTTTATGCATCAAGCTGAAGGAGGACTCTATCATCTTCTACAATAAAATTATTATTTTTCATCACATAAGGCTATCCTAAGTTTGGGGATTTTGTTGGATTTTTACATTACTGAATATTCATCTTACTAAATGTCTTATCCTTTGAGACAGCACAAATTGTCCTAAGAGAAGGTTATTAAGGAACTACCACTATCTCTGGCAATTTAACTTTAGCACTTGGCATTCTTTGCCTTCCAACAGCATTGTTAATGCTGCTAGTTTTATTTTTACTCCTAAGTTAGCATTGCATCAGAACAAACATCCCTAAAATGCATTAGCCTCATAGCAAAGGACTGGAAACCTATGAAGCAAGAAGCCTGGCAAGGTCTTCAGGGAAATCTTGAGTGCTTTTGGGAATGATTTATTTTCAAAGGGCTTAAGCAAAATCAGCTCCAGAAAAGATATGAATGTTTCAGGGAAGGTGTATGGAAAAGATAGTGTGACTCCATGATGGACTTTGCCTTTTACAAATAATTTCGCTGAAACCACAGAACACATCTTTGTATTTTTACAGGCATTCACAGAACAACACAGGTTATCAAGACTTTATTAAATACTATAAGATGAGACAGTCTGTAAAAATGTTTAAGTCAATGACTAGATGAACCAGGCTTCACTGTTCATGGGATCCTTGTGCTTGCAGGTTGGAAACTTCAGAGGGACAACAGAGTTCAGAGACGGGAGGATGCACTATGGAATAGGCAAGATTGGTCTTGAGTCAGAGCTGCCTGCTGCAGGGTTGTGTCAGCAGCACAGCTGTTCTGGTGAAGAACAGGGCAAAGTGAGCGGATACTGCTCTTAATTAGGAGCGATATCTAAGGATACATGCACTGTATAGCTAAAGAGAAAATGACAGAGACCCTGTTGTTTTGTTAGGAGTCAACAGCATGCAAGCATGAGCATTTCTGCTCCCTGTGCCAGGAAGAGCATGAATTTCACTGCACAGTTTTAAGATGGTCTTAGGTGAAGGTCTCTCTTCACCTCTTCTTTCTTCCTTTCTCTTGGAAGCCATCAGTCAAGCCAGAAGAGTTTATACTTTTTTTACTTTACAAGTGCAGTTCACAAACGCCAGACTGTGGTGTTTTTTTATGACTGTGCAAATAAGTCCTTTAATAATATTCTTTTTAAGAAAAAAAAAACTAAGGGGGAGATGGAATTTAATTCTGGGAAGTATCATAGTCACTTCATAGTTTACATCCTGATTTCTGTTAGTGAGAGTGAGGGTCCTAAATTTAGGTTAATTTATGTATTTTGACAGTTTCTTGTCAAAAGAAACTGTCTTGTCTGTGTCTTTTGCTTCTATGCATAAATAATCTGAGGATAGACATTTTCTTATGGATAGGCATGTGTCTTCATTCTCTCCCTTCTGCTTTCAGTAGCAGCTGTTTAGGACAAAGGTAACTTAATTCTCCCTGACTCTTGTCTTTTTCATGTATGTGTAAATGATGTTTCCCAAATGAACTGATAATAGTTCCATCCTTGCAAGTGGGGCAGAAAATATTCTTTGGACCAAATGATGTCTTCCTCTAAGGTGAAAGTTGTTAAAGAGGAAAGGGAAGGAAAAGGAAAGGAAAGATTCAATTCAGACTTAAAAAAGCCAATTATTGAGCTCCTAAGCTATTCCCATGTACCTCTTAAGATCATAATTACTCCCTAGAAGTAGAAATAGAAAACTGTAAGCTGGGGAGATAAACTAGCAGGTGGTACAAACCGTATTGTGGTTAGACTCCTCTGAAAGTTTCTTAAATCCTTCTGCTACTACTTTCCTTAACCAGATCTCTGCATTTACTGCTGCTTTAGATTACCATATGAGGTTTAATGCTGGAAACAAAATTGTGCAAGGAGATGACCTGACACCAATGTGTGGTTCTGATCTACTGGATCAAATGGTGAACAAACATAATGTGCAGATTATGAACGTGTAGAATGCATGACTGGAAAATTATAAAGATTTTCCTTGAAGTCTAGTGGAAATGCCATGGTACCAACCAGATCTTATATACGATGCCCAGAAACCTCAAGTAAAATCTATTTATTACAAGAAAAGGTGAAAGTATTCACAGTTCATTTATAAACAGCCTTTCTTCCAGCTCCTGTATGCATGCATGTGCCTGCATGTGCATATGTATATTCATATACACAAGAAAATGTATGTTTTCTTTCTATAAAATGCATTGCTCCAATTTAGAAAACTCTGTAGTTTGAAATTATTGACATTCCTGGAAGGTATTCGATAGTTTGCTGTACTCATGGTATGAATTTTGTGCAGCAGTTAAATAAAGTGGACATATGATATTCAAGACAATAAACAGAATCAGCTCAGTGGCTCATGATGGAATAAGAGCTCCAAGCTCTGGTTCTTTTGAAGTGTACATGGATGACAAGTAGCAAGATGTTTCTCACTGTTAGTGGATGAGTGAACTGAAACGCAAAGTTCTGCAATGCACATGGCGTTTTCTAACCTGGCATATTAATGTCTTCATCCTCAATACTGTATTGATATTCATTTAAAAGTCTTGATTTGTGTATGCTTTTATCATTATGACCACAGTCTTTTACCAGTGCTATAGAACTGAACAGATTTTCATCATTTAATTTTTTCATTACAAATTTTAGTTCATAACTTTCTTTGCATTTTTTTCAATAGGAAGTGGTGTGTTCGCAAGTGAATTGTTTGACTAAATTATTTGTTTAGGACTTGGTTTTCTAGAAAGGAACTTTAAAAAAAAAGAAAAAAGGACAAAAAAACCCTCAATGTTAAGTGCAATGAATTTTTAAGCCATTTGGCTGTGTTCATTCTTCAGCAGATTAGGTGTTCATATGCATGTAAAACTTTAGTAGGTAAGTAGTGGCTTATTTTTATCCCTTAATATGTAAGAATTCCAGTGATCTTATCATCTGAATATGCATGTTTCCTGATTTCAAATTATGACATGTGACTGATGGAGCATGTAGATTCCTCAATATGTTTTGCAATTATGTTAATAAGCTTTTGAGAACTAAAATATCCACAGTGACTTTGCCACTTTGCAAATTCAGTATTGTCCAATCTGACCAAAGCCAGTTAGAACCAAAGGTTCCTTCAGTCAAGCTTTACAGTCCTCTTTTCATTGTAACCTTTGCATTGATTGCTATTAACCCTTTAGATTCTGTCAAAAACTTTGTAAAAGTAAGCTTTACTTTGTGTGGGTTTTCTTTGAAATTAGAAATTCTCCTTCACAGCGGTTATTAAATTTCATTTTCTAAAGTGTATGGTTTGTTGCACTTGGAAAAATTAGATTTCTTTCACTATAATAACTTTTTGCTGTAGGAAATTTACCACCTCTATGTGCTTGTCTGCAAATCTACTCTGTCCCATAATTAATATCTCAAAAACTTGACACAGCTTTTAGAGATTAAAATTATCATTGTAAAGATAATTTTCAATGTGGCATGGTAGGGATACCCTCTATAAATGTCTGGTAGGATGATTTTCACTATAGTTGTCAATGAGATAGCTTAGAATGTATTGATCATAATTCCATTAATAAGAAGAAATCACCAAAAAAGAAACAGAGGTATTTTCAGAGCTAAATGGTTGTCTTTGCTGGTTAATTTCAAATTATTCAACAAAAGCAATAGCTTAAAGACTTAGTACCACAGATAAGCAATATCTGGGAAGGAAGACATCTTTTTGTTTTCCCCTAATGGCTGAAGTAATTTAAAAGTGCAACTTTGCAATTAATGCTTTCTTGACTTAACTATGCACAGCTGACCAGCGGTTCCATAGCAAAATGGTCACCCAAAGAAATCTTTCACAGTTTTGTGATTGCAAGTAATTAATGATACTGCAGTGTTCACAAGACATGGTATAGGAAAACTCATGAATTCTGCAATAATGTTAATTATTTGCCACAGGCTGTAGTAAAGATTTAATGATAGCCACTGTTGACCAAAATATACTTTTAAAATAAATCTGCTAGTTTCCAGTAACAATCCTTTTTCCACAAAGTGAGAACATTTTACATTTTTGAGATATGCAAAATGTTGCCACACACATCGTATAGATACGTTTACCACTTCTCTGCAAACATTTGGGAAATATATGTTTTGTTCCCTTATGGGCAACTTCTTCAGCTCCACTGTATTTCCTGGAACCAGAACAGCCTCTTTAAGAAGAAAAAACAGGGCAGCATACTGTGTATGCCAGTTAGCTCTTTTTTTTAACACATGATTATTTTATTGGGGTGTACATTAATTAATCCTGAAGTAAGATCCTGTGTGACATTCAAAGTTGTGTTGAGTAGCGCAGAGTTTAAATATTTTAGTTTTACAACTCTGTTATGCTGGCAGCAAACAATAGTATCTCAGTGAAGTCAGCATATGAACGCTGCTTGTGATGACATCTGGAAGGCTTGTTTTATCTATAAGCACAGTTGTAGACAAATGAAAGCAGACAGATGTAAGGCTGGTGTGGCATCTTTGCCTCAAGCATTCTCTGGCTGTACATTTTCCAGTGTGTCAAAAACAGGGAGCTTTTTTGTGGAATAAAAACATTCTGTCACATCTGTACACCAACTACTGTGCTGTCTTCTCTGAGCTCTGAGGTGTAAAATGGCAGATATTGTTCAAAATTTAAGACAAAGCCAAATTTCAAAACTCTGAGAACTACCTGAGTGTTTGGAGTACGAGTCACTGAGGGACAATAAAAAGCACAAATTATGGTATTGCATTGCTCTCGTATTAATACTGCCTGATGGGGAATGGTGCCGGTGTTATGGCAAGCTTACGCAAATATTTCTGAGAGTATCTTGCACACTGATATTTCATTTAAATAATGAATGTGTTTGAGGGATGATGGTACCAAGTTCTCTCTGAACACTGAAGTCTACAAACACTTCATCCTGAGCCTGAGCCTTTGCCCATGAAGCACACTCTCTATGTGGAGTTACACTCTTAACAGGCCTGGTGCTTTTCTGTGTAAATGAGTTTTCTGAAGAGAAAAATACTGAGTGTTTGCCGGAGATAAGCTGAGAGGAAAATGTAGGGATTATTGTGTGAAGAGTTTTTATTTTTTTATGTTTTTGAATGGATTTGTTGTAGTTTTCATCGGGGATCTGAGCTGATATAAGCAGTAAAACTCGCTGCACCTGCCATGGTGCATGCAATTCAACCACGAGTCTCTGGAGGTTCATGGATGAAATACTCCGTCCAATGTATGTGTCACCTAAGCCTTTGCTAATTATGTTTAAATGTAGTTTTTAAAGTACTGGAAACTCTGGATAGAATACAGCCCCCGCTAGAAAAGACTTCCATGAACTGTATCCTGTGCTAAGCAGAAAAGCATAGTGAGCGTTCACACATCTAAGTCAACAGCGATACAAACTGCGAAGTGAAAGGGTACAAGTGATCAGAGAAGCAAACCCAGAACCTTCCTGACATGTTTGCCTTTCTTGGTATCCTGTGCCTGAACAGCATCTGGCTGCTTTCCATTATAGTTTGTTTTTCTGCTGTGGAAGAATCAGTAGCAAAAGGTGGTGAAGTGCACAAGTTTTTTAGTAATAGAGAATCATTACGCTATTAACCTGGGAAATGCACGGTTGTCCATTTCCTGTTTGTCCCCACCGCAGTACCATCAATCTATTCAGAGTGCTTTGTATTCAGAGCCCAAGGGCCCCCGATAAGTGCCTTTGTGTATATAAAATGGCACTTTTTTGTTTTACATGCTGTTAGCATAGGGCAAAGGAAGTGAGTGTGTAATCGCATATGTACAGCAAATAGCCATTTGTACCTGCAAGGAGCAAATGGGCCCACTCAGATGGATTGGTCGGCCTTTAATAGCACTTGAGTGAGTGGGAAGGCAGACAGAGATGTACCTGTTACACCAGAGACCTGAGGCCCTTGTACCTTTGCATGACTTTTCACTTAAAAACTGCTGTTTGTGGTTCAGTGGCTCCATCACTCTATTTGTGTGCCTTTGCTTATAAGACCATGGACTGCTCCTGAGAGTCCTGCTTTCTAAAATTTTAATGCAGTAATGCTGACCCCTTGATAATGTTCCCATATTGGAAAGCACATTAGCCTTAACTTGAAGGATGTAGTTTAACAGCCAGCAGTAAATATTTTACTTTGTTCTTCTGAGCATATTTTTGTCCTTTTTTTTTCTTTATGTCCAAACTGTAAAAGAAGTGGCAAATTCTATCATCTGATCACAGAACATAGTTTCACAGCCACTGAAATTTCACATCTCATCAGCTACTTGATTTGAGCTAATGAGTAAAGATGGAGAGTTAGAAAGAGCTGTAGGTACATATATCTACACAGAGACATCATCAGTAACCTTTGCAAAAGAAAAGGATTAGAACTTATTTTCTACATTATTTTTCTACAGAAATAACTGTGTTTTACTATTTTAGCAAACATTTTCACTTTTTGAGGTTAGCATTTTTGCCCTTTTTGTTATTTCTGGGATAAGAACAAATAGATGAGCATGTTGCTTTGACCTAAGTATGATAGGTTGAAAATCTAGTGAAAATCCATCTCAGGCCAGAGCTACTCAAATTTGCTTACAATTGACTGATCTTTTGCTTCCAATATGGTAGATCATTTTTTCCAATTTTTTAACTGTTTTTTTGTGGGCTTAAAAGTGTTTCTAATGTGTGGGCTTAAAATTTTGTGGGCTTAATTTTGTGGGCTTAAAAGTGTTTCTTTTCTCTAGCTTTTTTTTTTAGGGTCCCTCACAGATAGTTAGCATTTAATTTTAATTGAACTTTTGTATTTTTAATGGATGCGTGTGTTTTAATGTTTCATTATGATAACATTCAGAGGTCTATGCTCAAAATTTGGACATTCATATAGGAGTTGTGCAAATATAAAGTCAGTGGAGGGAGTACTTATGTATATCAAAATTGAGTGCTTTGATCAGTTTATATTTCCTTTCATATAAAGAGAAAAAAGAACACCAAAAACTAATATTACAATTCAGTAATTAGTATTCAAAATTTATTCTTATTATTATAGATTTGAATTTACCTATTTTTCTTACATTGTGTAGGATCCTGCATCATATATAATTTTATCCCCTCTATGGTGGCTTTCAGCGAAGCACAGTTTGGTCTAGATGAATGAGAAAGGTGAATCCAGTCATTCTAGTTTGTTCATTGTTGATAGCAGGTTATGGGCTTACATTGTGTCATCTTTAATACCAACATAATATTAAGATTCACTTCTAAGCCTCTAAAGCTTTGAATTTGACTTGGTTTTAAAGTCTCTTATCATAAATCTCCTCAATAAAGTTGCTTTGTATTTCTGCTGCAGGAAAGACCTAGTGGTAAAAAATCCTAAGAAAGACGGTCATGGAAGCTGAAAGAGGTCCTGTTTTGTGTTTATTGCCAGCATAATCCTAAAACCTGGCATAATTCAGTGATTGCCAGCATCCTTTAAGGAGGACAACAGAGCTGAGGCATGGCTGATTCTGCAGTTCGTAGTACAAAAAAATTGGTAGGGGTGTGTGGGCCGTGCTTGGTATCTATCTGCCCACACTTGGATCTCACTCATTGCAGCTTTGTGCATTGCAGTTCCAGTGGCTTTTGCTGAGCTGAGTATAAATGAAATCAGAACCTGACTCAGAGCCTGAGTGTAATCAGTTTTACCTGTAGCTTGTGCCCCCTTTTCCTTATTGCTAACATGCACAGCAACAAAAAAAAAAATAATTCATTATAACCAGAGTCTGAGAATTTGTGAAATGTGAAAAAAATCTTCTTGGTCTATAAAACCAAACTCCGTATTTAATTTCCTTTTGTCATCTCTGAATGCCAACGGTAATTTTTAATTTTTTCTCAGGAGAAAGACAATTTGCTGTATAGTTTTAGCTTTACAGAGGGGCTGGCAGGAAGCTTGAAAATTGCTTATGCTTTGTGTATTGTAGTAAGAGAAAATTTTATGCTAGTATTTGAGGAAGTGTAAACATACAGGCACACACACCCCATTTCTGACCATTAGTGTATCATGCTTTTTGCTTTATAGTGGAGTGCAGCTAGCACTCTGTCTTCATTCGTGCCCTCAGTTTTGTCTTGCTCAGCTCAGCTGGTAGCTGTCAATAGTCTGGGATTGCTATTTCTTCTCCTTTATATTAAGTGACAAGTTCTTTTTCTTACTGCTGGAGTAGATTTATCATAATACATAATGTGATCATTCTGGTGATACAAAACCATGCTCACATCCTTGCAAAGTGCACCAGTACAGTCCACCAGCATCCAAGGGGCTAATTTAGGTCATGTGCTTCCTCATCTAAAAAGCACCTGGACAGGAGACAACTTACACTTATTACATCTAACAGTTCTTTCATTTTATAATTTGCATTAAGAGGTGTTTTTAGGGTGAACATTCTGTATTCAGTGAAGAGTAAAAGCTGGGATCAGTAATAGTCTATGTAGGAAAAAGGTAGCAATTTAGAGTCTTTTTGACTTCCGAGTTTTGGTATCTTTTGGTTTCATGGCTTCCACAGCTTCCACTCCACATAATTTCATTCTGATTTCTTTTTCCCTTGTGCCGGCTTAAATAGAAGTATATTTACATGAGAGTCAGAATTTCCTATGCTTTGTAGAATTAAAAAAAAAAAAAAAAAAGGCAGCACAGGCCTTTGAAAGGGAATTGGCGTTGAATGCAGAGCAGATCGAAGTATCCTTTAAGTCAGTCCTTTTGTGATTCCCCTACACTTCATGAATGAATATATGATTTTTATTGTATTTGCCACATTTCTGTTCCTGTCCTCAAAACTTTGGGAGAACATAGTGGAGGCCAACGCACTTTGTGCAGAAAGCACACCCCGTGCTTTCACTTTGTCAGGTGTGGGACGTAGCCAAGACATAACTAGAGCAGTATGCAGAAGGAAAGGACAAAGGCAGGAAGAGAACAAAGGCGAAGGGATAAGGTAACAGAGATTTATATATTACACTATTGCTATCATGTTTGTAACTAATCTTAAGTAAAATTATTCAATTAGGACAGCAATTGGTCCACTTCAAGTTGGAGTTGCTAGTAGAAAGGCGGTAACATTATTAAACTGATCTTATTTCTCATTAATTCATTATTTATCTGCATTGCCATTTACTTTGCGCCAATATAATAATCGTTTTAAGCATATGTAAAAACTAAAATACCTTGCACGTTATTTTTGCCCCAGAATGAGCATGACTTCTTCTTTGCCTTAGCAGTAGACCGTGCCATGCTTGTAGCAAGGGATCTTTAGCTCTTTCCACTGGATCTAATTCAAACTCATCTGTTTCATGGAGAGAAGGAAAGCAAGAAGGCATGCACTCTTGTGAATGTGACATTGAACATGATTTAAAAATAAATCTTTCTGGTTTTCCTTGCTGACAGTGGTATTTCATTCCAGAGATCATGCTCACTTTAGTTTTCATTGCTTTAGTTTTCATTGTTTTACTTTTAAAATGTTTATTAGCCCTATTGCCAGGCAGTGGGTGCAGACTCACTGGGACCAGAAGAAGCTTTTGATCCTTTAAGAATTCCTAATTGGTTTTGTATGATACATTTGGCAGAGGAGTTACCCAACCCCATTAATGCAGAACTGGTAAGGAAATGGAGTGCAATGATGGTAAAGATTGTTATCAGAGAAAGGGTAAATACATTTGGCATATATCCTTCTGCTTCATTATTTGCACACAAATATCAGTATGACTTGGAGACAGAGTGTAGGAGAACACTTCACCGTGTGTCCTCACAGAAGAAATTACTTCCACTTGAATTTTGGATTAGGACTTCAAACATCACAAGACTTTTTTATTTATGAACCCCAGCAGTCTCTTCATAAGGAATATTGCAATCAAAATTACAGCATAAAACTGATTGCAGTCCCTTTTAAGTTAAGTTAAGTTTGGGAAAAATAAAATGTGATACTTTGAAAATACTAATATTTTTCTAGAGTGAGTAAGAGCTGAAGAGCTGAAGCAATTTGAGTTATTTTTAGTAAGAAAAGATTTGATAATAATAAGATTAAATTTTTATTGATTAAAGCACTGAAAGTTACAGTTTTCGAAGTCAGTGAAAAGAAAGTGATACATGGAGACCCTGGACATGGAAAAAAATATTTCTTTATAAAGTGTGTGTTAATAAAGAAAGACTTTAAAGTCATTTACTTAACATTAGCAAATGTAAGCTTTGAGGCTGTCAGCTTTGAGGCTATATCTTTGTTTTTTGGTAGTCCAGTAGCAAGTGATGACATCGGTCATACCTAGGTGCATATGGTCTTGAGTCCTTTATGGAAGGGAGGGGGCAAGTTGTCTTATTCTTCCTATTTTCACCCACACAAAATTGTCATATAGACTCTATATAGTGGTTGACTCGTGCCAGAAGAATATTCTATGTACACAGAGGAAAATGGTGTATTTAGCCTCAGAAATAGCTTCTGTGTTCTTCTGTGCTGATCCAAAATTAATCCACGCCTGTACACTTTTTTCCTAAGGTTTCACTAAGGCCAGATATCACCTCTAAGATTGTTAGCAT
>JAUBOD010000151.1:1845016-1897989 GCA_032353885.1 Nothura maculosa
CAAAATTAATCCACGCCTGTACACTTTTTTCCTAAGGTTTCACTAAGGCCAGATATCACCTCTAAGATTGTTAGCATTATTTTTACTTTTTACATATTTTTCATAGGTATCTTTTTATCCTACTGTAATCTTATCTTTACAAAACAACAGTGTGAATGTTGTTTTAAAGGATTTGTGGGTGGGTTTGGATGTAGAGGTGCTGCAGAAGGCAAGATGAAAACATGGAAAAAAATTAAGATCTTACACACTTTTAAAAATAACAGACAAAAAATTCTTGAATGCCAGGGAGCACATTATCCTGGAGCAGTAGCACCTACTATACTCTCTATAGAGAGAACAATATTTCAGTAGAAAAATTTTCAAATCATGAGAACTTTCAGTTACAGCAGTTTAAAAAAAAAAAAACGCATTTGAAGCAAGTTTCTGACAGTCATTTTACAAAATAGCGAACCCTCCAGTTGTGATGCTTTTGAGAAGTAAGGTGGAAAGGTCTATAATTCTGATCTGCGAGATAACAAGATAATCAGCTAGCTGTATGGTTTGAGTAGCACTAGGTCAGCACCTAGCCAGCCTTCCATACAGCAAAAATGAAAGATAAGCTGCAGTTGAAGCAAATCATCTAGGTGTTTAAGAGATCTCAGATTTGAAGACCTGCTTCAGTCTTCAGATTTTGCTTTGGTAAAAAGCAGGTCAGCCATCCAGTACATGACGTTTAAGCTGTCATTATAATGACAGCTGTAGCATCAGCAATTGGATTGCCTCAGGAATAGGGCAGCTATAAGTATTATAATACTTAATAGTGGAGAATTTTTCTTTAAAAAAAGCAATTTTAACATTAATTTTAAATTCCTAATCAGTCACTATTGAATTACATTTCTCCCGTATATGGAAAATCCAGATGCTAGTGTAATCTATGTGAAAAAAATGTTATCAGGAGGACATTTAAAAGTACAATGTTTTGCCTTAATCGTATTTCACGGAAGCCTCTTTTTTCCCCCACTATTTTGCTAATGAAGAGATATGTAAAAATGACTCACATTTTCTGTTTTAGATATTTTCCAGATATTTTTTCAGAGAGGCATGCAAGTTTCTAAAATGCCTCTTTCTGCTGCTACCCAAATTGTCAAGAAGCATTAACTTTACGGTAAAAATGAAACACATTTTAGAAAAAATCTGAACCCATGTCTGTTGCTTACTGAAACTCCAGGGCAGGGGTCAGACGCCAGTTCTCAGGAGGAGAGTAAATGTGAATGCTGTTTCATTCAGTGCACAGTCTGGCCGAGAGGAGCATTTCTGGCTTCCTAACAGGTTATTTGGCCAAAGCAGTTTGCAGTGCAGGGGCTAGGCTGTAAGACTGGGGAGCAGAGTCCAGGAGGAGGTGCAATGCAACCTGTGCCTTGTTAGGAGGCTCTTCTGGCTGTCAGGGAGAAATGATGAGCTATAATCATTGGGCCGATCTGCAGTGTGGGCTAACTAATACACTTCTTCAGGATCTCCATTCCTCTTATGTTTGGCTCGCAAAATCTAAGCCCAAAAGATGCGCGATTTCACAAAACCAAAACCACCCATAGCTTTACTCCTCTCTGGTGACCGAAAGAGCTAATAACAGAAAATGAATTTAAAGGATTTATAGGGAGATACCATTGAGAAACAGCTCCCAACGTAGCTCTAGGAGTCACAAGGCTATCAGTATTCTGCTGTCCTCCAAGTTCTCGCTGCAGTATGCTACAGGCTTTAGAGACTGCTCTTTGCTTTCGAGCAGGGGCTCTTAGTGTAGCTTTCTCTGTTGCATGGTAAAATATTCCCAACATGCATCCTGAATTGCACTGAGGAATGAGGATAAAAGACAATGTTTGATTTATTAATTTCTAGTGGATTAGAACTACAAATGTTTGCTATGTTTTTAATTTGAGAAGTAGAGAGAATCACAGCAGCTTTTAATTATACATTTTGTGTAATGCAGCCCTGAATAGAACAGAGCAAAATTAAAATTGTGGATCAAATGCTAAATCTGAGTAGTGACTGAAGTGAGCTGTAGTGTAATGCTAATGGTTTTGCGTCTTCCTGGCATTATGTCAATAATAGCTCTAATCACATTAAATAGAGAGCCCATTAGCTTATTCTCTTCAGCAGCATGCACCATAGCAACATATTGTGAGCTTTGAAATAACTTCTGTGATAAAATTTCTTTCAAAAGCGTTGATGGCTATGAGCTTAGGAGAAGGGTGTGGTTTAAACATCATAATTAAAAACTCTAAACCAAAAAAAAAAGGAGCAAAATCTTCTCTATATCTCCTTAATTAAGCAGCAGTTTGCTTAAATTAAGAGCTTGACATTCTACCCTCTGACTGCTGATTTAGGTATTTTTTAGTGAGTCCACGGCACTTTTCTGAAAGAGACTTTTCTTATGCTGGCTGTACCTGAAAAAAAATATATTTTATAGAACTTCATCTTAAGGGCAAGAACCTTCCTTATCAGATTTATTAAATGATTTTTCTACTGACATGTTCTAGCAGGTAACATTGCTCTTACCTTGTCTTATATGCATGGAAAACTGCAACCATATTCACTTGTCTTCCCCTATCCCTTGTCCCTCTAGCACCCCTTTCAAAATTTACCCAGAAAACATGATGTTTATTTGTAACTGCTAATCTTGAACAAATATATAAAAATATACTTTTTTAGCCAGTTCTATCTGCAAAATTCAGATTTTGCAAAGTTATTATTTTTTGAAAAACTATACTTTGAAGGCAATAGATGTTCAAAATTTACACCATTCTTAATCAGGTGAGAAAGTGGAATTCTGGTCACAGATACTCACACATCTGTCATGAATACTTCAGTAGAAACTGCAGACTTTCATATCTGGTGGTAGAATTTGACCACGGTACCTGCCGCCCGTTGTCTGCTGGCTCAGCTCATCAGCATCTGGTTTCCTGTGTCTCCCATCACAGGCTCCTTGTCATGACTAGTACAAACTCTTTCTCCTCTCTAGCTCCCAGAAACAATCGGCACTTTCTTGGTGTCTCTATTTCTTTTCAGGTCTCAGCTGAAAACATTCCTTTTACCTCTTAATTTCCCCCTCTGCTATTCTTTGCAATATTGGTGTAACACTGGGATGTAAGTCCATGCAGCATTTTAGGATATAGCTATTCTAGACAAAACTGTATTTTATGTCTGCACAGAGAACTGTATTGTGGGTATCTCCCCCATATATCTATAAATCATTCACTACATAAGTGCCTGATTTCAGGCACTATATGATACGGGTTTTTGTTCACGAGTTTTGTAAAATGTTTTTTTTTGTTGTATCACAACCAGTAAATTACCAGGCCACTGAGACATTTCATACTTACAGTGTGTATAGCGAGTGACCAACTGCTGAAGAGAGACCAATCTAAAATACCATGTTTAGGCATTTTCATTAGCCTGCGGTATCTTCAGGAAGGAAACAGACTCATTTAGCTATGTGTGATGGAATTCTGGAAAGAGTAGCAAGGCAGTGGAAGAGACGGCAGATACCAAGGAACTGTGGAGGCCTGATATAGTATTCATATACACCTGTGGTCTCAGTAACTGCAGCTGACCTGGTTTATTCCAGATACATTACTGTGCAGGTATTAGCAAGTCTAAGTTGTTGCTTAGATTGCACCAGTTTAGATTACCTAGTCATTTGCACATATCTGGTAGCGGATAGAGATGCAGAACAAAGGCAGTCTGTTGCTTTGAATTAAAAACACAGTGTTTAGTATGGGGCTAAAGTCTTATTTTTCTTTTTGGACTTATGCAGAAATATTTATTACTTTTCTTATTTAAACCAAAAGATAAGTCATGCTTAACAAGCATCTTATCAATTATAATAATAATAATAATAATAATAACGTTGAGGGAAGCTTAATTCTGTTCAGTTAGATGATAAGAATTTATTTTGTGGTTTTGTAAGTCTTTGCAGTAAAATTTCTAGAAAAAATACAATACAAGACAATACAGTCTGATAGAGGTTATACAATTCTTTGATGTGCCACAGTTAATAATTCTGCAATTTGTTTATTAGTCTCTTTTGCAATATTTAACTGGATGACAGGAGTAGAGCTCTTTTCTGCTGTCTGTATGCTATCTTGTACAAATCTCCTTATCAGATAAGCGGCATCAGACAAAAGGAAAAAAGCCACCTTTTATACTGATTGTCAGACAAAATTTTTCATTAAGTTTACATTGAGAAAATAAAGATTTGTTCTAGTTCATGAAAAAGGAACGTGAAAAATCATTAATGGAAAGAGAATCATAAGAATTCACAAAAGGATATACATGCACCTGTGTTCTTGTCTATTGACACATGTACAAAATTGATAGTAATGCCTATGTGTTATGAGTCTACATCATTAAAATAATAGATCTCAAGGGGAATAGTTTCAAAGGGATCTCAGCCTGAACTGAAGGAAAAAGGCTGCAGATGGCTTTGGCTGCATATATGTACAGATGAAGAGCTTATACACAAAAGAAGTGTCCAGGCAAATGTATTCTTGTGTGTCCAAACTCACATGAATAGATGCATTTTCAAAAAAAAAAAAAAAGGCATGTACAACATTTTAGTTTTTTAACAAGCGTATGTCTTTGAGTCATTCTGAGACCTTCAGGACTTCTTCCATTTACACTTGATAGAAAGGACAGCTCATGCTGTGCTTCTTCTCTGCACACGCACATGTAGTGTCTTTGTAGTTCTCTTGCTGTCATTGTCTCTACGTATGTTAAGTGGAGTCAATAACAAAAGCTCTGTGTACTTTCTCCATCCCCACAAACCTCTGGACAACCCACTGGCCAGGGAGTGTTGTCTCATGTTGCATCATTTTAAGAGTAGATTGCTACTTCCCTGCTCATTTAAAACATCACATTTCCAACTATGGTGTCATTTTCCACAAAGCTTATGGAGTTTTTGCTGGAATTTATGATTGCCACCAGATTTCCACATTATTTCTCAGTATTAGCATTAGAGTCAGTACTGACTAGTAAATGCAACTAACTACTCTTGTCCTGTTAACGCCAGCTTCCTGCTGTTTGCATACTTACTTACATTATATGTCTTGGTAAGGATTTGCAGTATTTTTTTTCCAAAATGTTCCATTTTTTCCTAATTATTGCACAATTAGAGGTGACTGCCTCACTGAAGGCAATCTTTTGCAGCTTTTGGTTGAAATTAAGAGGTATTTTTAAATTTATCTATCTGTTGTGAATGATAATACCAGACAATATACTTGGATGCCTCATATTTTCATCATCATGCCTTTAGGCATCTGGAAAAATGGTGAAAAATACAATTGAGCAGAGAGAAGTTTGTTACAAGTTCATTTAACTTGTGTCATAGATACACAGTCATTTGAAAAAACAAAACTCTTAATAATTCCCTCTGTTAGTCCCATTCCCTAACAATATGATAAGAATTTAAAAAAGAAGAAAAAAAGAGGAGTACTAGCTGCCTGTCTTATTAGTAAATAATGGAGGTGTAAGTAGGCAATAAAGATCACTAAAATGATCAGAATTTTCTGTATCGATACCCAGTATCAATGTAGAAGGTACGCAGAAGTCTAATCTCTGTATTTCCAGGACTTGTGCATTATCTCAACTGCTATCTGTATTTTATATCTGCTTCCAGAGATTAACTGGTTTAGGCACCATTTAGGCAAGCACAACCCACATCAGTAGTTTTACAAGTAGTTGCACCAAAGTCAAGTTAAAAAAAATTACGCACATGCAGGACTAAAATTTTGGATTGTAGTCTTGCTGAGGCAGGACCTTTCTTGCTTTATGTGTTGTGCTCTTCTGCCTTTGGCTGCTTCAATTATACTTTAAAAACTTGAAACGTTTATTAATAAATATTTTCCAAAAATGCAGGGATTTCCCATCACTCTCATTTATATGCCTAGATAAGGCGCTTCCTGAAGGCACAGTCAAATTTGATACCTACCATTGTGTTTAGCCTGGATATTGAGTGTATTTTTGTCCTGTAATTAATGCATATTGTTTGCAAAAGTTGTTCGGACTGGGTGGGTGCTTCAGAGCTGGAGCCCAGTATTAAGTGGCCCGTCGGATTCTTGGCACAGCTCACACTCTGTTGTGGATGTGTTTGGCACTGTGCTTCAGACAAAGTTATTACCTTATTCTTCCAGCAATTCTGAAACAGCTTTTGCACTGGACATGTCAGTAGGTAGGTGGATTTCTTCATAAAGAAATTGAGCTGAGGATGAAATGGCAAGTCTGGAAAATGGTTGGTTCCTGTTCCTCTTGCTCTTCCTTTCTGTCACTGTCTCCCTTACTCTTTTTTCTCTGTCTCTCTCTATCTCATTTTCTTTTGCTGTCTATTTTCGCCTTCCCTTACTCCTTTTCTCTCCTTTCCCTGTTCCCCCTGCCCCATCCCTGCCCCCAGGATATAAAGCACCAGCAGTCATGCTCTGCAGGTTCATAAGAGGTGGGAATATTTCCAGCTTTCTGGCAGGTAGAAGACATTGTTATGGGCTGAATACACTTATATCTGAATAAATTCCCAGGGAGGCTGAGAACCACTGACATGGTAGGTATGTAAAACCATGTAACTGACATCAAGGCCTGTTGCACTTTTGTAGCCTTATTGAATCAGTGGAGCGCTTAGTCCCAGGTGGGGTAAATGTCACCAGGATCTGCATGCCTGACAAGGAGTTACACCTGAGGTGCGGGGGACATACTGCTGCTTTGCCCTGTGTCATGGAGGCTTCATCATCAGATTTGAAAAGTATATTTTCAAAACTGTACAGCAGCTTACGTTATGTTGATTGGGAGTAGTGGAAGGAGTCATTACAGGGCAAGCTCTTCAGCCCTCCAAAGTACCTCTTTAAAAGGGGTAACTGTTTCACTCAGACCCAGAGTGAAGCTGTTCCATTTAATGCTAATGTAAAACATGTTATATCTATCTATCGATCTATATCTATACACACACACACACACACACATATAAATGCACATACACACAAATAATATAAAGCATATGAGGGAGGTTGAGGCCTTGCAGTATTTTCTCTGAAGTTCATCTTGAACACAGCTCAAACAACATTCTTCCTTCTTTCTTTTGTCAAATAGTTTCCTCTTTTTTGAAAGTGCTGTCAGGCTTACAACTGCAGGAGAGGACTCTGCTTGCTCCAGTTCAAATATAGCAGTTAAGTCACACTGCCTAATAGAAAACCCAAGCCAGATAAGTGAAGTGACAGAAGAGCACTATAAAAAGCATTGAGTATCTAGCAAAAAAGTGTGTAAAGATCATAAAGCTCAAGAAAGTTTCTTATAATTGTGTCAGGGATTTCTTCCTCAACATCTTTCACTAGAGAGCTTTTACTATAATAGCAGTAATGTGAAGACCAAGGAACTTTAAATAATAGGTAAAATTCTCTAGGAAACCTAAACAAAAGGCATGAAATATATGTGTGTGCCATTAATTTAAAGCTGGTCACCTGTTTTTTGTACATTTGATACTGAATCTGACCTAAAAATATACCTGGTAGTACATGGATGTGTTTCTTTGTGATGTGGGTGCTCTGACTAGAGCATTGGCTGCATGTGGCAAGTCTCAAGCACGTGGCCGAGCTTGGGTGTTGAAACACTTGTTGTATGTGGTATCACCTTGAAGTGGAAATGAGGCTCTTTGGGAATCATTCTTCCTTACATGGCTCTGTAAAGTACAAAGTGCTTAAAAATGCTAAATGGATTCTGCTTAACGTGTAAGTTCATGAAGGGAGAATGCAGTGAAGAAGGGGACAAGCTCTTCTCTTTGGTGGCCAACGATAGGACAAGGGGAAATGGGCATATGCTGAAGCACAGGAAGTTCCATCTCCAGGTGAGGAGGAATTTCTTTACAGTGAGGGTGACAGAGCAGTGGAACAGGCTGCCCAGGGAGGTTGTAGAGTCTCCTTCTCTGGAGGTCTTCCAAACCCGCCTGGATGCCGCCCTGTGCCACCTGCTCTAGGTGTGCCTGCTAGAGCGGGAAGGTTGGACCAGATGATCTCTAGAAGCCCCTTCCAACTTTGAAGATACTGTGATACTGTGTGCTTTTATGGCTCTTGCATCAGCCTAGACCAGTGCTGGCTTAGGGATGGTTGTGCTCCCTGTGAGTGTCCATATCACAGCTCCCATCCCTCTGGTAAAAACAAGAAAGCAGACAGGAGCGACGAGGACTGTGGCTGGGGAGGTAAATGTCACTTCACCCTCCTTTTTAATTCTTACACACTCTTTTATAGCTTCTTTCCAAGGATCATCTGTCCTGCTGCCATGAGAAGACAGCTTCATTCTTGCTTTGTCTTCCCACCTAAAGGTTGAGTTTTTGCCTGCTCAGTGAGACACTGCACTTGACGAATGCAGAATCCTTCCTTTGACCTAATAAAAAAGTCTATTTTATATAAAAGGTGGTTCACAAGTAGCCTAGTGCCTCAGTCCTGTTTTCATCTATTTGCCCATGATTTATGCACTTGTTATCATCAGGGCCTTGTATAAGTATAAATTCAGTGGCTTTTCACCCTTCAAAATCCGTGAAAATGTAGGCACAAACCACTGTGTTACGTACATGCTTGCTTACAGCTTGCTGCTGTTTCCCATGGCCTTGTTGCTATGTGTGTACTATGATATAGACATTTAAATGTGCTCACAATGCTGTGATATTCCTATGGTGAGTCCTGCCTAGTGATTTGATTTGATCAATGGGTGTTAAAAGTCCCTCAAGTTCCTGTGGATCGAGACCATTGCATTCCAGGTAACCTGGCCTGGTTAACTCCACCAATTTGAATTAATTACTCCATAGTTCACCGCATAAAAGCGTAGAAAACCGTTTCAAGAGCACTAGCATTGCATTTCTAAAAACTTGGCAGCAGCTATTGTTAAGAGAACTGCATGACACACAACTATGTTTTAAGTAGTTTGTAAATGGCTATCAGTTTTACAGATGCCTTTAGAAGTCTGACCTTACTGTGGTCTAAATTGAAATAGGCTTGCAGGCTTTAAGTTCCCGTTTGCTTTGGTCAAGACTGCAGTTATATGTCCAATGCATATAGTGGCAATTTTATTTCAGATATTCCTAACAGTAAGGGACAGATGAGTGATTCTGTAATTGCTGAGCATGTGGAAATTTAGAGAATTGTTTGAACACTTCTTTTATACATCTTTCTGCTTTCCTTTGCTCCAGTGCATTTGGCCCCTTTGAGTATTTGTATGTAGAGTAGCCTTTGTTTTATTTTAGAACAAACACACATGATTAATTTAGTGCCAGAACTATAGTCTGTTAAATTTCTGGGGTTTAGATTACATATTCAAGGTTGCATTTACAGATGGGATTATGTATATACAATGTATGTGTGTGTGTGTATATATATATGTATCTATGTTTCTATATATGTATGTATACATGCAAACATAGGTAAAAAGAACATTCATTTTATTTTAATTTTTTTTAGCCTCCCAGTAGTGTTTCATAGAGTATAAAATATTTGCATCATGATGGCTCTGGCCAGAGCAGTTTCATATGTCACGATAACCTTGTCAGTCTTTTGCTTTTGATATAGAAAATCAAAACCAAAAGGCTTGTAATCCTCCATATGTTGATTTTTTTATTATTAAAAAGTAAAAGTTGAACGGCATCTCTAAAGCTGGTTTAGCAGCCACACTCAGACCAAGGTTGGATGCCATTTCTAAGAACTGGGGAGGTGCCAAAGACATTAAAAGTTACTTTTGGGTTCGAATTTGCTGAGCTGTTCTTACTGCTCTCTTTTTATGAAAATAATTCATTTTATTTGCTTTGCAACAAATATTTGTATTCAAGGGAGTCTCCTCTGTATTAAAAGTGGTTTGTCTCCCGAGACAAAGGGACTTGTAAAATTTTCAAAAGATTGTTGCAAATATGAGGGCCATTATGTCTTTTAAAATTTGCTGTGCTATGAGTAATCTAATGACAGTTTATTGGTGGCCATTAGGGGAAGTGGGATTTGTACATTTATTTGAGATTTCTGAACATAATAAGCATGAATGAAGCAATCACAGCACAGTGTAATAAAGGTCATTCTCCAAGAGTTTGGCTTAGAGCAGGCATGTTTGTGTATCATAGAAATGGATCTCTCCAGCTATGCCCTATCATCTTCCATTGAAAGAAGGAATAGGATTGTACAGCAGCTCTCCAGACAGACCTTTTTGCATTTCTTTTCTTTTCAGTTCTTCCACAGTTCAATTCAAATAAATCCTTATTGTAGGAAATATTTATCTAAATATACATTGAGTAGGATCAATTTCACAGTAAACTGCTTATTTGAAGTTACATATATGTGGGTCTTTACTTACTGCAGTCTCTCAAAATCTGTGGTGCACTTTTCATGACAACTTCCCCATGAGGTAAGGGGAAAGTCTGTCTGGTCTCTTTTAAGGACAAGGAGCTTAGACAAGGAAGGACCATGAAATGATATCATCTTGTCTAGATAACACAAAAAGTGGCTGGTGGCTGGAATAAAACCCATTACCTTGGGCATACCCTAAGCATTGGGTTGTCCATGTCCTGTCTTTCCTCTGAGATCACTGTATGAAGAGACTTTAAAAAATGTTATTTTTCTTTTCAGGTGGCAAATATTTATAGCTTACAAGATTTGATGGCTGGCTTACACCCCTGTTTAAACCCTGAAAATAGGTACAGTTTGGTGACTGAATTTGAGTTTCAAAGCTTAAAAGTTCAAACCTTAAAGTTCACCTGAAGTTCAAACAGTAACTCTGGAGCTACAAAATGGACATAAGGATTTTTTACACATGAACTATGTGTAAAAATAAATGCTTATCCTACTAGATATTTGGCTGTAGGAGGGAGAAAGGGAGCACAGGTGTGAGCATGGCTCAACCTTGCGGAATTTCCCCAGTCGGAATTCCCATAATGTTTAGAGAAAGGGGATTTTGCCTAAAGAGAGAGAGAGGCCAATGGTTTATAAGTATTTTTTGCTGATCTCTGATATTTAGGTTTTTTTGTTCATTCTTATGTCTAGTCCATCATGTGAAGGAGATTCTATCTTCTAATGTCCTTTTCAAGATAAATACTTAGAAAAAAAATTTTTTTGTTCTACAGTTGTTGGGAGAAAAGAATAGCTAAAACCTCACAGTGTGCAAAATTATCTGGAAATGATGAATACAGAAGAATACTGGATTTCATTTTTTAAACAGTTCCTCTTTCAAATTTTCTTCCCTAAGTAAAACTGTAAATGAGCCGTCTAGTTAACACTCTATACATTTTCAATTTTATAATACTTTCCTGCTTACTTCAACCTTTACCACCTGCTGATCTAAGTCCATATAAAGAATCTCTTAGCTTTTTGAATCAAGCTTAGATCAAAGGTACATGTTTTTATTTAAATGTAAAAGTTCTCAAGCAAAATTTAATACCTATGTAAATAATTTTCCTTAATGAATGGAGCTCTCTGCAACTAACTCAGTATCTGTGGAGATTGTTTGAAGAAAGCTGATGAAACCAGAATTGTGCAGAAAAAAAAATTCCAAAATACAGGAAAAAAATGAAAAAAGGAATAATTCTACTGTTTCTTAGCTGTCATCTAATTTCATATTGTTATTTTCTCTAGGTTTTTAATCAAAGTTACTCAGTTAAACTAGTCTCACAGTTTTCCCCAGTAGCAGCCAGCCTTTGCTCCCTGCCCTTGCAAGTTGATACTGGCTTTTGGAGCCACTCTAGCCTGCAGAGAAGGCAAGTGCTAATCCTCAACTTCATTTGATGTGACACAACCAATGTACCTATTCAAGTACCTAATACATTTCTCTGTATGCAGAGTTACTGTGTCATTAGCAGAGGGCAGAGGCCAGTGTATTCAAAGAGAAATACTAATGACTTATATATGCACACTGAATATTATTGTACATGACTATGACAGTGCTTTGTATCCTTAAATGCTTGTAGCCATCCTTTGCAGACACTTCAACTGCATTTGGTTTACTTCTCCTTTAGCTGAGTAAAAACAACATATTGAAGAGAGGGTGGAGGATTACTGCAGCACTTCCACTTATGTCTCAGCAGATACCCTGCTGGAAGTTGCATTGACTGAACACAGGACAGACACAAAGATCAATCCTAGTGGGACCAAAACCCTTGAGGTAGTGCTTACTTGAAATCAATCAGTCTTTTCAGTTATCCCTGGCAGTGAGGGCTCAGATTTTCTTCTGACTTCACTACAGCTTTTCCTGCAACCTCTCATAAATGTATGGTCAGAGCGCAGTCCTTGTGCATGTTCCATACAAATCACTGCTATTTTCAGTCATATCAGTAATTTTATTGTATCTCAGTTGGTCTACTCTTTCTGAATATGAAACTATCTTAATCCAATAAAGTAAATGTACATTTTACTGTGATAAAAAGGTTTCCAATGTTGGAATAACTTGCTGAATAGCATTATATAATCACCAGCTTTTGGGAAAAGTCTGAGACTTCATTTTTCTTGGACACATTTTGAATGTCATATTCCCCTTTAGTAGTTATGCTCTGCTCCAGTTTCCATATTACTCTACTTATGTCGCAAGCTTTTCAGCACACTATGTGATTCTAAATTTTGGGATATAAATTTTGGAATATATTTGTTCGCTAGATGAACAGCCATGTGAAATATAAATCAATATCAGATATATTTTACTTTATGCAAATATTCACCATATAAAAACATATATTGTGTGTGAATGCATTGCATATAGGATTGTATATATATGTGCATCTGTGTATATACATGTATATGTTTGTGTGTGTGTAAATTTATATATGTGTGTGTGTGTGTGTGTGTGTGTGTGTGTGTATGCATGCCCTCAAAGGTTTTAACAGCATTGCCATGTAACCTCATAGCAGATGGAGGCATGATAGTGCCGCTGTCTTGCAGTGGTCCTCCTGCTAACTGTGCACTACTGGCAGTTCTACCTAAGTCCCTAAAAGAGCCTCTCACTTCATGAATCATCCATTTGTCTGGCAAGCAGGGAAATACCCTCAGTGTAAAAGTGAATGTCAGGTTTAGGGAGAAGGAATCGGAGATGGTTCCAGCCGATGGCGACAGGAGCCTCCTGTGCTGGGACTGCACCCCGGTCCTAAGGAAATTGATTTTGTAGCCAGAGTTACGAGCTGGTCTGCACACATTACTAACTCTGTGCAATTAATGTGATTGTCAGAAATCCAAAACAGGAATAAAGAGCCCTCTCTGACCCGAGAATGGACCTTCCCAAGACAGAGTGGGACTGAATTGCTTTTGTTAAACCTTTTGCCTAGGAGGCTGTAAGGCTGTGCTTCCTGGGGTTGTAAGTCAGTTACCTTGCCAAGAACAATATGAAAAAGCAGTGTTTAAGAGGCAGCTGTTTTTCTGAAAAGTGTTCTTATTTACTGGTCCCAAATCATTTCTTCCTGCAGACTTATTTTGCCTCTGAGTACAACTACTTTACTGAAGCCACTGGTGCAGGAAGTCTTTGGTGAAGGAGGCAATCAGGGTCAATAAAAAGTCAGCTTTCTCAAGGCAGGGCATATCTCGTCTCTTTGGGTCCTACCAATGGAGTATCCTTAACTGCAGCTTGCAATTGCCTTAGAAGATAGGATATGATTATTTTTTACTTTTTTACCAATTCTGTATTCTTCTCTTGAGGCAGAAATACCTCAATCAGTGAACTGAACATGCGATTTGTTTTACTCTAATTACACCAAGGAGGTGACCCAAAGTGCAAGCAATGTGGAAAATAGTAGGCAATATGCTAATTAAAATGAATAAAAAAATAAACTAATCGATACATTGACTTCAGTGCTGCCTACCAAATTCTGCCCTGGTTCCTGCACTGATCATGTTGCAGTCACTGGGACTGGTAAGGACAGACATGATCAAAATTATTAATCTTTCTTGATAGCATTTTAAAATGTGTCAATTAAATTAGCGTAGCCCGTGGTTTTATGGACCATAATCTGTTTCCATTTGTGCTTGCATTTCTCTGCTAAAAAAAGTCAATGTGGATGTGGTCAGAAACAATGGAAGTTGTGGAATTCAGCACAACCTTGAATACGAGATGGTTTGGAAAATACCACTGTCTGTCTCATCTATTAACTGTTAAAATAGCAGAAAAGTTCTCAGGAGGTGATAATGTTGCTGTAGTTCTTGAATTTCTTCTGTTTTACTATCCTTAGTCTTATCATTTCAGAGTATTCTGTCACCACATTGTGTCCCATACATTCCTAAATACATCTTCCAAAACATTAAATATGTGTTTACTAATTGTCATCAGGCTAAAATTCAAGTACTGTGCTCGTGGGATTTTTTTTTTTATCAGAAGCCGTATTTAAGCGATGACACGCAGTAATTTGTTCATTCTTCTGTCAGTGTAATTTACAAGACAACGACAGATAAACATAGCTATACAAGATTCATTTACAGTGACACAATGGCAGATACACAGAGCAGAACCCTGCCTATGAGATAAAGTGGACTGAGTGACTTATGCAGTAATTAGGGGATAATTGTCATTAACCTCGCAAACAGTAGTTTACCCATATTGTTTAAAAGGCTCCAGGATGCATAATGACAAGGTAATCTGTCAAAGCGCTAGGGGGAAATATTAATAAGATTTGTGCAAGCCTGGATAGAAAATATGCAGAAAGCGGCCACATTAAGCTAATTGGTGGATGAATATACACTTGTAAAAGTGCTTCTAATGGCACGTTTGCTGCTCTCCAAATGACTACTGTTAATGTGGAGAAGTGGGCTGCCTAGAAAGTCAGGACTGCTGGGACAAGAGGGTATTAAGACATGCAGGCACAGTTATTATTACTTTGTACACTGTAATATAATTTCCCCCACTTTCTTTTTGCATTTCAGTGCCCATAATAAGTGCAAACAGATAACTCACTCCATGTGCCATAGCATTTTTATAGTCCAGTGACCTTTGGCTCTTTGGTGCCCATTCTGTGCCCTGCTGCCTCTCTTGTGCATCCCAAGGCCACTTCTGATACACCTGCTTTTCTTGGTGCATATTTTGGGAGAAAACCATCAAAAGGAAAGAGCCTCATTAAGATCATTTTGTATATATTGCAAGTAATAATGCATAGACCCCTAATGAATACTAAAAATGGAAATCAATCTCGTGATTCTGCTGCCATTCATATACCTAGCATATAGCACAGCTGAATCTCTTTACGGAGGCACAACTTGGTGTTCAGTCAGAGGACCAAGCATGTAATGAAATACGATTTATAAATATTGGCACTTCGCAGTCTTTCTTCATTGAACAACTTCTTAATTCCTCACTGTGCCCCTGGCTAGGCAAATGTCATACTGACTTCTCTGGAAGTTTTACTTAAAAGTTCAGGAACATGCAGCTTCTTTTGCCTAATTTTTCCATAAGGTGTTATGTCTGCATTGAATTTAGGTTTAGAAGATCTAAAGTGAGAAAGGCACAATCTGATGATCTTTTTTGAGCGGACAGATAGCTTGCCTTGCTTTTGGTGCAGTGCATGTTACACACAGCAGCTGCAGCGCAGGAGTGTATGACATGGTGATTTGTTGGTATTATCGGATAGTGCATTAGCGAATGTCTTGGCTTGAAAGAACTTGGATGTCTCCTGTGGCCCTGTGTATTACAAATGCAGTAGCTCACTGGTGCTCTTTGTGAATGTCTCCTGCTTCTTGTAAAAAATCTTTTGCCATTTTTCCAGTGTGGAGAAGCAGAGGCGCTGAGAGAGAGACACTTAAGGAGCTTCCTTAATTCACTGAGAGACAGTCTGATTTCAGAAATTATAATTATTTTTTTCTCAGTGAGTTGGGACACAAAACAGTTAAAACATAAGGAAATTTTCTTTCATGTCATAGTTAAATGTAGCTGTACATTAAAAAAAGTGGTGGAAGTGCATTTGAAAATCAGTGATAGGTGTGGTTCTATGCATGCAGGATATTCCCTGTCATCTCACATTCATTACTGCTGTTTCAGTCTTGGCTTGAACTAGAAAAAGTTATTTCATAGCTGAAATTATTTCAGTGTTTTGCTGTTTAGTGTATCGAGGAGCATCCATGGCAGTTTGTTCTGTCTGAAAGGCTTCGCATACACTGTGCTCGGTGGTTCGATTGCCTTAGGAGCCATGTCAGCCCAAGGGGAACACCCTGCGTTGCTCTCTCTGAGATGGTAGCAAAGCTACCTCGGAAACATGTACACAAATTTTCCACTCTCACAGGCATCGGTGAAAGCAAACGCATCAGAATATTTCTCTACGCTTGGTGTCCAAAGCTGTGGATTAAAAAGCTCTTTAAAGAGTTTGAATGCTTATTTTCCATAAAATCTTGAATCACCATTTGATGAAGAAAGAAAGACCTTCTGACCTCCACTGTGCATCAAAATGTGTTCTCGCACAGATACCATGAAACAGCTGACATTTTTCACCTTGTACTAATTTGCTCATTTAGTGAAGTCTTCAGAAATATTTTAAAAATTAACACAAGTAAGGAGAATGTCAGGTTCTAACTGTGCTTAGATTATCTTCCTCTGAGTGTGGACATGGGTTGACTGTGCAAAAACTTGTCAGGCATCCATCTGTAAAGATGGGTAGATGGAGTTGCTAGGATTAAGTGAAGGTGGAACTGCTGTGCTTAAGTATGTTGCAACCTCACAGTGATCTACCATATCTCTAAAAAGAAAAATTCTATACACACTGTTATTCAGGAAAAAAACCACCAATGATTTCTTATGAATTAAATTCTTATCAGGTCCATAATCAGGAGCATTCCATAACAAAGTGCATATTTTATAAAAAGTCAAACAATAAGCTTTAAACACCAACAGAAGCATTTAGAAACAGTACTTTTTGCATCCTAATAGTTTTACTGGAAATGCAGAGGTGAATACACATTTGTGAAGAATGGGAAAGAGTTCAAATAATGTTTCTCTTAAGAAAACAACTAAGGCACTCTCTGCCCACTGCTCTATTTGTAAAAGATGCTCTTTCCTTAAGTACCTTTCAGCTGAAAATCAACAGGATGTCATCATCTTTCAAGGACAATGCTTTCAAATGTAGTAACCTTATTTAGGGGTGGTGGGATCTAAAAAATGGGAAGGGGTTCTGCAATTGGGACTTAAGTAGAAGTTCCATTCCACAAGGCAGTGGTGTGTATGTGCCAGAGATCCCACATTTGGATACCAGTCCCTGTATGCTAGTGCAGAAACAGCAGGTTGATCATGCAGGGGTTTGTATGGCTTGTGTCTTGTGGATGAGCTATGAAACAGAGGACTTGCATGCTTTTGATCAGGAAAGACCCTGGGGGCCTTTAGGCAAGAGTGTGGTGGCTAACGGCGGTGTCCTGGTGAGACTGCAGCCACAGCTTTTGCATCCCATCACCTTGGGCACCATCTACAGCTCCAGCAGGACGTACTGCTCCTGGCTTTCACTCTCAAGCTGTTGCACTGTGCTCCTGAGCATCGTCACACAACCACCCTGCTCAGTCATGTTGATGTTCATCCCCCTGGTCCCAGTATCCAAACAGGTTGGGTCCGTGAAGTCTTGCAATGCTGTTAACTGAAATTTACTTTCCAGCACAGGTAGTGAAATTGCCCTAGATTTACAGTGCAGTCAGATTTGACCTGCTGTCTACCTTATCAATTAATAAAAGTTTGTAAAGGTCTTCGGGGTGCTTTTGGTGGAAAGTGCAAAATTTGTTTCTGCTGAATGCGTAAGGAGAGCTGAAGTCTGAGCAGCAACTGAAGTAAATACCTTTCTATACCTGGCAGTAAAAATAAATACAGGCAGATGTATGGGCATAAGTAAAAATAACCCCCCTCTTGCTACTCTTCCACTACACAATGGAAATGTCCTTCTTAGAGATCTTTGGGGAAAGACAACCTCCTTTTTTTTCCCCTTTCGTCATACACTAGTAGCCTCCAGGCCTTGGATGGGGAAGAAAGCATCTCCAACTGGTAAGAAAAATGGTGGAGGTCAAAGGGGAAAAAGATCCATTGCTTTTGATTTTTGCTAGTGCAGTGGAGGCTGCAGCGAAGCGCAAAGATAAAGATTTCCATTATTGACTGAGAACTCTGTAATGCTGCACTGTGTTGGTTCCCACTGCAGCAGTATAACTCAAGGAAAGGACTGCTGACACTTCAACAGGAATTTGTTCATATGGTTTTGGTTGGGGAAGGGGGGCTGCTGGGAGGTAGATGAGAAGTGATGGTTGAGGGAAAAAGGAAGTTCAGCCATGGCTCTCAGTTTGGTGTGTTAAACTCCGTATCAGCTGCACGTGTATAATCACAGTGAGAAAGTATGCACACCTTTTTCTCATGTCTACAAGAGCAAGGGTGAGTTGGAGTCAGCATGCTAAAAACACCTATCAGGAAATTGAGTATGTAAATACATTATTTTTATGAAAAGCTAGTACAGGGCAAACCTCAGCTTGCTTGTGTCTGTGACTTTTGCACAGATACGTAGAAAGGATCAAGAGGTGTTGCTCGTTGCCTGTCATGTCTGTGCAAAGGTGAGTTGGTGTGCAACACAGAAGTGACACACTGGTCACTTTTACTGCAGGACTAGTAGGACTGCCCATGGTGCAACAGCTTGAAATTTAATAATGGCAAGTAAAGAGATGCTCCTGGGAAGTTCAGCCAAGCAAAACCAGCAAACCCTAAGTCTTAAAAATCATGTAGAGTTTTCTTTATCAGAAACAAATGTTGATTTTTTTTTCTGTCGACACCCAAATTAAAACCATCCTCTGCAATTATAATATGACCAAGTCAGTTGTTTTTAGTCTGCTTTTCAGTCATTATAGCTGCACTCAAAATGCTTCCTCAAGATCAGCTAAGAAATATGTAGTTGTTTTAAAAGGGTTCAGAGAAGACTGATGTGTGATAAACACTGGCTTGCTTAATTAATTAATCAAATACGCATCTGTGCAATATTTCCATCCTGTATATTTGGCATCCAGATATGCTCAAAAAATGAGAGTTTATGATGCAAATGCAAACTTGCTAAAATAAATAAGTCTGCCGATATGTTTTTCTATACAACTTCGAGTAGTTCTCAGAAATTATCACAGTAGTGCCTGAAAATAATCCTTGAGTGCTTCCCAGAATGTGAAGTTTGTTTAAAAAGCATTTTTACTTATTTTTAACCTTTCTATTAATCTCATCTCTTGTACAATCTTCCCCCACTATGTATTCATTCCTGCATATATCTCTATATATATACACACTTTCTTTTACTTACGCCAAGAAGTTAATTAGTGAGATAAAAACAAATCTGCAAAAAAGTCTGTGATATGTATGTATACATATATACAAGTGTCTGTGTGAATGCATGTGCTTATATATAAAACTGCGACAAGATAATGCAGACAGAAAAAAATGAGCATTTAAAGCAACTGATTTAATAACAAGTTTACGGTTGAAGGTGCATTTTGGCATAGAGTGTTCTTAGGTACTAAATAGGCAGCTTTTAAATTGGGAGGTTTTCAAGCTGAATCAAAAGCTTAAAATTTGCAAAGCTCAAAGAACCTCAGGGAATCAAGGCTCCTCGTCTCAGTTCTCCCCAATTAAACTCTTACAAATTAGAATGAACTTTGTGTCCATCTTCTATTGTAGCCTATTTGTATCATCTGAGATAATCATCATGAGGCCCATCACTCGCTCTGATCTGACCCAGAAGTTTAAGACATGATGTATCCTAACATATCCTGACATATCTCTTTCTAACCCACAGGTCAGCAAAAATCAGGATACAAGTTCAGGATGATTAACCGTGACATTGCTTTATAGATTTAATGCAGTATGTGTGTATGTGAACCTTCATCCATACAGATAATAAATACATACGTATATATGGGACGAAGAGAGTCAAGTGTGTGTTTAGATTTAGAAAAAGATCCAGTGTTATGTCTTCTACCCTTGCAGGCTAATTGTATATGACTTCAAGATTAAAAATTTATCTCCATCTGAAATAGAAAGAGAGCTACCCATGCATATAAAATAAAATAAAAACAAAAATAAGACTGTATGGGCAAAGAAGGGAGAGCTGTAGAGGTTCAGCTTACTTGTCTACTGCCTGATTTATAGCTGCAAGCATACATGGTATCTCTGCACTCACTGACTTCCTTGTACACATTGTCACAGGAGGCTCGGCTTAATCAGTAGTAAGCTGAAAAAAGTAATATAAATTGGAACCTTTTGTCATGAAATATTTAAATGTGGATATGATTTAATGGCTTTGGGGAGAAAATTTAGCGTGAGAGATTGTACGAAACAAGAAATCGATTACATGTAAGAAAGGACTTGAACCTCTAATCAAGTATTACCATATACAGAGAGATCCCTAGCTAGTTATAGCTTAATTCAAAGGGGATAATGGTTAGATTTTTTTTTAATTTTAAGTTTTATCAAAAAATGACATTCCTATTCACTCTTTATCTAGTTCTGCATAATACATAGTTGGTGATTTGTAGAAAAACCATCACTATGTAAATATTGAAGCGTGTCCTATACAGTACCCACAGGTAGTATGCTTTCTAAGAAATATAGGCAACTGTGCATTTTTTCTTTACTTTTGCTGAGAAAAAAAGCTTCTTCTTGAAAATTAACCAGACATAGTTTAGCTGTGTTTTTGGTTATAAAATATATTCTTGTTTTAGCTAAAAGGTAATTATATACAAATTGAAAGTAAAATACCATATTTTTGCCCTTTTTAAAAAAAGAAATGATTGATCTCTTCCTTCAGGAATGCAGACAAAAGTAGTTTCAAAATGTCTTTCAAAAAATTTGAAAGAGTAGGAAAATATTAGGAGATCTATAAATATATAAGCATATCTCTAAAATATTTTTTGACTTCTGGAATACATCCTTCAGTTCATGTACTACTCACGGGAAGAAGAATAAAATACAGGTTATCTCAAAAAATGGCAAGAACAAAACTAGAAAACACTTTTGTATGTCTGACAACAACAGCCTGTCTTATACCTTCTGGCTTGATCAGTGCTGTGGTAAATTCCGTAAAGTCCTTTTTGGTCCTGAAGGTGATAATACTTGAGACTTACTTTATAGTTTGAGGATCGGGGAATAGACATCATTCCTCAGCTGTGTTCACACTCAATGCAATGCATATGAGTAGGCGAGGGTCATTTAAGACTAGCTTTCTGATTCCCTGCCCTTTTATGACATTTAAGAATAGCCTCCTGCAATCAAACTTGTAACTGTGGGACTCTGTGATCAGTGGGAATTAGCAGACAGTTTAAGTCTCTCCCTGCTTACTGGATATCCAAGATGCTTGCCTTAAGTAAATGAAACAATAGGTAGGGATGTCTCTTGAGAGCTAGATCACATAAACACTGATGGTGTCTTTGAGTTATGCTGTGGAATAATTCCCAGAGAGTATGATGGGAGCCCCAGCATGAGGGAGAACTGTTGTGTGTATGCAAAGAGCAAGGTCCATTGCCAACATGTGAGATGATTAGTCCCATCATCAGACTTGTAGGAGTCTGTAACTACTGTTCTCATGAGTTAGTCTCAAGCTGGTAGTATATGATTTTTGTTTACTTACATGTTCACGTTTATAAAGCACGTATCTGTTACATAAGCCTGTGAGTGATTTACAAGTTAAAGTAAAAACAAAACAAATTACTAGCTGTAGTACATTTCAAAGCAGCCTGCAATTGGCTGCAGACAAGATTCCTAATTCAATACATATAAGCAGTGTAAACTAGCATTATTTCCATCTTCCAACAATGCAAGTTATGGTTAGAAGAACCGAATACTTGTGGCTTTGGATTAAAAGTGTGTGTGGTATAGATTGAGTCAGAGGTGACGGCAAAGGTTTAGAGACCAAAATATGAACTGAGTCCAGTTCTGGACATGTGGGAGTTGCTCAAAAAGTCAAACCATTTCGGCTGGCTGGAAGCTGTGGGAGAAGTAAATATGAGGAGCTTTAGGTAACAGTCACAGGGAAAGTAGCCAAAGTTAGTTGGATGGAAATAAAATATACTTTTAAAGTTTTAAATGTATAATTATTTTTCCATCTCTTTTTGCTGCTCTCTTGTTGTTGCTTTGTTGTTTGATATTCATTGTAATTTCTGCTGCGTGGCACAGACTTCCTGTAGTCTGCTTGCTCACGTCCATCAGACTTGTAGAAGTGGGAGAACACAGAAATCAGAGATATCCAGAGAGCCTTTGAAGGGTTTTCAAAGCTGGGGACACATCCTGACTAATACTGTGAACCAGGACCATCATCTGCATCATGCCCTTTATTTAATTTCCAGGTAGATACACATTGAACAGTTCAGGCATAGAGAAGGCTTCTGGGTTTAAAGATTTTGCTGACAGTTCAGGCACAGAACGGTTTCTGGGTCTCTGCATGAACTGGATGAGAGTCTGTTCAAGGACTTTCCATTATTAGGTTGCTAGTGGAGATTCCACAGCCTTGCAAGGCTTGAGTATGAACTGTTATGAATGGAGTCCTTCAGAAGGCTTCACAGTCACATCTTTGCTGTGGCACAGACCAGACCCTCATTATTAACTTTGCATCAGGAGATAACTAACAAAAATCCAAATTGTAATAATGAAAAACAGGTCTAATCAAAGTAAAATATCTCCTTTTCCACTTGGGTAAATTGCATTTTCTAGTTCTGTGAAAACTGGGGAGTGGGAAAGAAGGAGGAAAGAATCGATTCTCTGAAGACTGGAAAATATTAATTGAGCCTGAAAATTTCAAAAATATTGCAGGCTTCCTAATCAAAAAAGGGCTAGTGAGTTTTGCAGAGTGTTCTGCTAGGTTCTAAAGCTAGATTCAAAATCTAAAAAGACTAGAGATCGTATTGAGTTTCTTGCAAAGCTTTCAGACTGTTTAATGCATGAGGAAGCACTGGAATAATTCTGGTTTGATGGCCTGCGACAGCGTTGTTGGTGATGGTTAGTGTGCTGATGATATGTCCAGCATTTGCCCAACAGGAAAGATGCCAATAAAATGATGTATTCATTATATAAGTATTTTAATATGTTTTTATCAATACATGCTGGAATGGATTGCCTGACATTACATTGCAGAATTTTTAAGTCCTACCTCCAGGCAAATCTCATGCTTACTAGCAAAAATGAAAGTGTGAAATGCTTTTTAATGTATATTTAACAACAGATAGTCTAGTGATTACTGATGTGTATTCTCTCTGGATTTTTCCTTAGCTATCAGAAGGCAATGTTAAGAGACAACATTTTTACACATTTATACCATCCACATCCATCAAATGTTTACTTTTTAAATATTTGTAACTGCCATAATAAAAAAGCTGCAAAAAATTCATCTCTTAAGTCTAAACCATACTAGGACTACAGTCTTACTATCAACTGCCAGTAATTGCCTAGTTATATTTAAAATTTGTTCTTCAATATCTAACTTTTGATGCAAGTTGGTAATTAAAATGTTTTTCAGTATTGGCATCATTGGGGAAAAAAGAAAAAAAAAAAGAAAGGCATAGTATGTTAGCATTATATTATATGCTATTTTCAAAATCTTTTGCCATACATCAACATTTTTGCAGATATTTCAGTTTGTGAGTTGCTTCAGACTTACAACTACCTGTATTTAAGAAGCAAATCTATCCAACATATTTATTTAAGTCTTTTCTATAGTGTCACCATTTAATTAAGATTAAGGTACAATTAGGGTATATTACAATGGAGTGCAGAGCAAGAATTCATACCTTAAGCCAGTGTAAGCTGAAGAGTTGCAGAGTACATAGATCACTGTTGTTAAAATAACAGTATTGAATGCATTTTAGATCACAGAGCCCCAATGGTCTACATTTTGTTTGCTCTGACATTATTAAACTCAATCTGTTTCCATAACTGTGACTCTAATTACTATATTTGCATGGCTGAAAAGTTTGCTTTTTTTAAAGCCTATTTCTGTTAATACAGTTCACATTTTATTTTTTTTAGCTTGGTGTTTCATGTGCAGGCAGCAGAGCACTTTCTATTGAATTCAATAATTATGCAGAATCAATAAGTTTCTTTGTGTTTTTCTTTGTTGTTTCTTTGATATGGCCTCTAGGATGCTGCAGGCAAGGTGCTGGACCGCTGGGCCATCATGTCCAGGGAAGAAGAGATCATTACCCTTCAGCAGTTTCTGAGATTTGGAGAAACCAAATCCATTGTGGAGCTGATGGCAATTCAAGAAAAAGAAGGGCAGGCTGTGGCTGTGCCATCTTCAAAGACAGATTCAGATATAAGGACTTTTATTGAAAGCAATAATCGCACCAGGAGCCCAAGTCTCCTTGCTCACCTGGAGAATAGCAACCCTTCCAGCATTCATCATTTTGAAAACATCCCTAACAGCCTTGCATTCTTACTTCCATTCCAATACATAAATCCAGTCTCTGCTCCACTGCTGGGGCTGCCTCCGAACGGCCTCCTGTTGGAACAGCCAGCAATGAGGCTGCGTGAGCCAAGCCTTACAACCCAAAATGAATATAATGAGAGCAGTGAGTCTGAAGTTTCCCCTACACCCTTCAAGAATGAGCAAACATCCAGCAGGAATGCTTTGACCAGTATCACAAATGTTGAGCCTAAAACTGAGCCAGCCTGCGTCTCTCCTGTCCAGACATCAACTCCTGTCAATGATTTATCCAAAACAGAGCACACAAAAAGCTCATTCCGCATTCACAGGATGAGGAGAATGGGGTCTGCCTCAAGGAAGGGAAGAGTGTTTTGCAATGCATGTGGTAAAACTTTCTATGACAAAGGTACTCTGAAAATCCACTACAACGCTGTTCACCTGAAAATCAAGCACCGGTGCACTATTGAAGGCTGTAACATGGTGTTCAGCTCGCTCCGAAGTCGTAATCGTCACAGTGCAAACCCCAACCCTCGCCTCCACATGCCCATGCTAAGGAATAACAGAGACAAAGATCTAATCCGTGCTACGTCCGGTGCTGCCACTCCTGTCATAGCAAGTACCAAATCCAGTCTAACTTTAACAAGCCCTGGGCGTCCACCGATGGGATTTACCACTCCTCCTCTAGACCCTGTACTACAGAATCCTCTTCCTAGTCAGCTGGTGTTTCCAGCTTTAAAGACTGTACAACCTGTTCCTCCTTTTTACAGAAATTTACTTACTCCTGGGGAGATGGTGAGTCCGCCAACATCCCTCCCCACCAGTCCCATAATACCAGCAGTGAGTGGCATGGAGCATCCTCCTCCTCCTCCTTCGGAGTCATCTGTACCATCAGTGCTGATGCCCACTCCAGAGCCTAATGCTGACCTTGCCCCCAAGAAAAAGCCAAGGAAGTCGAGCATGCCAGTTAAAATAGAAAAGGAAGTTATTGATACTGCTGATGAGTTTGATGATGAAGATGACGAGGTGAATGACAGCAGCACAATGGTGAATGATATTGGTCATGACAATCACTGCCATTCGCAGGAGGAAATGAGCCCTGGACTGTCAGTGAAAGACTTTTCCAAGAGTGACAGAAGCAGATGCATTTCCAGAACAGAGATAAGAAGGGCAGATAGCATGACTTCAGAAGACCAAGAGCATGAGCGAGACTATGAAAATGAGTCGGAGTCCTCAGAGCCCAAATTGTGCGAGGAATCCATGGAAGGTGACGATCGCCTGCACGAACCTGGTGAGAAATCCATGATGCATGGTGACCGACCAGATGAAAACCACAATGACTCTTCTAACCAGGATGTCATTAAGGTGAAGGAAGAGTACACAGACCCTACATACGATATGTTTTACATGAGCCAATATGGACTGTACAATGGAGGCAGTGCCAGTATGGCAGCCCTTCATGAAAGCTTTGCTTCCACATTCAACTACAGCAGCCCTCAGAAGTTCTCTCCTGAAGGCGAGCTCTGCTCAAGCCCAGACCCCAAAATCTGCTATGTGTGCAAGAAGAGTTTCAAGAGTTCCTACAGTGTGAAGCTTCACTACAGAAATGTTCATTTAAAAGAGATGCATGTCTGCACAGTGGCTGGCTGTAACGCTGCCTTTCCATCACGGAGAAGCAGAGACAGGTCAGTAAATATTAATTGATTTTCTACATTATTAAGTGTGTTGAATTATGTAAGAATAGGCAGTTTAGGGTATATGAAGAGATAGAGAGATGTGCAGTAATAGCAAGTGACAATCATGTTCCCATGATGTTGGGAGAGTTTTATCACTTGAAGATTTTCATTGTTGCCTGGCACTCAGGATAGTATATGTCTGCCATCATCTTATGTGACTAGCTAGAAAATAAATGTCATTATTCTTTCTGTGTGCCTGTGAACATATGTGTATTGTACTTCTATTAATAAGCTGCACCTTTTTATTACATTCATTTTTTTCACCCTGCAGCTTTTATACTAAAAAATGCTTCTAATTATTTAGTAAATTATATACAATACAAATATCTTCATGCATGCGCTTTAAAACATTGAACTAGAAAGGAGGGGAAGGGATGAAGGAATGGATGAATGGAAGGAGAGAGGAAGAGAGGGAGGGATAAAATGGAAGGACTAGAATAGAATAAAGATATCAATCTCCATAGAGTCATATGAAAGCAAACTCAAAGTATTAAAAGAATATTCTTTCTTTTCTTTAATTTTTAAAGCTGACTGGTATATTGTAACAGACTCCTGTAAAGTATAAGAAAATAGTTCTCTCTTTAGGAGAACTTAGATCTCTCTGGCCAGTATGGCCACTTAGTCCAGCTTATTTTATGCATGTAAGCAACTCCCTTTCCCACTGATGGGAATTCAGTGCACTCAGAAAGGAGAGGCTAGACCCCTACATATTTTTAAGATCAACAAGGGTATATTCTTCTGGGCCTTCAGATGACATCATACCCTAGCTATGCTGCATCAATACTGAAACAGTTGGGCTTAAACAGAAGCAGCTGGTCCTTAACCTCTTAGTTTTACTTCTTTTTTTTTATATACACTGTTCTTTTTGATTCCTAAGGAAAATGTAATATAAATGGAATTTGTCAAGGTGGTAGGTTAACACAGTTATTTCATACTTGTGGATGAAAGTTCTCACATGTGATGATGATCATATTGTCACATAACAAAATATGGAGTTCATGGAGTGATGGTGAGATTGGTTCATCTCTTTTCCTTTATTTGTGTTTCATATTTTTCATTATGCTGTAAAAATTCAGCAGACACAGGAAGGAAATTATACCTAGATAAGCATTTCACACACATTCCTTCATCTTTTTTTTCATTGAACTTGATAGAGTTTGCAAGTGAATATTTCATGTCATATAAAAGCAACTTAATGTTGAGGAGATTGAGGACCCAAACTCATTATTTTGATGTGAAGTCTAGTCTCTGAGTATTTCATGTCTTCTGTTAGCCATTTATGAAATCCATGAAATATAGAAAACAGGAACACACATTAGGAAACAGTTCCACATGGATAAGAAGCAGGTAAAAACCAAATTAAGGATCCCTACCCCTCGTGATAATTTTTTGACATTTGAGTTTGGACAAGGGAAACAGGAGAAAAATCTTTGCAGAACTGGAGCCTCTATGGTATATTCCATGCTGGGCTTAACTATGTGCAACCCTTTCCAGTTCCTGAAATTACACAGTTTTTTTAATAGTGCAGAATTCTGTTTGATTGGCCAGTTTCTTAACATGAGTTATAAGGTGTCAGCCATGTACTAAGAAAAACAGTTTTGCATTCAATGTGCAAAGTGAGAAATGGCTAGCATCAGATTCAGAGTATTATTTCAGTAGGAATTTCAGTAAATTTCAGTAGGAAACCACTGATAGATTATACTAATAGTAAAAAGTTAGCATAGTAAAGATGTGTGTGTATGTGTGTGTGTATATAGATTTATTTAGAAAAAGATTATTGTGATGATATATATGTAATATTTGAGACAAACACTTAAAGAAAAGCACATTTTGAAAGTATTTCATGAGCTGAGTAGGATATTCTTATTAAGCAAATTGAAAGGAAGCCATAAAATAAGAATACTTCTTTTGGGAACTGTAAATAAAGGCTATATACTGAAAGATTTTTTTTACTTATGTATTATTTTGCATTGTGTAAATCATGGGACCATCTTTTCATATAATTTTAGGATTAAAAGGCAGAATCTGATTTAGTTATTTATTGAATTTGAGACAACAGAAATTCATAGGCATAAAATAGCCACTCATTGCGGAGATCTAAGGGTGGTTATACCCTTCAAAATTTAAAATCATAGTATAATTTGAGTACCCGTTCAAGCTTGCTGTTTTTCCAGATTTGTGAGTACTCCAGGATTGCAGTATTTGTCTGGAAGTACATTGAAAGAGTCTATTTATGTTTTCGTATTTCTTAATAGTTCTTTTAAAATATATCAGAAAGAAGTATCTTTAAATATTCTCTCTAATATCCAGCCTTGTCCAGAAGTGGAATGCCTAGACCTACATATGTAGCATGTAAAAGGTGGTGGATTATATATTTAAGAAAGCATTTTTAAGATATAATGCTCCCGGAAAAAAAAACTTTAAAAATCAATTTGGAAAGTATAAGTTAAAGTAATATATTATTTCTTGCAAACTGTAACCCCCACCAAGACTTTTGCATTCAACTTGTTTTCGTTTTTCTCTCATCTTGTCTTTGAACGTTTATTTTAGAGCCATTACCTAAATGCACAATTTCTACTTCTTCAAATTACAGAAAACTTTCAAACATACCTACTAGATAGCTAAATTAATAATATTTCAAAATAAGAACTTCTTCCAATCAGTTTAATCAATTTCATTCCAAAGCTGAAGGACATTTTGCTATTAATTGCTGTGTAAAAGTAAGACGGAGACACATAAAATACACAGTAAGCATTCAACATAAAATTCACTGTAAGCATTCATGGAGAACATTTGACATGTATTGATGTTTTGTTCTTTTGGACACATTTCTAAAAGTCTGTGTGATTTTTCTGTGTTGTGAGTCACACAGTTCACTGTCAAAATAACTGGCTAGATAGGCTTAGAATTCCTAAGTTTTGGTAACTAACGTTACATGATTTTTTTCATTACTATATTCTTAAATAACAGGGAGTTCTTCATATCCTATACCTTATAGGATCAAGTAAGTTTACTTTTTATTATTAATAGTATCAAAGAGAAAATATTGTAAAAAAAGAAAGCTCTTATAAGGATAAATAATTTTCTCTACTCCTTTCTATTCATTGTAGAGACATCTGTTGTACTTTAAGATCCTTTGCAACACAATTCTGGTTAATCAAAGGGCCACCTGTATTTCCCCTGTCCTTTATATATACCCTTGTTGACTCTGGGTCTAGTAGTCTTTCCGGTAGGGTTGTGAATGCCCACTGTAAACTAATAGAGGTAGTAGATCACATTGGGGGAAATGCTGCCGTGCTTTGGCTGAAGCAGGCTTTTTATTCATGTGTAGCAGCCACAGCCTTTCATGGTGACACACATCCTTCAGCAGTTTCTGTTGGGGGTTGACCAAAATGACCTTCATCATTCCTGAGATCGTCCATGTCTAGCTCAATTCTTGTCTAAATATGCATCTGTTGGAAAGACTGGAAGATATTCTGAGATCTTACACTAAACAGCGCTACTGCTTGTGAATTAAAGTTCAGGTGGACAGAAGGTTCGTGAGTCCTGCCTTTCCTCGTGTATTTTCCAGCATAGGGCAGAGGAAAGCAAAGCGGAGTGCCTGCATTTGCTGTCAAAGTATCAATAGTACTTCCTTTCCGTATAAAAAGATTGCAATGCTTTTAAATAGTCAGCTTCCACTGGACCTAGATTCTTTTAAAGGGACTTTCATTGCTTTTACAACCTACTAGTAAAAGCACTTATCAAATCAACTTTATATTTACCTGTATCTTTCATCATTTCCCCAATCAGATATTCTTCCTCTTTCTTCTTCTGGAAGCTCTACAATTGTCAAAACTACTTTTTTCTTCCATTCTTTACCAACAAGCCCCGAAATTAACTCTTCTATCTGTTTTTACATTTACTTCAGATGTCTTTTTTACTGTAGTTGAGATGTTCAGGTTATATTTTTTTGCAAAAAGGTAGTGGAGAGTAAATAGTGAGAGAAACCATAATGAAAGTGGTGTCAGTGGATAGAGGCTGTGTCAAAAGACTTTTTTTAAACTTTTATAAGGCAAGGAGGGACTTACTTTTATAAGAAAGAAGAGAGGAAGATAAGTTCCTGGCAAACTGTTCATTAATGAGGCAAAAATTGTCCTTGTGATGAGAGTTCCCCATGGGCTTAGTAGGAAATCTGCCCTTTAAGTGGGGAGGGAACCCTGTCAGAGAGCCAGTGCCCCCAGGATCTGTTTCCCAGCCTCAGCTTTTCTGAGCCCTGCCTGGGCAGATACCAGTTTTGCCTACAAAGAAATAGGTGTGACTAGTCCTTGAAGCCAGCATGGAGGTATAGCAGCTCCAGGGGTGATCCTGGGTAAGACATGCAGATAAGAGGGAGGAGTGCTTTTTTCTTGTCCGGAGAGACAGTCAATCCACTTTCATCTCAGAGTCTCTGTTTCAGAGAAGACCTCCAGAGATGAAGACCTGAAAGAAGAAGCCTAAAACAGTTGACTTAGTTTCTGACTCTTTTCATCAAGATCCTGGAATTCAATGGCCAAAACTACTGATGAAACATGAGTACTTAAGGATCTTCTACTTTGAATAGGTCTTGTTGATAAGCTGCGGTCAGTTTTTAGGGAGAAATACAGCCATCTTCTTTGTCCACCTTAGTTCATGGCAGAGCACCATTTCATCTCAGTACCAGCAATTGTAAAGTTTCTATTTCCTAGATCGGTACATAGTATTGGTAATTATATGTCACTATGTTTATCATTATCTAAATGTATGAAAAATAAATTCATTTTCAATGTACCTGTTCAGAGGAACAAAGAAAGAACTTTTCACTTTGTCTTTCTTCCACTAGCGTAAGAATATTAATTGTTCAGATCTGCCTTGGAATTTTCTCACAGAATGAGCGTTTATGTGTGTGTGTGTGTGTGTTCTGCAAGGTAGGAAAGGTGATTGAGCCCCATGAATAAATTTAAAAACAAAATAATATTTGCTCAGGGTGACTTATAAATATATATGAGGCAACTATTGGTGCCAGGTGTGATCATGCCATTTGATTGCCAGTTAAATCAGTTTAGATTTAAACATGTAAACTCCTTGATTTGTATAGAGCAAGACATCTGTATGTGGTTTATTAAAACCTGCTGATGTCTTCAGAACTAAATTTGTGAAGATTTAGGCCTCTGGGTAGCTGTATTGAGAAAGCAGAGACCTACTTTTTGTCGGGTTACCTGACTTCCAGCCCTGTACAGGTGTGCTTGAATAAATTAACATCAGTTACCTATGATGAGCCACTGCATACATTATCAAGGGAGGTGAAGATGTGAGAAACCTGCTACCTTCCTCCTGTTAGCACCTCCTTGACAAAACAGCACCCATTTTTTCATCATGCCACTATGCTCAGAAATTTCCACAGAGAGCTTTTTAGACAATTATTTTCTGTAAATGCAGTCAGTTGTCAATTCTAGGAACACATAGAAGCAGAAACAAGATATTTCACACTAGTCTAACTATTACTGTAGTTCCTGTAGTATAAGTAGCTGCCATATACAGCATGAATTTGAATGACCTCCAATAAAAACAAGGAAAGACAGTTTTAAGACATTAGGTGTTTAATGAACCATTTGTCAAGAGATAAAAGAGCTATTTTATATAGTTTTTAAATATAAACATATTTACACATGTACCACTGTTTCTGGTGATGATGCAGTTCATGAAGAGACTATCTATATATCTAACAGAGTTGTATGAACCGTTAGGCTTTCTCCTGCAGAATTGCCACGATGTGTGTCATTGCTAATGTTCACATAACCCTCCCTTACCCAAGAGAACCTGTAACACGTGAATGTTTTGCAACAGCCTTAACACAGACTTCCCTCTTCCATGAGTGGCCATACTGAACACAGAGGCACTATTTGCCAACCTGCAAACTCACTCGTATGAACAACAGAAGCAGAATTTAACTGGAGTATGTAGAAGTAATTTCTTGTAGTAATGTAGAAGAACATTATATATATTTAAGCAAGCTTTAAAGAAGGACTATGTGAGTTAGAGTTGCAGGATCAGCTCCGTTATGAAGGGAGGTCTCCAGCTACACATGCCCATTTGTTTTGAGATTTTTTTAGATTATCTGCTGCCGTCATTATTTTGTTCTTCTGTAATACAACCAAGTTGTCAGAGACTGTACACCTTCTTTCATGGTGCAAGATATCTCATTTCTTTGTGAACTCACAGAATAAGTTAATGACTTTCAGTGCCCTGGAAGGGCCATTTAACTAAGCAGTTTCACAAGGATTATAATAGGTGGCAAGCTTACGCATTGAAAATAGTAGCTGAAAACAAAGCATACCCAAAAGATTATTTTTCTTAGTATGCGTAGAGACAAATGGTGCAAATGTTTAAATTTTTTTGCCCAAATTGGCTGTTCAGACTCTGTAAGTTTTATGAATTAGTGAAATTAAATATTTGGGAGGACAGCAGTGGAACATGAGTGCTTATTTATATTATGTCCATTTGTCCTTAGCTTCTAGAAAGAAGCTAGAAAAGAAAGGAAAAAAGAAAAGAATGGAAAAAAAAATAAAATCCCTTCTCCAAAGAATGGAAGAAAACTGAATATTTTCTGTTGATCTGTGTAAATGTAGTGCTGTTCCATAGACAGGGAGATGTCATATCTTTCTTAAAGTCTTTTGAGTCTGCGTTCAGTATGTACTTTAGTTCCTGCTGAATGTGGTTCCAGGCGCTTTTTCACACTTGACAGTAGAAGACAGTTTATGCTGAACATTTATGCTACAGTGAAGGAAACTTTACTTAAGAGATGTGAGATGACATCAGGGCACAACTGCCAAAAGCCTAAGCAAGTGAAAAAGGAATAAGAGGCTGAGTCTTGAGGGTGATAGCATCCAGATGGAAGAATCTAGGAGGAAAGATGCACGAGAGAAGGAGACCCTTTACTGTTCTTTAGAACTTCAGCTACAAAAGTTAAAACTCTCACAGTTGCAACTAGGGATAAAGGAGATAGGAACTAAGTTGACAAGTAAATGAGATGCTGAATAGGAGCTAGCCACAGTAGAGGAGGAGGCAAGAAGTGTAAGAAGGACAAAAAGCAAAGCATTCCGGGAAATACGAATTTCCCAGAAATGGGAATTCCCCAGAATACTGAAATGGCACCACTGGGAGCAATGCAAAAGTCAGTCTATGTAATTATTTGCTTGTTTGTTTCAGGTACAGCTTAGTAAGGAGATAGGTTTCTTTTGGGTTTACCTGAAGGCAAGAAAACTGATGAGGCAAGTCCTAGAAGTAACCCCCATCCCCCCCAAATAACCTAGAAGGGAAATTGGCAGGTGGAGATGGCCCAAAATATCTAGAACTCTGTTCTGAAGGACAGCACACTGATCCTGTCAGGGTATCTAGGCAGAGATACTGTTGTTCCTAGGGTTTGTGAAGTAGTCTAGATCACTGATTATTTTTTTAATATAGAATTATGTCAAAGAAAACTAATACGGTTCCCTATCACAGTGCTTTGACAGATTAAGGGAAGTAGGTTGAGTCTAATGACCTCAGATGGATCGGTTAAAAGTAACATGGAGACTTCTGTAGTTGCTGATGTTGGAACCATCAGCCTGAAGGCAGATTTGAAACTAACAGAAGGAGATATTTTACACAGGAGTATGTCTTAGCAAAAATATGTTATTCAAAAATGTTTAGCAATTGTAGCCCCTGTAAAAAAACAAGAGCTCTGTGAGAAACTTATATGGTCGCGTATACTGCTGGTGGTTCCAAAATATGATGAAGTATTAGCAAATGTATAAGCTCGTGCCTGGCATTTACAAGAGTGCACTATGAAGTGAGAAGGAGTAAAGGGGAAAGATAACCAGGCTGCTGCATACTTGTCTGAAGGAAACAGTGTGAGGAGAGATGCAGGGTTATCAGTGAGGGTTAGTTAAATGCTAGATTGTGTCAGGGAAAGGGCATATACTGTATAGACATGGAAAACCTTCTGCATGCAGCTTTTCATCACCCCTCAATACTGACGTGGAGCACTCCCATTCCCGTAGCCCGTGACTCTTTGGAAAAGACATCCAGGACATCCAGCTGGGCCACATCATGTGCCCTTGTTTGGGATAGGACCTATGCAAACTGTGGTTATTTCGTAGGTACCCGGGCCTTATGTACAAGAGGTGTGTACAGATGGTTACCTGTGGGGCTGAGGATGCCTCAGATGGTCTGCAGGATGCTGAGGCAGCACTGGGGTATTTCAGATCTAATTTTCTGTCTTCACATGCGGCTCTTTTAATGGTGAGCACTGGATTATCCCTGATAGAAATTTTGAGCCCACCACTTCCTCTAATGAAAATATAAGGCTTTTAGTACTGTCTCATACTTCCCAGCAACATCTTTTAAAGGAGCACTTTGCTTTGCGCTAAGAAAGTTTTTCTTTTTTTTCTTTCTTTTTTAATTAAGAGCTCATTTCACATTTAAGCTTGCCCTAAAAAGCATTACTTAAAAAGGCCCGTCTAAGAAATAATTCAGTATTTTTGCCATGAGGCACCTACAAGCTCCATATAAATGGACCTAGAAGAGAAATGAGAGAGTTTTAGATTTGGCAGAAACATACTCAGTCACAAAAAAACAAAGTATTGCAGGACTTTGCTGGCATTGTGTATAAACGTAAACTGGTCTGCTGTATATGGGTGAAAGGTGGGGAGGGAGAAAAAGGACGGGATTGTTCTAAGAAGATACTTTTTCTGTCACTCTGTCATTGCGATTTTCTAGAAAAGAAAGAGAAAAGCTATAAACTGTATGGTCATGTCAGATTATGTAATTCTGAAAAATAAGTTGTAAATTATAAGTTGTTATTTCTGATATAACTGATTTGGGTTCTAGTGCTTTACCGACTTTATTGCATATTTTATTAACTAGGGAAAAATGTTGCCCACTTCCAATTTAATACATTTTTTCCTCTCTCTCTCTCTCTCTCTCTCTCTCTCTCTCTCTCTCTCTCCCCCCTCCCTCCCTCCCCTCTTTCTCTCTCTCTCCTTTTCCTCATTATGCCAAAATAAAAAAGCAATTACACTTCAGCCATCTACAACTGAAAATACAGATGGGAGATAGTTAATCTTGCTGCCCATAAATCTTAAATTTTACTTTTTTGTGTAGCACACAAAATATGGAAATAAAAATACCCAAAGCCTACATATGAATGTGTATGTTCATGCATGCATGTGTGTGTGTGTGTGCGCCAAAGAAAAGAACTGTATATGAGTTGGTAGATAGAGATCTTAAAATACAGTGGATAGGAAAAGAACATAGATTCCCACTCAGAAAAGGCAAATGAGCCCTTGGTTTAAGAAGATGAATGCAGCTAATATATTATGCAAGATTTGGAATCAAGATTTCATAAGGAAAGGAGGCAGAGGCAGGCAGTGAGGGTAGCGGATCCCATGCTGGAAGTCTCTCAGGCCTGATAGCCGGATAGGGCAGGAGCACTAATTCTGCAGCCTTTTTAGCCGGTTCTGTCACAGAAGGGGCACTGCTGGGTCAGTCAGCTCACTAGTAATTGTGTTTTACAGACTTCTAAAGCAATTGGCTCAGTCAGTCCCAATTCAATAAAAGTGGAGAGCGAGAGCGAGAGCACTTTTGTTCTATTTTTTACTTGAAATTATTTCATTCAGCAGTCTGTCTTTTTTATTACCAGGATTTGACATTAGCACTCCAAGCTATATTAGCATCCATTTCAGCAGTTCAGTAATGGTATTAAAAAAACACTTAACTTCAACGGTGAATGGTTGTATGACAGTACCATAAAAATCCACATTAAAAAAAAAAAAAACTTATGTATTTGTCCCTGCAAATTATTTTTCACTTGTTTAACCACTTCAAAACTAGACTCTCTTGAATGGCATTTGCAAGGGCTCTAGCAGCTAAAAAGCTCATGAGAGAGCTGGGAAGAAACTGCAGAAACAGTGGCAAAAAATGAAATAGAAGATGTTTAAAATAGAAAAAAAAATAAAATTTAGTAAGTGCACAGGAGCACACACACAAACACAAAAAAGACCTCTCATTTGGGGTGGGTTTGCGTCATTCATCACCTGAAGAAGGACTGTAAAACTCAAATCATCCAAGGTAAAATCTCTAGCATCTTCCATATTTTGGGGATTTAATTTTGAACCCAGCACTCTCCAAGCTTGGGACGGCAGCCTAACTACCTTGGCACTGCAGCACACTCATAAATGACCGCATTAGGTTCTAAATTTTGATTAAACATTCTGTAATTAATCAATGGTAGACATGAAGCAGTTGGCAAGGTCCAGAGCTGCGAAATGTTTAAGACATAAAACATTACAAAGTAATTAGAATGCGCTCCTTCAAGAGAAGGATTGCCTTCAATAAAGAGGTAAATGATAGCATCATGTTTATTGTGGACGTAGGCAGCCAGTGCAATATGATAAACTGCAGGAGATACACATATCAGTAATCATCCACATTATTAGTGTCATTAATCATAATTCTAAAAATATGACAGCAGCAGCCAACTTTTTGACCAATTTTGCCTCTGCCTGTTGGCCGTTATAACTTCACTAATAGACTGCAGAGCTCCTGTGCGTGGCAGTTTGCATTGAGAATGGAAGGTTAATTATATTTGAGCTGCTGATTCCTTCTCTCCTCGGAAAAGACTGAGCACTTTGACAATCCCAGGAGCTCACTGCTGTTAAACCAGTAAAAGTACTTTATTGAAATTTTCTTTGTTGGTCAGGAATGAGTAGATGTTTCAAATGAGATATAAGCGCCAGGCTGGGACGGACGCTAATGTTTCTTCCAAAATAATCCTTGGGCAGCAAGCTGAACTCATACTTCCCTTAGATATCTTTGCATGGTCTCTGGTGGATGGGTAAAAAGTTGAGAATTTAATAACCACTGACAATACTACATATGGAAGAATCTCGGAGGATTGAAATTACTGAGGAGCTGGGGCATCAGTAAAGGGAGGTTATAGGATAATCAGCTATCAGTTGACTAAAAAGGGATACTTACTTAGTAATGTAAAATTACTAATAGAGGAGCGCTGTTGAAGTGCCACATTGTATTTTGTTTTATCATTCCTCTGGTACTATAAAAATAAAAACAGCATTTTTTGACTAAAAAAAAAAAATCCATGTGAATAAGAATTGCCACTTCAATATGACAAAAAAAAAAGAAAAAAAGAGTGGTTTAAATATTTTCCATAGAACCTGAAACCATAGAAAAGTACATCCTTGGATCTGAGATTTTATTGCAGACTTGAACATATAACAGAATCAGTGAAGAGTTTATGAACCTTCTAAGCAAATCCTGACATAAGGCATTGCTGAGCATCAGTACTTGGGAGAAAGACGTGGTTTCAGAGCAGAGCTGGAGGAAGCTAGGTGTTCTGACTGTTTTACTTTGAGATTTGGCATTTACTGAAACTTGAAACTCAAAGTCAAATTCATGACAGTGATGCTGGAATGGACAGTTAGTGTAAAATCTTGCAAAACTATCACTATCCAAACTATTTTACAAGTCTGTTATAACAGTAAAACCAAAAATGCAAATTACTGACTATAAAGCCTGAATCATATAATACTTTGAGGATCTGATGTTGAAAACAAGTGTCATTTTGTGTATTTTGGCAACAAATTCCAACTGGCAGTTGCCTCCATACTTCTTAGGAGGAAACATTCTGTATATGACAAGAGCACCAAAATACGTAAACTCAGAGCTGATGAGCACAGAGCCTTGCATGAATCACCTGCATGGGGATAAACTTTGACGTAGAGCATATGTGGGTTCTAGAAATAGCTTATGACAGATGGGCTGAATGTCAGTTTTCCCAAGCACTCGTACTTTCCACTGAAGGCCCATGTCCCACATGTGATGACCTTCTTGTGCATGCAACATTGCTACATTTAGATAGTTCACTTTCGAAATACGTGTTGAGAGAAATTGCTTTATTCTAGACTTTTTCTCAGCCAATCCACATATTAGAAAAGAGTGCTGGCTGTTTTGTAATGAGTCTGTTTTGCTTCCAGGCAGCTAGCAAAGAGTGAGGTTGAAGTGTTGCAAAATAATTATGATCATTTCAGAGTAACTTTGGCAAATATGCCAGTGGATATGCTTTTTGTTTGTAATATCTTTTGATCTTTAATGGACAACAATAGTAATATATTAAGAGTGCGACATGACCTCGATGCTTCTGAGCACACACAGCTGTTGTGAAAGTGTAATTCTGTTCACATCGTAAGGACCGTCTCACTAAACACCTCAACAGGTATGTACTGAATTACTGGGCCTTTTGAGAATCCCAAACCTGTCCGATTTTACACTGAAATGTGATAGGGCAGCACACATTTACCTTCAGACATCAGTTCCGCATTTAACCTGAGTATCTGTTCATATAGTTGGCTGTCCTGCCTCCACAAATGCCATCTCAACATTAACAATTTTTTAAGCATTCCACGGTGATGACAAATTGTTTTCTGACTCCAGCTCTGGATTAGGTATGCAAAAGGTGTGTTTGCCTCTGCCAGCAAACCGATAATTCTCACTAACATCTTCAGAGTTACAACATTTATAAAGTTGCAAAGTGGAATAAACAAACCATCTGTTTGGCTTTACCATATATGTCATGCTCTCTTATTAGCATATTACGATTCATTTAGTAAACAAATTTGGTGATTTCGTTCATGTCAAAGTTAGAGGGAGCTTGAAGATGATTAACATTCCTGGGACAGGCACATTAATACATTGCTTCCTCTGCAAAGTTAAATGGCTTCTCAGGAGAATCACCCCTTGTTGACAAGATGAGACTGTCAATTTTGTTTGCCTGCCACATTAGGGGCCGTAAGGGGATGGGAAGCTCTGAGAACGAGGAGCAGTGTAGGCAGCATAATTCACTGCGAATTGAAAAAAGAAGTCTAATTCTGATAAATGGTCGACCCCAATACATCCTACCTGTTATTACAACAGACGTGCCGTATCTGTGCAGTAAATTAGTTAAACCCCTAAAGAGTTTGGTGGGAGCTTATCTTCAAGTGAATAATTTGAGTGTAGAGGGAGCTGTCTTCGTGACCAGTGTGAGTGATTTGTTTCATATTGAAAGGGATTGAAATGACTGGGCTCCACATCTTTAATTTGCGAGAACTTGCTTGTCCTTTATTTCCTGCATTTAATAAGCACTTTTTTTTAAGATTTTTTTTAATAGGTGCTGAGCTGTATCTTGCCTTTTGGATTTTCTTCCTATGAAAGGTTAATATTTTTCAGACTCTATGCAATTTAAAGCCTTCAGAAACAGATGTGATTACCCAAACTACTTATGTAAAATGCCATAGTTGCATTGAGTAGTATAGCTTTTTGTCTTCAACCATTCTTCTAAAGTACTAGCCTCTATGTCTATTTCCCCCCTTGCTTTCAGAGATAAATTAAGCTTGATCAGATACATGGAAGTGATAATACATGAACTGAAATCTTGGCCCTGCTAGATAAATGTGATTTTCATCATTGACTTCAGACCACAGTTTCAAACCTTGTTATCTTTGCTTAAATTTATGGATGTCTTTTTATTTTTCCTTTTTTTTGTGTGTGTGTTATTTTCCTTTTTTTTAATATGTTTAATTTAGCAAAGAGAGAGTCTGCTGGTAGAGAGTCAAAATTAAAATGGTAAATAACAAAATAATTTCTTTAACAGTACTAATTAAATTCCAGGAACTATGTTATTGTTGATTTTTCTTAAGTAAATGGGGAATATGATTGCTATTTCTTTCTTGAAGAAAGATCAGAATTAAGGCCATATCTTTTTTCATAAATATGCACACAGTTATATTTAGCCAGAGTCTTATTTTCTAGTTCTTTGATTTAAGCTGCTTGAAACTCAGCACTTCCAGTCTGCAGAGATTCTGAGAAAGGATAAAAATCTGGATTTATTTTCTGTTATGTTCATGTATTCTGAACCTTTTTGTGAGTTTCAGGTTTAAATAAACAGGAAAGCAATTTGAAATTGAAGTATGACCACAATGCATTGCCATGTTAATGATTAAAGTCACGTGAAATCTTTAAATGAAGCTGTAAACCTTAATTGACAGCCTTTGAGGTGGAGAGAAACAAAGAGAACATTAGTTTACATCTCACTACTGGTAGGAAAAATAGATTGAATACTGGGCAAGACTTCTATTGAACTTGTTAGGTGGGGACAAACTCTCATGGGAGGAGTAACGAAAGCTTCGTAGTTGATGATGCTTTGAAATGGATTGAGAAGACTCTAAACCAGGTTTGCAGGAGCATGCTTAGGCTCCCCTCTCCACTGTTGTTAAGAAGTTTGCACATCTCTGGCAAACCTTTCAACAAACATATCCTGGCCTTTGGTTTTGCAATAGAACCCTTGGTTTCATAACCAAATATGAGAACCTTTCTTCTTAAAAAGAATTAGCTGTAACCTGGATGAAAGAATATTTTATATTGTGCTTTAATGTATTAATAAGTGTAATTTTATCATAATATTTAATGGCAGGATCACTTATTGTGACTTAAAGCTGCCTTAACACCAGTCGCCAACTTCAGTGCACTCCCATTTGATTTTTTTTTTTCTGCAGCATTTTAATGATAGAGGTAGGTGACTTTATTTGGACAAATTGCTTCTTTGTCAAAACTACATTTCCAGAACTCATGAGCTACAAGAGGTTTTAGTTGTTTGTTTTAGTTGTTTTAGTTGGAAACATAGGTAGGAAGGATGTGGGGATATTCAACTAGAAACATTGAAATTACTGAGTTCAGAAATTTGATAGGTATAAATTAAACATAGGAAGCTCCATGTGAGAATAACTTCTTCCCTGTGAGGGTGCCAGAGCCCTGGCACAGGCTGCCCAGGGAGGCTGTGGAGTCTCCTTCTCTGGAGATCTTCCCACCCCACCTGGATGCCGCCCTGTGCCCCGTGCTCTGAGTGTCCCTGCTGGAGCAGGGGGTTGGACTAGGTGATCTCAAGAAGTCCCTTCCAATCTATCTGAAACACTCTGAGTACTGTACAGTCATTTTAATGTTGGAGTGAACTTTCTGTCTGGAACCTTTTGCATTTACACTCAACCAAGGAAAAGCAAGGGATGAATGGTTAGAACATGTAGCTGGGAGGGCTAGGATGTTGAGGTTGGCTTGACCTTTCTGTCTGACTTCATCAGGAGCCAGGAAAGAAGTCCTTAGTCTCTGACTGACTGCCCTAACAGTAATGTTGTTGAAACTGTCTTGCTCTTTTCTTCTCTCACCCTCCTAATATGTAAGCATAATAATTTTTTTTCTTGTTAAAATTAGAAAACAGTGCTTTGTGGTTAATTTTCAACAATATGCCTTGCCCTTAACTGTCAGCCAAACATATAAGTCCATTCTTCGTCCACTTCATTTTGTTCTTCATGGAATGCTTGAATTTAAATAAACAGAGTACTCTATTATTCAAACCTCAACTTCACCACGCTCATTGGGGTGTTATTAATCTCAATGCAGACAGTACTGCAGCCACATATGCTCCTAGTGTGCACCCAAAACTAGCCCTGAATCACATGCAGAAGGAACACCGCCCTGTGCGCTAGCACAAGTTTTATTCTGTGTTAAGTCCCTTCTCAGCCACTTCAAAAACAAATTAAAATAATGACTAAATAAAAATGAACTAAAATAAAACATGCATTGCATTCTTCTTTCCAATAAATTGATAGTAAATTTAAAAAATCAGATTCATTGACAAGTGCAGAAAGAATCCTCTAAAGAGAATCCCAGTCTGGATTTATGAACCTGCCTGCAGATTTATTTCCATAAATGTGCATATGACCATATTTCCTAGGCTTATAATCCCCTTTCAGATGTACTGAAGTGCAGTCCATCTCTCACAAAAGAAGCTTACTAGTAGTAGGTGGGGTGGAACTGACAATGAATTGTAATTATGGAAGAGTATTTCTGTGCACTTAAGAACCACAATGAAGTTCCACCTCAGGCACCATCATGCCTGCACCCAGGGAGCTCCGGAGGTCGCTGCAGCACTCAGCATTGCGCCGCTCCCAAAATTTCCAGTCTAAAAAGGCAGTGATGAACTGGGAGGTTTGATATGCTGGCCACTCGGCAGGAGCAGTAGATTCCACATGCATCATGATGACCATTACTGTCTTTTGCGGCAGTGATTCATTCTTGAGATCACTGAAGTCAGAAGGCTGAGCTCCTCTCTGGTGAGAACTTGTCCGCACACTTCTGCCCAACATATGACTAATTCATGAGCAGTAACGTGAAAGAAGAATGTTAATTATATGAAAAGTCAGGCATTCTGAGCTTCCTAAAGTAAGTGAGACTTCACTAAAACTTCCTTGTCACAGAGAACTGCATCTCAAAACATCTTGAAGAAATATTCCCCTCAGTTTGTGAGGGCAAATGACATGTAATACAGAACTAAACATATTTTGGGGCATTCTTTGGCATATGTTATGTTAATTTCTCAGAAGTAACTTTCCTCACAATACCATTACCTAGGACAGGATAGAGCTGAATGAGATCTGCCTTTAATTAAGCTCTTTGACCTCAGATTTCTGCTTAGAAGACTTCAGTCTCCAGTCCCCTTTATGCAACGTTTATATTGCCAGGATCAAATCTCATTTTAGTGGATGGTGTATAAATAAGCAGTCTAAGAAATCCAGATACATTCAAAGGATTTTATTAGGTCAGATGTTTATATGTTTTCCATACATGTGTGCACTTCTGCCATTTAAGTGCTTTAAGATTTTTCCTCTGCAGATAACAATGGCAATTTGCAAGACACCAGAGATAGCTTTAAATTAGCTAGCTCAGGTAGGAGAAGTAATGTAGCCATGGTAAGCTAAGGCTTAGCTAGCTTTGGTGTTCATCTTGCTTCCTGATTATCCACCTCTTTGGTGCCTTGGTTCATGCCTTGGCACAAATGACTGCACCGAAACCATGTCTTAACTTCCTAGCAAACATCATTTGTGTGGTTCCTGTCAGCAGTTTTCAGGGGAGGAAGGGGCAGTGAGTGTGAAAAGCAGAGCAGAAACTGCAGTTGCATGAGGAGGAGCAGGTGGACAGATGACAACAAGGTAGGTACTGCCTGGTAGCTCATAGAGGACTTGCTAGGGTTTGGGATGAGGAATTGCTGCAAAAGGTTAGAATAAAATATTTTGATATGGTATCGAGAAAGGAGCCTGGGAAGCCTCTCAGCTATATGATCGGATGAGTAAGTACTGTTTTCCAAGAAAGAGTCAAGGAAGAACAACATAGGATGAGAGAAACAAAGAAGTAGTTATGGTTACCAAGATACAAGGCAGTGAAGGCTTGGCCAATATTTTTGTTTGATTGATTGTTTTTTCTTGTGTCTCAGATTGTTGTTTGAACCTGTTGGGTTGCAGAATGTGTCTGTCATATACTCTTCTGCCTTTCCACTTGAATAATATTCTCTGTAGCTTTCAAGATGCTAATTTCCCCCCCTAAATTTGTATGTATCACATTTGTCATTTGCCAGTGCCTGCCTTTTCTGGAACATCTTCCTTTTAAAACTTCTCTGCCCTGTGGAGGGTACTGTCTCTCTCTGCTTTGCCTCCATACTCATCTTTCTTTACCGCATTTTTGTTTATGGCCCCACTATTTGCAGCAGTCCTCATGTGGAAGAGTGTATTCCTACAGCAGACTCCCCCTGTTGTCTTTAGCAGTCTTTATGCAGGGCACTGCCCAAGCAGCATGATGCTGCACATGATGCTCAGCCTGAGCCTCGGTACACACTGCCTCCTTTAGTTGCACAGCAGACAGCAAAGGGATGCAACACTAGGCATTGAAAAGCCCTGGGTAGTAATTTTGGCACACAATATTCTTAATTCTGCCAAAGTGTGACTTGGGTCTTACCTTAACATTTTGAATATGTAGTGTCCAAATAAATGAACTTTTTCTCACAGCGCACACCGCTTGTCCCTAACAGAATATTTTTGCATGTGATATTTAGGGAAAGTATTAAACACAAGTGAAATAGATTAAGAAATGAGTGTAAAAGAATCAATTCTTTTGAACTGTGGTTGCATAATGGAAATCGACTGCTATGAATGAACCTATATTCAGAAGTTATGAACAGCAGAGCTAATGCACTGCCATGAGTTCATCTTTATTATTGCATTACACCTGAATCAATTGATAAAGTAGCTTTTTTTTTAAGGCTAGGAATGGCACTTAATTGAATAAAAGTCAATGTAATTATATTAGGAGAATCCAACAGTACTGCTGACAGCGGAAAAGGGACACTACTGAGCAGAGTGCCAGAACTTGTCCACACATTTCTGCACATCGTTTGCCTGACAGATATTATGGGCTGGTACATGCTTTAATTAGATTACTGATTGCCACTGCTGCAAGTGAGAATTGAATAAGGGAGGCATCTCTCCTTATCAGAGCATCAGCAGGAGTTTCATCCTTTTGCTGGTCTTTCTCAGAGTGGCCTCTGTCCATCTGGGGCTCAGCAGCCCCTCTTTAACCACAGTAATTTATTCTTATCTCTTCATTCAATGAGCGTTGACGTTATTTTCACTGCGTGCCTGGCCACTGTTTCTCTCAGCAGCAAAGCAGGAAATAGCGAGCGAGGATGTGTGAGAGGCAACAGACAGTTGCAGCTCTCCCAACTGGTTTCAGCATCGTGGTGAATTCTCATAATCTCTTTGATCTGAAATCAGGTTGGGTTGGGGCAGGGAGAGAACCTGGGGAAATGGCAAGAAATAAGCACACAAGCACTTTATGAGTAGTTTGCAGTTCGCGTTACGATGATAAGCACAACTGTGCTTTTATGCTCATGTAATAACTCTGGTCAGTGTGGACAGGCCATCACAGTAAGCATTTCCTGTGCAGTGCTTAGCAGCTTTAGCTGGAGCGCATGCCTTGGGACACTAGGAAGGCAAGAAACAGCCCCACAGAAAGAGGGGCTGCCAGGACTGCTGCTCACCATTCATGTGTGTGGACGCTGCATGCATCTGTTCAGTTCTCATTCGTGGATGATGATGAGGGTGCTGTGAATTTGCTGTGATTAATTTGGTTTATGTCTCTCATATTGTGTGGTTGAGTCAGTATCGGTCAGGACAACAGTGTAAGTGAGATTGCAGCTGACAAAAAACAATTTCATGGTCAGGACTTTTAAATAAAGTCTGTATTTTATTAGTTTCAGATATTATTTTCTTTTGTCTTTTTTTTTTTTAACCAGATATGTCTGGATTGGAATGTGAATTTGTTCTCTTTCTCTCTCTCTCTCTCTCTCTCTCTCCTCTTTCTCTCTTTTCTCCTTCTATCCTCTCCCTCTCTCTCTTTTGTGATCTCAATTTAGCAAAAGATTAGAAAGCTGATCTTATCACAAGGTAAGCTCAGCCTTCATAAGTGTAGTGTGGGGATATGCATAATTACACTTCTGCGCCTCAAAAAAGCAAAAACAATGCTTTACTTGCTTGTGTGAAAGGAGTGTTTCCCATGTGGGAGAAAAACAGGGAATGCTCTCCACTTTTTCATGCCCTTGACCATACCTCTCAACTGTCTCTCATTAAGAAAGAAATCCTCCATTTGAGACGCCCCCCACCGCAATAATTGCATCTCGGGCAGACATGATTGGATTAACTGCAGTTTAGTCGCAGTTTTACGTCATAGGACAGATACCTGCACTTGCCAGGGCCAACGGCAGGCGCAGTGAGGGGCCAGATCATTGCTATTGCTGCTATCTTATTACTGTAAATTATATGCAAGTGATAGATGCATCACAAAATAAGTGATAGAAAAATACAGAAATGAACCCCACATCACTTCAATCTTCCTACATTTGCATTTTCTGTGTTTGTCTGCATTGTGTTGCTGTACCATGGTTGGAACTTCATCTGGTTGAGAGGTATGTTTCAAAGGGTGCCTTACAAAAAAGCTTCCAGTAAGGAAATATTGCTAATAGCTATTGTTTTCCTTCTCCCTTTTTTGTTACTGTAGGACATAAATGTCTGTAAAACTTTTGGTCAATGTTATGTCTTCCTGTGCCAATTTTATACCTAGTACTTTTTGCGAATTAAAGTATTCCTGTGTTAAAATTCTCTTTCTCTTTCTCTCCCCTCCCCCCATCCTCTTTCTTTCCCCTCCTACATTTGGGCTCTGATCTGCAATTTATAATGGGCAGACAGACTGGTGAGTCTGCATGTTGTAAATTGCGGGTTTGGGTCCTTAGCTTGCAAAGAATGTTATGCAGTAGAACTTCGCTAATTCTCTTGTCACTGATTTGAAAATCCAGTCACTCTCCAAAGAAAGTAAATATTTGTCCTCCTTGTCCTCAGTAACGGTGCATATTCAGAATACTAAACCCAAAAGTTTTCTAATTTTGAAAACTTTGTACTGATCTCTCATCTCTAAACGCTTTGACAAAAAGAGCATGTTCTGTGTTCAGAGGTCTTTGATGTCTGTCATGTTTGTTGGTTTCATCGTTAATTCAGAAAATGCAGTTGTTCAAAAAGGATTTTCCTGACACTACTGCAAATCAGTGAGGTTCTACTGCAATGGATAAATAAAGACCAATGTCAAAAGTGGAGAGTAGAATGCAGTATTTAAAATAATAGGCTGTATTACACAGCTACTAACCCAAAGGCTTAAGTTTTATTTGCAAATGTAGAGCTTTAATTCTTGAGAACAAAGGCCCTGATCCTGTAAAACACTTGAGAATGTTTTAACTTGCAGCTCTTGGGATCTGGTCCAAAGACCACTGACGTCAGTGACAGCTTTTCCAGTGCCTCTTGAGCACTCAATGACTTCAAGACATAGCTAAGCCAAAGCCCCTGCTTAAGTGTTTTGACTGATTTGGGGCAAAATGTTGTATCGTCATTAGGCTTTTCTTTTTTATTTTTTTTTTTTTGAAATTACACAACTTCACTCAGGCATTTAGTGCTGCATTAGATAGAACACTGGGAAGTGTACAGTGAGGAGAAGCAGCACTCTGCCAGGGGGATGGAACCACGGACTTGCTCTGAGATCTTTAGAAACTCGTATGTGGATTTCAGAGACTTGTTTTTCTAATCCCCCAAGTTTTTTTCCATCCCCCAAGTTTTTTATATCAGAAGAGCATCATCAGAATCAAAACTCTTAACTAGCTATCATATAGTCATATTAATATTTTTCTCTTCCTGTGTTTCACTTATACAGTTGTGTGAATACATATATATGTATATTTTGTACTTATATATATATGTATGAATGTATAAATATACAACTATATTTACAAACTCATATTGATATTCTATTTATTAATAATATCTTCCTTAGAAGCGAGGCTTTTAAGAGCCAAGGAGTGAGGATTAAGGAGCCAAGAGTAGCATTTTGCTTGTTTGTAATTGTAGTCTGTTTTGTAAATCTCAAGCACCAGGGCTGTAGCTGCTGCTGGGGACCAATGTTGAGGAGCAGTAACTGGAACTAAAAGGGAATCGGGGGGGTTATTTTGCTTGTTTTGTTTTGATTTTTTGTTGCAAATTGATCCTTTGTAAAGAAATAGAATTGTCCAAGAAACATGGAGAGGGGACAAATGATAAATAATTGTAAATCACTGCTAAATCAGAACTTGGGTCTGGTGCTCGGCAACTGTGCATTTAATCAAAAACACTGTACATTTTTCCTTTCTTCCTTCCCCTCTTCCTCTCCTAGACACAGTGCTAACATAAACCTTCACCGTAAACTGTTGACCAAAGAACTGGATGACATGGGCCTGGACTCCTCACAGCCTTCTCTTAGCAAAGACCTCCGTGACGAATTTTTGGTGAAGATCTACGGCGCCCAGCATCAGATGGGGCTTGATATCCGGGAAGACACCTCCTCGCCTGCCGGTACTGAGGATTCCCACATGAATGGGTATGGCAGGGGCATATCGGAGGACTACATGGTCCTGGACCTGAGCACCACCTCCAGCATCCAGTCCAGCAGCAGTATCCATTCCTCCAGAGAATCCGATGCAGGCAGCGACGAGGGCATTCTCCTGGACGACGTCGATGGGGCAAGTGACAGCGGGGAATCTGCCCACAAAGCAGATGCCCCTGCCTTAGCTGTAGGTATGGGCGCCGATGTCCCCGGATCCCTCATGTTCAACAGTGTTTCGGTGAGCAACGGTGGGATAATGTGTAACATTTGCCACAAAATGTACAGCAACAAGGGGACCCTCAGAGTGCACTATAAGACAGTGCACTTGCGAGAGATGCACAAGTGCAAAGTCCCTGGGTGCAACATGATGTTCTCCTCTGTCCGCAGCCGAAACCGGCACAGTCAGAACCCCAACCTGCATAAAAACATTCCCTTCACTTCCGTAGATTAGCTAAGGATGGACACGGCATAATGCCAGCTCTCTCGGAGGGCCTACCACATCTGAACTGCCATATACAGTCTCTCTTGGTATATATATATATATATATATATATAAATATACATATATATATAATCTTTTTTTTTCTTTTTTAATGAAAGAAACACCAGGTGCTTTTTTCCCTTTGTTGGTTGTTGGTTTTTTTTTTTTTTTCCTGGGGATAAAAACAAAAAGGTGGGATCTTAAATCTGGGGTGAACTACACTTCATTAAAAATAAAAATAAAAAAAAAATAAAGAGAACAGACCCACAGAAAACTTGCAATTATCCCTAGATCTGTTATAAAGTTCTTGGTCATCTCCAAAGAGACAATTTGTTCTACCCATTGCCTGAAAAAAAAGTAAAAAAGCAACAAAAAAAAGCAAAGAAACAAAATGAAAAAAAAATCTGCTTAGTTGTCTTTGTGTCTTTAAAGATTGGGGATAACCTAAGATTGGGGATAAAGTTCTACTAAGATGGGGATAATGTTCTACTAAGATGGGGATAACGTTCTACTAAGATGGGGATAACATTCTACTAAGCATGGCTGTTACACTTGTATATATATATTGAGCCTCGTCAGGCCTATGATGTAAAACAATTGTATTGATTGTGGTTTAACTCTTATTTTTTTGCTTAATTTTTACAGTTACATTCAGCTGTTAGGTAAACAGGAAAAATAGTTCGCTGGCTAGTTCTACTCATTTATGTTAGCTTTAATGCACATTTTTAAAAGAACCACGGTCTTGTTTTGACTACCTGCTAGATATAAGTAAAACAGAGGTGCTGGCATGCTTTACAGTACCTAGTCTGATACAGTTTTTTTGTCTTGTACTATTACATAAATCCAGTCATGCACTTTTTCGTACACTACAAGGGGATGTGTAATAATATCCATGCTTTTTTTTTTTCTTAAACTATTGCCATATTTTCAGTAAGTGTCTTTAAAAAAATACACTTAGATAAAAGTGGTCTGGTCAGTATGAGGGCATGAATGCCAAACAAAGAGTATTAGTGTTTAGTGTTAATTACAAAAGTGCCAACTTTGCACACGTTTTGAAAAAAAGAAAACGTACTTACGTATTCACCATAACCACAGCTGAAGTTTTTGGACTACAGGAAAAAAAAAAGAAACACTGGGGTGGGAGAAGGGGGTGAAGTGAAACACAGAATTCCTGGTGCTTTTTTCAAGTGCCAATTATCATTAGAACAATAGTGCATCCTTACTCCTTGTATACTGCATTACACAGAAGGAAAAAAAAGATCATGTCATCTGAATCAGTGACATTTTTTCTTTTGTTGAACATGAATTATATTTGGGGCTAGGGATGCTGATACTACTTGTTGCAGAACAAAGATAGTTACAATTTTGCGTGCTCCTTACTTTGGCCTGGATTTTTGTGGTGTTTAAAAAAAAAAAGAGAAGGAAAATAATGTTAATAATTCCATTGTTCTGTAAAGCTGACTTATTTGCAATGGAAAGTGCTGTAGTATGATTAAGGCATGTTTTATAGAAGCAATCAAAAGAAAAAAAATATAATGGCAGAAGCACTTAGAAGCTCTGAAAACATATGCCGGGCTTTTTATTGGGTAACGTTCCCTTTGGTTAAAATAGAGGCCAGAGAAAGGATCTCTAGTTTTGCTAATGTTTTGTGTTTCACCCACACTGTTTGTTAGAAAAGAACGAAAGTTGGAGAGCGAGCAGGAGAAGGAGCAGGCAATTGGGAAAGGGAGAGGAGAGGCTGTCCTCTGAATCTCTTTTGTTTCCGGTGTTTACACATGTTGCTCGAGCTGGTAAACCACACTGGCAGCCTAAGTTACCACAACATACTGACTGAATGATGATATTTACTTAAGTTCAGCCTACAGCCAAAACCATTAGGGTGTGTGTTGTAGACTTTTTTTTTCCTTATTAAAAAAAAAAGAAGAAAAAGAAAAAAGGGATATTTCAGCATACAATACAGTACTCTCCTTCAGTGAGAATGTGTTCCTTTTCTGTACGTGCTGACCCAAAACATTTTTATTTTTTTAGCCAAGAGTTAGAAATGCTCCTTTGTTTCAGCTTCTCATTGTTTTATTTGTTGTACATTTTGGACATTTTATTTTTCTTTATGTCCAATTGGGTAGTTACTCCTGTTACATTTTCTAGAGGAAACTGCTTATGTAGAATTCCTCTTTTTTTTTTTTTGGATTTATTTTGCATTTCAGTATTCTTTTCTCCAAAATTAAGAGTCAATAGCTAATAAATCATTATTTCCAGCTGTAGAAAATAGGAGAAAAAAAAAAAAATATCTCACTGTATTCCCATAGGGTACAAGCTTCTGAGGACTTTTTGGCTCCTCACACTGATGAAATTGTTTGTCAGTCCCACAAAAACTCTAAGGAAAGCTTCCCATCTCATTTATCAGAAAAAAAAGTTTACAGCAAAAGACTAAGCAGTTTCATTGTATTTTTTTCTTTCATCTTTTTTATATTTTTCCTTAAAGTTTCAAGTAGTTTGCCTTGTAAAATTGAGTAGAGAGATCTGATTTGCTTTGTTTTAAGCCATGCAAGCCCAGTGTGTTTGTTGAAAGAGGTATATTGGAACAGTAAAGGTGCATTCTTCTGAAATACACGGACCTTTGTAGTGTTACCTGTATTGCACTCCTGTCCCCCTCCAAAGCCATTAGGCAGAATGGAAAGTATTAAAAGCAAAACAACAGAAACTGAGTGATATCTACAGGAAAAAAAAAAAAAAAAAAGGCAACACTGTTTTGAAGTATGTATGGTATAAATAAATATCTTTTTAAATGAAAAACACATTTGAGGTATATAAATAATTCTTCACTGAATGAATCACTGTTCTGCATTCTCGTTTTACTCTGTTTCAGTTAAAGGTCAAATGGTTTTGGTAAACTTTTTGGAAACTTAAACATCATCAGCAGATAAATTCAGCAGATGAATTACATAGAAAAAAACTGTTTATTGCACAAAATGAAACAGGACATTATAAAAACTAAAGGAGCAGGGACAAACCTCAAAAAAAAATGCTGGAATCTCTGCAATCCTACTTCTTGAACGACATCCTGAACTTCTTTTAGACTGTGCTTAAACACTGTAGGAAATACCCTAGAAAGTAAGAAAAGCTTATCGTGGACAGATTGTTGATCATTTCTATTTGCAGGGAAACCATCTGGTTTCTCCAATACTCATAATACTAATGTCAGAATATTCTGGTTTTAGGATTACACATATAGTTACATTGAATTGAATGATGTTTCCCACTTTCATAGTCACCATACTTCTCTCTGCATTTATCAGAATTGGTGCTGACGTGGGATTTGTATCACTTGAAAATTGGAAAATTTTCATTCCCCAAAGAGGGCTGTAAGAAATCTGATTTTAATGACAAAATAGCAACACAATAGCTACCTTCTCTCAGTAGTGTCCCAGAATTCAGTGAGCAGAACGACCATTTCTGCAGTGCAGGGCATGGCTGCAAGGCTGTGGTGGCAAAAAAAAAAATGTTGTGCAATTGCTTACATGGTCATAAACCTGTGGCTAACCCTATGTTTCCAAACCTGTCAGTTTGTGCCCTTTCATAGCAGTTACACCAATTTGGGGGAAGAGGAGGTATAGTGGACAGACTTTCTAAGTCATTTACCATTTTGTTCATTTAGGATAGATTTCTTTTTTTTTCTGTAGATATCAAACAAGCTTTGCCCATATTGCATACTGCTTCTCCTTTAGAAATAGATTTACTGGTCTGGAGGTTGTTTAGCTTTTTTCTTTGAAGAGTTTTCTCCCTTTTTTTCTGGGAAAGTGCATGATATCAGTTAAACACTAAGTTTATTCTGCAAACTTGTATTTAACAATTTGGAAGGAAAACAGCAAAATAAAAGCACAAGAATGGGAAAAGTGAGCTTCAATATCACTCATGGCCCCTTCTCGCTGCTTGTGTCTTGGACATCACCGCTTCATGTTCTGCATCTGTTAAAAATGGCTAGTAATAATATGATCATACCCCACAAAGGTGTTGCTATGAGAACTAATTAGTTGGTCTTTGTAAAGAGACAATTTAGTCTTAAGTATTTTTGCAAACCTTACAATATTCAGTCCATTTTTCTAGCTCAGCTACATAGACATTATTTCTGAAACGTTAACGTTAGATCCAGTTTCATAGAAGAGTTTTATAATGCAAAAGTCAGCCAGGTCTTAAATGATCATTTGCACCACGTGACACTCTAGTATAGAACACAAAGTATGAGCATTCAGTCACTGAGTCACAGCTGAATTTCACAAAATGTGGAAGATATATCTGTAAGGTAGAAAGTTAACACTGAACATTCCAAAAGATATCCCTATGGCTGCTCATGACTCAGCTCATAAAATTTGTCCATTTCCCAGGAATCTGTAGATACATTACACAGCAAAAAAAGGGTACTGTGTTCCTTCCTTCCTTCCTTCCTTCCCTCCCTCCCTCCCTCCCTCCTTCCTTCCTTCCTTCCTTCCTTCCTTCCTTCCTTCCTTCCTTCCTTCCTTCCTTCCTTCCTTCCTTCCTT
>JAUBOD010000151.1:1898089-1922780 GCA_032353885.1 Nothura maculosa
CCTTCCTACCTTCCTTCCTTCCTTCCTTCCTTCCTTCCTTCCTTCCTTCCTTCCTTCCTTCCATTTCTTTTATTTCTTTTTCTTTCTCTCTGTCTCTTTTCTTTCTGTCTTTCTCTCTCTCTCTCCCCCGCTCACTTTCTCTTTTTCATTTCTCTCTCTCTCTCTCTCTCCATTCCTCTCTTTCATTCTCTGCACATTCCATGAGTCTGTAGGCTTTCCTCCAGCCTCTAGAAAGTGAACTGCTTAGGAAAATAAACTAAATCAGGTACCAGATAGTAGAGTTGCTGCCTGGGAAGGTCAGCATCTCACTGATGGGGGCCAGTGAAGAGGGAACTGCAAGCTCACAGGAAGAGGGACTGCAAGATTCTGCTTGAGTTTTCCCTGAGTTTTAGTCTTCTCACTTAATTAAGAGAGTTAAGGATCTAGCAGGGCTAATTAGACAAGCTAGGAATGTGCCAAAGCAACAAGACAAAGAGCTGTGTGAGTATCTGGCGCAGGGAAATCTCAGAAATATAATGCATCAGGGCTTGATCTGCTCCAAAGATAGGAACATTTACATGAACAGAGATTTAGTTGCAAGAGTTTCTCCTTCAATAAGTTTGGCATTTTGTAATGCAAATGCTTAGATTGTACACATTTTTAATAAGATGATCTGGGATATCAGCAAACATGGATACAGAACATGTTTTCAGAAATACATTTGTAATCAAATTCTGCAGGATGCTTTCAAAGCCTTATTGGAAGAAGGGAGGGAAACAGTTTATCTGGCAGCACAAACATGCTCCTCTAAATTTTAAGCACTAGTTACATGAATAGAAATATTCCTCCTTCTTCTGTCCTAAGAATGTTCTTGTCACTTTTCAAGTTTTATTAACAGAACTGCTCTCTTTTATTTAAAAAAGAAAGAGATAGAGAAGGAGGAATGGTAGCTGAGTTCCCTGTGGGGGAAAAGGTGAGTGGCAGACACATGATGGCAGCTGGTACATGTCAGTTCCTTTTTATTTTTTTTTCCTTATGTCACTACTTCGCTGCTATAGTAACTCAACAAAACAGTGACTCTAGTGCTACTTTGCTAGATAAGCATCAGCATATCCTGCTGTCGCCACATGATGAGCTGGGCTTTTTTTCTCTCCCGTAGGGACATAAAAGGAACTCTTCTCCATACCCATTTTTTTTTCTTTATGAACAGTGCAGCATCATATGATGGCCTAAACCTTTCACCTACATGTTTGCCCAAGTACATGTCTGTTCCAGTCCCATGGTTTCTGTCTCTTCTTGCCAAGGAGCATTATCACTGTCTTTTAAATGGCCCATAACAGAGTGAAGCAGCAACTTTTTTATATGAGTAATATTATCCTGAGTCTGTACTCAACCAGCCTTGATGTGGCTTGTTTTCCCCAGTCAAACTATGATCTTCAACAACAGCTTTGATTTCCTAATAAAGATATTGGTCAAGTATATATATCCCCAGTACTGATGCTGTTGTGTTTGGCATTAGCAGTGAGAGAAAAAGACATTTCTTTTCCACCAAGGAGTTAAAACGATTTTTGGACCAGTCCTCTGACTTTAACCAGTATTATTGTTCATTATGATGACACTGTATTTTTTTAAATAGCAGTTGTAGTTGTCATAAAACTATTTTCACATTCCTCTCCTTTAAAGTGTGATGTTGTAAATTCATGTGACCTTTACTGCAAAGAATAAATATTTCTTTTTTTATATATAAGATCTCCAGACAAGGCTTGGTTTGTAACAAATAGTGGCCCATTACAAAGCAGGAGGGAAAGAGAAGAAGAAGAAAAAAAAAAGACAGAGCTGAGCAGCAAGAAGCTTCAGTTCAATTTCACCTCATATCTTTCTAATAACTTACTTGTCACTTTATTACCTTCCAGTAATGTGAATGCTGCTGACAAGACTGTCACACTAACAGCAGACAACACCCTCTCTTGCCTAGCCCCAACTCTCCCAGCTACTTATTGCACTGGCCCTGAAGGGACACAAACTAATAGCGTGCTTTCAAGTTCAGCGCTTGGCCATCACATATAAAAGGATGCGTAATTGCCTGTTTATCCCCTGTGAAGGGGGAGCGGAGCCAGAGCAGCGGGCTCTGCCTGTCCGCATCCCGGTGCGCTGCATGGCTCGAGTGCGGGGCAGCCCCGGATCGAGCGCTTCCATTTGTCTTTGGGAAGCCCCGGGCCGCCACGGCTGGCCCGGCCGAGCCATCAGGCAGACAGTAACAAGATGGCTTCTTAGCAAAAGGTCAGCTGAGAAATGCTGTCTGTGGCGGCGCTTCTGGCTGCTTATGTAGCAACTAATTGCTCCGTATTGGCATAAGTCGTGGCGCGCCTGCCGGAGATGGCCGCATGCTTGATCCCTGTTAGTGAGGCAGCACACACGCAGGCTTCCCTCTTTTGCCTCCTTTCCTTTTGCCCACCCTGTGGCAGATTGAGGAGCTGCTCCGTGCCCCAGGGCTGCTGAGGGAAGGCTGGCATCAGGCGTGCAGCCCACGTGCTCCATGGGCACGTCCCGCACAGGCCGCGTTGCTGCAGGGCACGGGGAAAGGCCCCTACAAGGCCACACATGGCCCCTCTGCGGGAGGGATCCTCTGCCTCACGGTTTATTTCCTGATTATCGAGCGCACGCTGCAGATGTGCTGCTTGCGTGAGGTGCTGGGGCAAGATGGAGCTGTGGCGGTGCAGGGGGCTTGGGGCTGCCCCAGCACGTGGCAGCCGATATCACAGCCTTGTGCTCTCCTCTCTGCTCTGCAGCATGCTTTAACATCAGAAGAGCTGCTGGAGATTCAAAGGGAAGCCCTAAAACACGCTGCCCTCAGAGGCCCAGAGCATTCCCACGCCCAGGTCATGCCATGAGGGCTGCTGGTGCCCCACACACCAGCCACCATGGCCAAGGTAGTACAGTTCCTGGAAAGGCAAAGGCAGGTTTCCAGCAAAGCCAACGAGGGGCAGACTTAATACCACCATTTGGGCATTCATTATTTTTATGTCTCAAATTGATTGGTGGCATTAGTGTGCTGCACATCCTATCCACTGGTCCTAGATGCTAACACTGTCTCCTGTGTCATGGTGATTTGGCACTGGCTGCAACAGAGGCCATGGTGACCAGAATGTGCTGGGAGCTTTTACCAGACAGAGGAAGGACACTGATCTCTCTTGCCCCTATTTCCTGCTCTATGCAGGTGTGGTGCTCTCCCAGGCGAAGCAGGAGCTGGAACCCCTGTTTCTGCCACGTTTCTGGGGTTATTTGTTTTAACTGAGCACTTTCCCATCGAAGTGGCTGCTTGGGTCATTTTCTTCGGCATGTATTTATGTGTGTGCACATGTGAGAGAGATGGAGACAGGAGGGGCAGACATTTAACAAACAGGACTAGAACAAGGAACTTTAAAGTTATAAATGGGTAAAGCGATACTGTTTCCAGCACACCTATCTCTGTATAATGTGTGTATCTCTCCTTATGCCCTTAATTGCATGAGAAGCTTGAGTGGGCAAATTTCTAAGGCACAGAAGGCAAATTTCTAAGGCTTATCTTAAGATAGAGAGGCTTATCCAGATATTCTTGAAATTTTGTATGCTGTTCCCATCAAACTTTGGAAGAAAATATTTTAGGGAAACGGGGGAGGAAAAAAAAAAAGAAACCAACAAATATCCAGAGCAATTATATTTCTGGAGAAGACAGAGAGGGCGAAACTAGCTAAGTGATGCATAAAGATTTTATAAGGCATCCGTTGTCAAACAAAAGGTTGAGAATGATCAGAGGATAATGCACAGCTACAATGGCAAACTCATCAATAGTTAATCACAACCTGTCCATTTCTGTTACGGAATGCGAGAGACTGTGAACGGCGACGGATGCTGGGGATGTTGTGGCGCTCGTGCACGCACGTGTCTGCGTCCGCGCGGGGGGCGGGTTATGCAACCGCTGCGTGGGGCTCACGGCTTCCCAGGGCAGCTGGCGGCCCTGTTCTTTCCTTGGCTTTTTGAGCTTTTCTTTTTGCAGTAATGGGACAAGAGGCACAGCCCCACAAGCTCAGCTGTGAAACGGTACTGTAGTTGTGTGAATTGTGGTTCTAGGGGCGTTCTTCTTAGTCTACCTGACGACTTTTGGAGTAAATAGGGTCACTTGAGCTGTATAAACTAAGGCTGATTTGTTTATTGTTTTTCAAATATATTTTTCCATTAGTTTTTTTCTAATTTTTTTAATCCTTGTACAATCTTAAGTGTTTGCTTTTATTTCTTTTTCCCATTTTCTCCACCTACTCCCATCCTTTCTCCTCTCATTCCAAGACCTCTCTCAGAAAAATAACACATCCTCCTGATGATCTCCGCTTGGGAAATTCTTATGCATTCCATCTGTGAAAATGGTCACCGTTTGTAAAGTGACAAGATGAATAAAATGGCCACTGTTGTGTGTGTGTGTCTCATTTAGCTGTTTATGAATATGAAATCCAGCATGCTGCTTTTTCTTGTGCAAACTTTGGTTCCCAATGCCGAAGGGGGTTCCTTTCCCCATAATATGGCCATTTCCTTGTGGGCAGCACTCGTGTTCTCAGTCCATGCCTCCTGCCTCTCCTCCAGTCCTTAGCCAAGGACTCTGTGTCCCCATGCGAACTATGTGCAACAGGCGTGCAAATAAGTTGATCCAGACGCTGAACATGCTAAGAACGTACCCCATCTGAAGCTCCACACACTTTTGCTCACCCACCTGCTGGCTGCACAGCCTGTTGGTACCCACGAGCATCTCATTGTAGGGAGCTTATCCCCATCCGCATCCAAAGGGTTCTGGGTGTCCTGGCTTTTCTGTGGGCTCATGCTCACCCGCGCGGGTTTGTCTGAGCAGCTTTGGTGGGGAAAGCAACAGGGGCCGAGCATGGTACATGCCTGGGTAGTCACCTGCCCCATTTCCAGTTCCCATTAACTGGAGAGGCCAAGCCCAGCTCGCGGCTGGCTCATGGACAAACTGGATCCAACCCCGTGTGTGCTGGAGGGGTCCCTCCGCAGCCTGGCGCCCGGTTGGGTGCGAGGCGCGAGGCAGTCCCGTGCCTGGCTGTCTGCGCAGTCCCATTTGGGGTCAGTGCTGCGCTGGGCGCCGCGAGCACTGTGCCAGGGAGCTCTCTGCGTTCCTGCCCTGTGCAGCACGTTCCCGGGGACAATGTGGGATGTGCGCGCCCCGGACACCGGGAGCTGTGCGGCCAGGGCCAGTGGGATGCCCTCGTCGAGGCCCGTCTGCCAGCCACGTGGATGAGGCTGTTTATTTCCCTGTGTGCTGGCGGTGTGTGCTGAGCACGTCGCCGTGCCACCCGCAGAACTAAAGCATGCACTATGGAATATAGCTGTACCAGGGGATTGGAAAACTGCATCATGTTGATCTAATAATCGTGACATTGGTAGCTTCATAAATACTGTATGTACTCTAAACAAGTTTTTTCCATTAGTAGTCTGAGGGAATTAAAGTCTTGTTTTTTAATTTGACATTTCTTTTCTTGTATTTTCTGTACTGTAACTGTCCTACAGTATGTCTTTTGCATAAAATGCATAAGGTTTTGGGGATATAAATGGAGTTTTACTCATACTTTGTCCAAATACCTCTTGTAATTTGTATCAAAATTCTTGTACAATTTTTATATTAAAGATTTATCAGTCACTGGCATTTCTCTCTTTCTCTTTCTTTCGCTTTGTCTTTCGCTCATTCATTTTTATCAAGTCCAACAACAACCTTTCTGCAGGAAGGCATTTGATAGTTGAAACAGGCTCACTTGCAAAGCTTGCCGGTAGTGCCTCCTATTTTGAGAGCTGTTCACTACGTTTAAGGGATCTGTCAATTTGCCAAAAAAAAACCCCAAAAAGATGAAAGAGATGCTTTGTTTTGGGATAAATATACCAAATTACTATACTTTTTCTCCCTGGCTTGCACACATTTCCCCAGGAGCTTTACTATTAGTTTTGAGTCCAGGGTCCTAGAGTTTCACTGAGTTAGTCACTTAAGCATCCTGAAAAAAATTCACGATAAAGACATGGACACACACAATATGAAGGAACCCAAGTCAGGTCTGGAGAAAATCCAGCCCTGTGCCCTAGCCCTAGATCAGCCTCTGCCCCCCTTTCTGACTGACAGCTCACCGAGCTGTGTATTTGGGATACAGTTTTCTTGTGTTTCCTGCAGGTGAGGACACTGGTCAGATGATACATCTCCACACTGGCCTTTTCCTGAGATGCCGGATGGGGTCATAAGAGTTTTTCAGTAGAGGATTCACTGTCAAATCCTTGTCAGCTTGCTGCTCACTCCTCACTCATAGGACAGGGAGACATTTGCAGGGCAAAAACTTTTTTTTTCTTGTTGAAAACTTTTTTTATGCTTCATTGCAACAGGAACAGCTAGCAGAAGGGTGACAGGGCTTTTCCAGAGCAAATGCTTTTGGTCCATTCTGACCTGGGGTCATGCTAATGGTTTTCGACGTACTGCACTTCCTATCAATGGCAAAACAAGCAGATGGAGATATATCTCATAATAGGATATTTCTGTGCATGGCACTATGCTCAGGGGACAAAAAAGCCATTTGAAGCATGTATGAGTCAGTGTACTGGAATTTTATTCATATTAATTTGTTCTACACAAGAGTTTCCTAGCAAAGGACAACTCCACTTTATGGGTTCATTGCCGCAAGATGCTGATCACTGTGGCTTTGATCCCTGTAAGCATTTAGGTATGTGCTGAACTTTAAGTACATGTACAGTCCTGTTTAAGTCAGTGGGAATGGATACCTACTTGCAGTCCATCTCTAACAGGTTGACTGGGCTGGAAACAGCCTGACAATCAGCGTTGCACAAGAGTCAATGAGACTTTTTGTTTCCTCATTTTTCTTTGTCAGTAAAAGGGAGGTGACTGGACTCAACAGCCAAATATTTGTACGGAAAAAAAAGGGAACATGACAGATAATTAACAAGTACTAAGCATTTGAATTGGAAGTCTGAGGAAATTGGTTGGTTGCTTTGCTGTTAATGCTTGTTGTCTGCTGGATTTAGTGCTTCCTCCAAGCTGTCATCAGATATTTCCTGTTACAGCTCTCAAAGCATGATCAAGAGCCAGTTTTCTGCAACCTATTTAGCTTTAAAATCTAGGCTTCCCTTTCCTGCAACACCTTCCCAACATTAGTAGAGTCCACACACGGGAAGACACAAACCATACAGTTACTACATTATGTCCTCTGTCCACCAGCTAAATCATGAGAGACTGAGAAAGGGTATCCTTGGTTTGCTGTTTTCCATCACTCTGACATGAACAGCCCCATAATGGTCTGAATTAATCTGTTACGGGCTTTCAGTTGCTAGCTTCATGTTCTTCTCTTACCTTCCCTTTCCTCTTTATCACTTTTTTCCTTTTTCATTCTCTCCTTTCTATCCTTTACTCCCTCTCTTTTTTTGTTCCCTTTAATTTCCTTCTTCCCCCATAAATGTTGCAAGCACATGCAGCTCTTCTTAATTTCTCTTGGGGGCAAGAAGGTGGAAGAAAAAAAGAAAAAAAAGCTAGGCAACTTTGGGGGAAGTCAACCTCTGTTGAGGCATGTGGTTATCCTCCCATGTTATTAAATGTCATAGATGTGTTAATGTAGTTCTGCATGGGAGCCAAGCATAATTATAATCTTTTCATCTGTCATAACACATCTATAATTGGCATGAATTCCCCTCAAACAGTTTTTTTTCAGCATAGGGTTTTCATACTCAGTGCAGGGATATTAGCAGGCACCCATAAAGACTGCTCTTGGCACAGCTCTGAGCTAACTGCCTGGGTGAGAGCCAGTTGAAGCTCACTGGGCCACTTGAAAACTTGTTGTCTGCTTGTTCACTCCCTGCAAGTTGACAGTATGACAGTAGATTAAGTGCTACTAATTTAATAAAGCCACTCCTACAGTGATGTTGATCTACCAACAATGAGCAAAAGGAGGGAAGAGGAGAGGGGGATAAAAAGTGCATTAGTTTGCCTGAAGTGGTACTGGGGTGGAGGTGGGGGGGAAGGAAAAGTATTGATTTATGCGAGGTGCAGTTATTTTTAGTCACCTGACTCATGCTTACCCAATCCTTACACATATTCATCAGAGACAGTATAATGAACAGATATTGATTAGTTGGGATAGCTAGAGAGATTTCCCAACAGTGCTAGTTCACATTGATAGCTCTCCAATGGGAATACATGCAAGTGCAGCCCTGTAACATAACTTATTGTGTTCTAGGTCCTCCAATTGATTTTATTTGAAGAAAAAATACACAGTGGCTCTCTCTTGACCTTTAGCTGAAACCTCTCTGTAAAGAAGAACACAAAATGACAGTCAGAGCAAATAAGCATCACTGCTTACAATCCTGGCTCTCACAGCAGTGCCTTGGCAGCTGGATGCAGTGTGTATATGGCAGTCTCCGTAGGATCCCAGTGCCCAGTACTGCCTGCTTTCATGTGGCCAGTCCCAGACATTAGACAAAAAAAAACCATTATAGCATCTCTGTTGCTCCAGTGTTTCAGCTAGAAATCAGTTCTCTCAGTAATATACCACTGACCTTGTGACAGCTCCCTCCAAGGTGAAGAATTTCCTGCAAAGACCAATGCAGAGTTTAACAAGATATTCTAGGGAGATATTTCCATTGACCTAGTGCCTTAAAAAATGTATCAAACAAAAACAGAAAAACAAAGTAAAACAAAAGTATTGCACTCTAGCAAAGCTACTAATCCCAAGTGCTTGCTTGCCAAGAAGCTTGAAGCATTTTAAGCATTTTGCCACATGATGGTCATTTAGTGTTCCTTTAGGAGTTTCCTACATGGGCTGGGTTTGTTTTCACATGCTAAGTTTCCAGAGGAGTGTGGAGTTGACTGGGCTTTGGGGTCTCTTTGCTTTTATTTTCTAAACTGTGGCAGTAGCAGGGAATACTTTGCCTTTCAGTGTGTAGAACAACATCAAACGATGATCAAAAAGTTGGTACTGAGACTGAAAGGAATTTAAGAAGAAGAGCAAAACGGATCGTCCTTGAGTGCATGTTTTAGGGCTTAGGGATAGCGTCAGGCTTGTCAGAAATCAAGCTCACCCAAACTTGATAAAATTAAAGCTAATAGCAAAACAGTCCTTCATTGTGTGGATAAAGTGAGACCAAGCATTATGTGCAGTGGGATGGTTTTCAAAATTAAACATAATTCCAGAGTTATTTCCCAAAGATATTGGGCAGCACTACCACTGCTTCTCGAAGACCCTTCCTTGCCCTCATTTTAAGTGCTGTATGTATTCTGATGCAAATAAATGTTGTCATTTCTAGCAGAGAAGAAGGCTAGCAATTTTATGAGGGTAGGCTAAGAGAGCTTAGTCTCTTAACCAAGCAAATGAAAGCTGGAAGGTGACATGATTGTGTTCCCCAAAAAATAGCAAGGGAGCAGGCTGTAAATACAAGGGAGAGAGTAGAACTATGCATGGTAAGGGACACTACTGTCACAAGAACAGATAGCTGTGGGTAATTTCAGACTGGAAATCAGGAACAGAGTTTTTCTTAAGTTTGGAGCAGAATGATTTTTAATACCTGCATAGGAGAGCCCAAATGAGAACTAGATGGGTGATAGCACCTGATCCATTTACTACAAGAATTAAAACATGGTTATCTACAAAGGCAGGGATTGGACATCTTTTGCAACCTATGTCATCTGTGCCAGGTGGTATTTAAGTAAGTAAGCAGACTGCTAGGAGGGTGAGTTCAAGGCCTCAGCATTTGCATTTCTACCACAGTACGCAGTAAATGAGTTCATCTTGCCAGCTCATCTCTTGTCTTCAATATCTGCTCTTTCAATGTATCCAACTTCATTTTCAGCTTCTGAGTTACTCTTTCTTACATCAGTGAAAGTATATTCATTTTTTGCTCTTTATTTCTTTCCAAGGCAATGCTTTTGTCTGCTCTCTTTCTTATTTTTGTGTTTTCTTAAATTATAGGTTTTTACATCAGTTTAGGTTTTCTTGGTTAGAATATCTGATTTTATCAGTCCAATATATTTTGATCCTCTGGATTTGAAATAAAGTTTGAATTCTTTCTCTTATGCCAGGGCTCACAGAGAAGTCTGAAGTGATACAATAATTATGAATCACACACTCTACATTGCACAGAGTGACTTCACATTATTGGAATGTGTGAAGAAAAAACTTCAAGCAGTTGAGTGCGGAGGTTATCAGAGCTCTGGGCATGTGCAGTATGAAGTGATTTGAAATTATTGTGCCACTTACAAGTTTTTAGAGAGCTTGAGCCCTACAAATTTAAGTGATATTAAAAATTCAAAGCACTCTCGTAATTTCACATCTTTCTGCTGTGCCCTACAATTGCATTTTCCTTCTCCTTTTGTGTATTCATTTCAAAATGAAGAATTTTGCAGCACCAAAAGTATGTATGATTTTAGAGTTAAAACATGTAAGGCTAAGGACTTGCATAAAGATTGGGGTCCTGTAGAATTTCTCCCCTAAGTGCTTAAGAAGTTCACAGGAGGCATGTTTTATAGGAATAGCTCTCAGATAGATAGCTCTCATCCTCTGCTTGGGGATGAATAGTAACAACAAGAGAGCTACCTGTGTCTCCGATTTGGGAACGGGGCAAGGAGGTACCAAGTGCAGGTCATTCAGAATACCTTCCATGCCTTGAAAGAACACAAGCTTTGAACTTTGAATTAAATATATATATATATTTCCTAGCTGCTGGGTTATTTTACAAGTTGTAAAACATTACAGTGGCTGTGTAAAATTTTCCATCCTGTTTCCATGGCCTCTGGCTCCCATCCACATAACTTTACACTCACTGAGCTCCATTTTGGCCCAGGTACATTCAGCCCAATGTGGCAAAGGAAGGTTCTCATCAGCCCGACACGGTAGGGAACTAGTGAGAGACTGGACTGGTCTTACAGCTAAGATCAGAGTTTAAATGGCCAAATGCATGACATATTACAGGAGTCAGTGTCCACTGATCCCAGGGGTAAAGGCTACTTAAATGAAATGCAAACTGGAACTAGAGAACCTTGTTATGGTGGTATGTACACTACTGCCTTTTTGCTTAAAATAACTCAGGTCAAAAGGTGTACCATGCTTCAAGTTTCCTTACAAAATCATTAAATTGTATACCCAAAGCTCTGTGTTTTCCTTTAAGCTGGTTCCTTTAAGCTCAGGGGAAAAAAAAAAAAAAAAAAAAAAAAAAGGCCTACCTAGGGCCTTTTTTTTCCCCTTACAGTGCCTAAGACCCTAAAGTAGTTATGTCTTAAAGCTACTGGATTGCCAAAATACATGTGAACTTTGTGCTAACCTATTGTAAGCTTTAAGATCTAAGCTATAGAAAAAAATGAGAGAAGGCTACTTCATTGTTGAAAATATTGCAAAGAAATATTGCATTGTTGAAAATATTGCAAGAACACAACAAGGAATAAGCTCTAGTGCCATATTTGCCATGATCGCAAACGCCAAACCAAAAGAAAACAATGTCAACAAGCATGTGGGTTAGACTCACAGCCTCTGGATCAGTAGAAGTATTCATTCAGCAAGATCAAAGGGTCAACTATGTCTAGTAAAGCAAAAATAATGGGTAACTAAACAGCTTGCAAATATATAGTCATATGTCATGTGAAGACAAGTTTTCAAGGAGCAATTTTTTGACACATGGAATGATTGCTTTTTTGGAATGGCTTTTTTTTCTGTAAAGCATAAGACAAAACTTCTCATCTTAATTCAAAGTAACACATCAGAACTGACTCGCAAAACAGCAGTAGTCAAGCCACTAAGTAATCACGATCCCAATATAATAAGTTCAGTCAACGTCTTCCAGGACAGAGTTATAGAAACAGAAAAAAAGTCATATTAACATGCTATATTTTAAACCAGTAGACCTTTTAAAAATACTGTTCAAAAAAAGCATAACAAGTAAATTCCTAAATGCAGCGTGGAGATTATTTTAAGCTACCAAAACTTTTGGAATAAGTAGGAGTAGCTGTAAATGAAACAGAGAGCAGGAAGGGCTGGAAAAGTAGACTGCTGTTTTCTTTTAAGCCTGGTTTCCTTAGGAAATGAGGGTTATGCTATCTGACTATGTGTATACGTCTGTCTGCCTTAACCTCTACCTCTTGCTCCCCTCCCTAGTAATTTGAACCCAGTGACTATTTCAACAGAATTTGTCCAAAAGGATGGAAATGCCCAGGTGCTATGAAGGCAGGCGTGAGTCCCCAGGAAAGGCTGTGAGGCATCAGACACAGGGGGCAGAAAAGCAGAAGAGGTGCAGAAACATCGCCCATTGGAGCTATCAGCCACGGCACCTGCATGCTGAGGAAAACAGGCTTTCTTTGGAGATAGTTCTTGCAGAGCTCCTTACCTTAGGGAAACCATGCTCTGGCTTGCTGTGGCCCAAAAAGTGAATTTGTTTGTTGCTTGATTTGTTTCTGTCCCCGCTTGGTGCAGCAGTGAGGACTTGGCTCTTGTGGTAGCTCAGGCAGCTGGCTAAGAGCCAAAATCTTTGGGAGTTTCTGCTGCAGCCAGTCATGCATAGCCAGAAGTGCCCATGCAATTCAGGTACTGGATCTACCCATTCCCTCTCTTTCCTTGGGAAAAACCATGGCTCTTGAGGCTACTCCAGCCCAGCATCTGTGGAACTAAGGTCTTGATTCCCTGGAAAGAGAGGGCTGCTCACCCTGCTTGCTCCCAAGGGGCTCCTTGGGAAGAAAAGCTGCTTTTCCCTTCGGACAAGTGAAAGGAAAGACTGTGCATCTCCTGCCTCCTGCTCCTCTCCAACAGCCTGAGCGGCACCATCCCACGGTGCTGCCTGGAAGCTGTGATGGGTCTTTAGCACAGCTTAGATGGACTTTGGGGCTCTGTTCCCTTGCAGCTCACCCGGCCCAACATGCTGCCATGTCCTGTGGATTATTTTCCCCACATGTGGAAATAGTGGCGGTTCCCCAGCATCCAATGACAGCAATTTCTGTAATACTTCCCCAAAGGTTTGGTTGTTATTGGGTTGAGTTTCTTTTCCACTCAGAGCCAATTATGGGCACTGCTCACTGTTATTGAAGCTATACAGCTGACGTTTTGTGCAGGCAGCAGAACCCATGTAGGAGGGCAACCAGAAGACTAGCAGGGTGCCAGACCCCTTCCCTGAGAGATATCCCTTTGTGGATGCCTGCAGCAGCAGGCATCTTGTTTATTATTGCATCCCCACATAAGTTGTGTGGTCTTGGCAACCCTTTCAAGAGTCAGGTCCTGTATGCGGAGTCATTAAAGTTAAACATATTTTAATCCATAATTGTACAAGATTTATTTAATTTAGTTTTTTTTTATTTATAGTTCAATTGGGATTGTAATGTGTTTTCAGGCCAGCACACCAAGATTCGTCAATTTTTACTGCATCTTTTAATTGCGTTCCTCCAGCCCAAGCACCAGCAGTTTTCCAAAGCAGGCTGTTTGCAAAATCTCTTTTGCTTTGGTGGGGTGGCAGAGAAAAAAAAAAACAAATTCATTTGCAGCTTTGCTTGAGAAAACACCTTATGCCCTGCACAAAGAGCAAGGTAACAGGCACATGCTGCTCACTGATGGTGAGATCACCACCGAGAGCTTGGAGGAGCCGTCATCAGCCAAACGCTGTAGCACTGGCCTGGTTGGGGTGCCCCAAAGCCAGGCGATCGCAGGCAAAGCCTCTTGCCCCTCCATCACCTCACCAGAAGTGATGCAGAACAGTGGCCTGGAGCTCACTGGCAAAACCCCAGTTTAAAAATCTGGGAGCCTTGTCAGCGTGCTTAGTGCTGGCAGGGCAACAAGGCTCCAGTTTGGTCTGCGGTGATGAAGAAACAGTAATGTTAATTAAGCAAAATCCCCTCTTCCCCTCAGGTTTTACATATACAGGCATATATGCATTTATTTATATATTTATATATATATATATATATTTATGTGATAGTGACCGCCATGGGAGCAATGCATTATTAAATGTTCCCATGCCGCCCGTGCGTGTGAGAGGCAGCTCCGAGGCACTGGCCAGCCCCGCAGCACCTCTCTGCATATCCAGTAGTGCTGAAGTAATGGAGTGAACTTCCTTTCCTCATAACTTTTAATAAGACAGCTCATCAGATGCGTTCCCTGCATCCAGAGCAGGGAACTTGACGAGGTGCTTTGTACTGGGAAGCACATCCAGGCGGCTCAGTGTCAGGTCCCAGTAAAGGCGGCTGTGAAGTATTATACAGATTTACCTTCTGTGTAGTTAAGAGGGCAAGCTGGGAATTCCAGGGGACAGAGAAAGCCACCCCAACTGAATAGCTGTCAGAGTGATAATCCTTTTAAGAGAATATGTTTGCTGTGTGCTGCTTATTTATACAGAGCCTGTGTGCCTGGTGAAACTTCTCAGTCCTCTTGATTTCAAAGAGGTAAAGTTTCCATTAACACAAATGAGGATGTTATACCCTAACATGCTGGGGTTCACAGAGTGGAGTATTCCCTTGAATCCCTCTAAACTGCAGACTCTTAATAGAAATTGACTCTTCTTTTTTTTTTGGCTTTTTTAAAATTCTAATAAACAATTTAAGTTAATGTTACACTATTAATATTCTGCAGAAGGATTTCCATGAAAATCAGAATCTGATTGTTAAGAAACCTTTCTTTAAGCTGTAACTAAAAAGTTTGCTGGGAGATTCACAAATTCTGGGGCATTTTTTTCCCACATAGCTCTTTTCTTGAGCCTCATTTCTAAGAGCCAACATCAATGAAAACTTGGAGACAAACTCTATCACTGAGGAATTAGTTCACTATTAATGTACCCTTGACAATAACTTCTGAGAAGAAGAAACTTGGCTTGTCGATGCGCATTGCTGTAGGCCTCTGCTTTGACTGAAGCCCATAGTTACTATTGTATTAAAAACAGTAAAATTCCTTGCCCATGATGGAATCTATGGCAAGTGCACGTGTCTCTGTATGTGCTTAAGAGGGGAAAATCCAGATGAAATTTGGCAGGGTAATTACCCCTTACTTGCCATTGCACTTCAGTATTGAGAGTGAATGGCCACCTTTGCCTGAGAAGAAATCGCTGGATTTGTTCCTCTTCTGTGTATATCTAGGACAGACTGGTCTGTGATCATTAAGTCCTTTCTGGCAATGACAAAAATGCACTTTTCAGACCTGCAGTTCTTTGAGCCACGTCTAACCTGTGTGGGCCTTATGGAATGGTGCCTTTAATTTCCTCCTGATTCTGTTGTTAATTTGAATAGGTACTTAAGCTACTTCAAGATTTATTTATTTTTTAATGAGAATTTCCCAGCTATTTCATTCTAACAAAGTGGGGTGGGAGTAGTTAGCATCTCTGTTTTCCCATTCACAAACAGGCTGCTTGCCTCCTGGATGCAATTATTTTCTTTTACCTGTTTAGGAAATAACACCGTTGAAGTAGCCCTGATGTAGGCGGCGTGCTGCCTGCAAAAGAATGGCTGAGGCATGGGCCTATTAGCCTGCCCATGCTGCACTAACGATTTCACTAATGCTTTACCCTCACATGATTGAACAGGGCTTCCCTCAGATGACTGGACAAATGAGAACAGATGATCAGCAGAGTTCATAAAAGTGAAATATCTGATAGCTGCACCCCCATTGCTCTTGTGTTGTGGGTGAATCTGCATGCAAGAGGGGTGAGGAGAAAGAGAAAGGGAGACGGTTGTAAAACAGCTCCATAATTACCATGTAGATAAAGCTATGCATCAGTGAGAAACTTGTTTTAAGATGTGTACATTGCCATAGGCACGACTGCAAGAGTCTGCTTTTGCTTACGCTGATACGAATCTGGAACAATCCTATTTTCAGCCAAGTGGCTTCCATTTACACAAGCAGCAGCGAGAGCTGAGTCTGTCCCTTAGGTAAAAAGGAGGGTGAGAAGACAGGAGGCAACCTGGCCAGGCAAGACAAATCCCTGCTCCCAGGTCCCTCCACCACTGCTACCGCCTGATTCAGGCTGTCTCCCTCATACTTTGCCAAGTGACCTGTACTGGGTCTTCCCACTGCCTCAGGAGCATGTGGGCAGCATTTTTGCAGAGCCCCCTCCTTATTGTTCTCCTAAACTGAATGATTGTTTCACTTTTACCAGCTTACCCTGCACCGCCAACAACACAAGGAGTAATAAATCTCCGTCAAGGTTTCTTGGTGTGGGGTGAATAAGCAGCGCTGATGCTGATTCCTTAAAAAAACTCATTTCTTGTAACGTGAGCTCTGCTGAAGATGGTCATGTCAACTGATTAGACTTTTTACTTGGCCATATTGATTCTGTTCTACACCGATGCGGCCCATAATGCTGGCTAATGTTATTGACGAGCCATCAGTCCTGCAGAGACGTGTGGGGCTTGCAGCTCTCTCTGAACCACAAAAACCTATCCATGGACAATGATGGAGAGGAAGAGGAAGATGCAAGCAAAGCACTCAGCCTGGCTTCATTCGGCCTGTAATACATTAATGAAAGACATACACTCTGTGGGAAGAGACAGATGTGGCTCTCCAGAAGCCATTTATTTATAAAATAATTATGAATGCACGGTCGAGTCATGGATTTTCATTACTGTGTGCATGTCCAACACTCTCTCTTTGTTCACGTTTCACTCTAAATGAAATACAAAGGGAGAACGATAGCGGCAGGGCCCTGTGAGAGGTTACCCTCTCCTTCCCCTTGCTGCCTTTTCTTACGCCACAGGGGCAGGTACTTTCCAAAGCAACACGGAGCTTTCCCTGGAATGCGCACACCAGTGGCAGCTGGAGCAGCAGCCTGTGCTCTAGTGCCGTGGGATGTGGTGTCCTGGCCCGTGGAGCATGGCTACCTGCTCCAGCGACACCAGAGCGCCAATACCTGTGAGAGTTTGATCTTGTGGGCTGCTGAGCACAAGGTCTAAACCTCTTAAATCTCTACTGCATTTCCTTTTTGTTTCCTTTTTGAGTCTTTCTTCAACACTCTACCTTCTTGAAAGCCGAGGGTAGAAGCTTTGAAAGTCGGTCTGCCTTTTTTGTGTTCAAAATGAGAAGAGCAGAGTGGTACTGTGACCTAATCATTCAACAGCTCCTGATTCTTGAAGAGGTGGAAGACTGGGAAGCTAGTGAGGAAGTTGATTATTGTATCATGTCATTCAGCTCGTGGGATAATAGGCCTATTGTAAACTGCACAGCAGTAGTAGCAGGAGAGGTAAACACTGGGAACTTGAAGCCAAGAGTTTGCTTCACATGTCTCTAGGATAAAACCACGGGACCAGACAGTAGAAAACATATGACATGAGGATTTTCTGCAGGGAATTTTAGAGCATATTCAAATCTAGTCCTGCCTCTTCACAGTGCTCCGGCTTCTCTCCCAAGTTATCTGTATTGTATAGGTTGCTTGAAACAACCGATTTAAAATGATCCCATCCTTTCTTAGACTGACAAGGCTTAAAAGTATAAATATTACTGGGATTAGCATCAGGTCCACAGAAGAGGCTATTCTTTACTGCATTCTTGCAAGATGACATCGAATATACTAATATTGCTCCTAGTATCCATCAATAATTAGCACTGCTGATTCCAGAATAGGAGGCTCTATGTTCGGAAAACATACAGAGGAAAAGTGCTGTATGAGTGCTAGATATTAATATTATTATTGGCAGCCCACTGAAAAAGGAACAGAGAGGTTTGGGCATAATAAGCTGAACTGCTGGATGTGTCATGTGTTTTCTGAAGGTAATGCCTGTAGCAGGAAATTGGTAATAGGAACAGGCAAAAAGCAAAAGAGATGAAGAAACTTAGTCCTTTCATATGGGAGGAAGAAAAAAAAAGAAAAAAAAACAATGGTTCACAATTAGTCCTGAGTGAAAGGACAAAACCTCACTGGGTGTGAGGTTACATGAGAAACATGGAAGTTCATTTTCAGTGAAAAGCTTGCAAACCAAGCATTCTTACAATTTGCATGAGTGACTAAGCCAGATAGAGTGAGTTTGGAGGAGAATGAATTCACAAGGCTGAATATGGGGATGAAAGACTTGCAGATTTTTTTTTGCAAAGCTCAAAAAATGGGTGAATTTTGCAGAGCGCAGCTGCAGTGATCTATATATATTATTACAAACAAGCTAATAGTGTTCATAAGCAGAGATGAAAGTGAGCAAGAGCTGGCAAAATAAATGTTAGCTGAAACTGAATCCCACTAACCTCCTGTGGAATGGTTGTGATATTAACCCCCTGCATACCCACAGCAGAGCATTCAGAGAGGGAGTCTGAGCACAAAGCTGGGTGATGTTTAATTTTAATTTAAGGCAGCTTATCCAGGAGAGACCATGCAGCGCTGTGGCATGAATGAAAGGTTATTGCGGAGAACGTGAACGCACATATGTGGGTGGGTGCAAGTGCAACTGCAGCCAAAAGGAGATGTCAAGGCAAAGTGATCTGGTGTTAAACTCGCAATGAAGCAAATTGTTGCACTCTGGGACACATTAATTTGGTGTAAATCTGGAGAAAACCTGGTTCCTAGCAGTGGGTTGATTCTGTACTTAGAGATCATAATTTGGCACTTTCTCCTGGTCTTACATGGCCTTTCATTTCTGTTTATTACCATGGCCTTTCTCTTGAAGATTACAGTTCCCCAAGATATTTTTAAAATGTTTTAGAAGCATGAAAAAACACTTCCCTTAGATGCTACTATATTTAGTATTTTTTATATTGTTTCCATTTAATTGATTCAGGTCAAGACAAAAGGGACTGTTGCCATACATACATTAGTAGATGGAGATGACCTCAGAAAAAATCAACTCTCTAGCATCCAGAAAGATAATTTCGGAAGCGGTGTGACCTTCTCTTCCAAGAGACAACTCTGGCCTAGATTGTACCATTCAATAGTTATGCAGTCTAGGGCTTAAAGCTAACATGAGCTAAATCTTGACCCTAACGAAGCCAAGGAAAATGCACTGGCACAAGAGTGTCATTCTAGCATAGTTAAACTTCGCAGAAAAATAATTTTTGTGAATCTGTGAATGTAATGATATTATTCTCTTTTGACCCTCTAGTGATTTTCCTTTGGAGTGCAAGGGATTCAAGTGTTGCAAGTTCTTACCCAAATATAAATAAATACAGCACACAAGTCCTTTAATTTCTTCATTAGGGCTTTGCATCTCTTCTTTGTGGCAAACTGATGATTTCTGAGGTGGGAGAGCTTAAAGGTAAACAGTAAGCAGACAGCGTTTGCTTAGAAAACATTCCTGCATGCAGAGCTTGAAATAACTTGCTTTCTTTTAGTATTTAGTTTCTATTTTCCTCTCTGAAAGGAGCTATACCTTCAGCATCAAGAAAAGATGCAGCCCATTTCACAGCTGAGCATTGGTCAGTAGATTCACAGTGTGCACTTCCATCAGCTGTAGGTGGGATAGCAAGGCTTACTTGTTTAGCATTTGGCAAGTTCTAGCGAGCGCCGTGTAAACACGGGTTCTCATCCAGGTAATTATTTTGAACTCTCTGGCATTCCTCACTCTCTGCTTTGTCATACCCAGATTTTAGGAGAGGAGGGCAGCATCTGTAGTTCTGTAAAAGTTGGTGACTGCCCACTGAAATGACAAGTACAGTTGTCTGTCTATGCATGCTGTGAATGACATGTCATGCCTTCTTTGATTCTTTTCCTGTCTTTTTTTGTAGATTCCCTTGGAACTGAAGAGACCATCCCCGTCCCAGTGCTCTAGCCTCCTTCCACAGCCTGGGGAACTGCCGCCCACTGGAGTCACCCCAAGCGGAATCTTGGATTGATGGTGCAAGGAAAGGAACTGTCCTTAAGAGAAGTAGATCCCTTGGACTCATGACTCAGAGATTTCCCATTAGTCGTGCAAAGCTCATATGTTACAAATTTATGTGGTTCACTGTCATTACTTGTCCACTTCTCCCTGAGCTCTTCTTAGTCTCTTATGTACCTAGTTAATACTCCTCAATGGAGCATAGTTCAGCTTGGGACATCCACAGCACCGTTACGCCACTGTGCAGTGTAGTGCCACATGGGTTCCTGTCACCAAACCTTTCACTTAATGCCCTGTAGCAATGAGTCTGAAGCAGCAGGATACTTTGCTGACATAGAGCAACATCTTCTGCTGACGCTACTCACAAAAGCATTTTTAAGTAGACTTCTTGCTAGGAGAGCAGGACAAAAGAAGTCACAGGTATGTAAGGCAGAAAATGATAATAAAATATTCTCATTATATTGTAATGGTGCACAAGGTTCAATTTCTAGCATTTGGCAATAGAGGAAGAACTCCTGGGCACTCCCTTCAGAAGCTAAATCAAGGGTGTTTTAATTTGCAGTCCCCGCTTCCTTTTCCACAATGAGACACAGGACAATAAGAGGGAACATATTTCTCTTGCAAGTTAACTCAACATGCAATATGCAGAAGATTACTCAGGCTCACTCAGTGCTAGCAATCCACAGTTTATTGATCTTGCCCTATCACTGCTTACATTTTTTATTCTTTAATTTTCTTTCCTTATTTGCTCATTAGTTCAAGAAATGGAGGGAGAGGGGGAGGGAAAGGCACACTGGACGGCTTGGCATCATTTTTAGGTTGTCTTGGAACAGGGAGATCAAAGGGGACATAGGAAAGCAGCAATCCCTGAGTAGGCATGAATTGTCCAAACTTGTTCTGTGTGAGTTGCCCCAGTCCACACCATGTCCAGCCTCCCTGTAGAGGTAACTTGCCCAGCCAGTGGCTACTTGCCTTGCATCCCGGCCTCTGATGTGCTATGTTCCTCCTCACTGCAGAGGGAAGAAATTGGCCAGGGCTGGGGCAGCCAGCAGATACCTGGGCCGCAGTCCCATCTGAGTGACTAACGAGTGAATGTGTGCACCCTCCTGTTGGCAAGACAGTTGCCATTGCCTGTCTTTCCAACTTACAGTGTCTGTAAACAGCACACAGCAATACCGTCAGAGGCTTTAACAGATGTGTAATTGTTCAGGGATTAGTGGTTAACAATAAACAGCAGACATTTTTTATTCTCCATGTCCTATTAAAAGGAACTAACAAGGGTGGTGACTGTGAAAATGAAACAAGTCTTGTCCACGGTGGTGGGCTGTAACCGTGTCTTTTCCAGAGGTCTGTTTAAATCCTCTTTTTGCCCTCTTTTTTAAACCTCCTCACCTTCCCAGTATAGTTATTGCATGTTTTTGAGTCTGCAGAGCTTGGCTGAGAGCAGTGCTGGGAAATTTGTTCAGAACGAACAACTGATTTCCAACATAATAAGTAAATGAACACAAATTTAACTTCACGGCATTCAATATTAACTACTTTCTAATGCTGAAATAGTGGCCTGCAGCCATCTCTGCAGTGTGAGGAGAATGGTTAGTCAGCAGCTAAGCACAACTTTCTTCAAGCACTATGCTATCAAAGGAAAAGTGGGCAAAGATTGGGAATTTTAATGAACAAATGGCATTCCTACAGTTTGCAGTTCAAAGATAAGTAAATAATGAATAACTTGAATGCAAATTACCCCTAATTAACTTTGCTAAGTCTGTTTTTAATAAGGCTAAATATGAAAGAATCACTAAGACTAAAATATAATACACATACCACAAACACTGAAGAAGTGATCTCTCTCCCTTTTTTTTTTTGAAGGGGGGTGGAGGGCACTGTGGCAAGTGGAAGGACTGAGAGGTTTCCAGGGTCCCAGGTGGCAGAGTCTAAGTGTCTTGAGACACAAAGAGTTAGTTTTGTGACTAGGTGTCCAGGAGCCCTATGGATGCCCCTGCACATCCATGGACAGGGAGGGAAGGCGAGGATCAGCAAGACTCAGAACAGGGCTTGGCAAAGGTGGGGTGGCTGTACAGTGGGGCCCCATGCTGGTAGCACAGAGAGGCAAAATCGTAGTGGTTCCCAGGCAAAAAATCCCAGAAAAAAAATGCCTTTTGTACCTGCACCAGCTCCAGTGCGCGTTGGGTGTGCAAGGAATGCAAGACAAGGCCCTGGAGGCACAACTCAATGCAAACAAAATAATTTGAGGAAGAACACCCACGGAGCGGGGAGTAGTCCAGCACCTGGCATGCCTCGCAGAAAGGTGGGTTTTTAGAAGTTTTCTGAAGCAGGGGAAGGGTGTATATCCAAACATATTAACAGGGCAGCATGAAAGAGAATAGCTCGAATCTAAGTAGATTGTATCTACATTAGAAATCAAATTAATATTGTATCTCTACAGCCTCTACTTGGGCAGTAAGCTGCTGCATTTTTAGAAAACTGGCACACACTCTGGGCTTCAGCTATTCCTGCAGATTTTAGGCAAAGCAAGGATATGCCTACATAGAAAAACAGTCCAGACAAAAAGGACTTGGGAGTCGGGAGTCAGGCTTTCGTCTGCACTCTAGAGCCCCAGGAGCACAGATGGTTGTGAGTGTTACACAAGCCTGATCTCCACTATTCTTTATTCAGGAATTACCACTTGAACTCTGAGCATGCAGCAAGTATGTTTGTGGAGATTTGTGATTATGTACAGCTCTGCATGAGTGCTAGTTATGAATCTGATGATTACTATTGTATTTATGGTGTGCACTAATGACAAGTATAATCCATTAAAATGTACGTCCCAGAATGAAATTGCGTATCAAAAATAAATACACAGTATGGTTGTATAAATCTTGTGGGAAAAATCTCTTCATGAAATTTACTGACTTTTGAGTGCTTGGTTTCAATACGTTACTATTGCAGTAATAATAATATTCCTTTAGGAGCCCTGTTACTGTTTCCTGGTTTAAAAGAGAGAAAAGTACTTCTCATCCTATCTTGATGGTAATTTCTGTGTATTCCATAATACAGAAGCCCCAGGTTGAATTACAACACAGTATTCTGGGTCCAGGCCTGTTTGGAGAACATGGCCCATGCTGTTCGTACATGCTGGAAATCTTTTCAAACCCACATTTCCAAACAGAGGCAAACACTCACTCCTCTCCTTTCTAAGGGCTGCGAATTTCCCCGCGTTGTGACAACATTGCTCTCCAGATGAGTATCACATTGCAGATGGGACATCTTGGTTTCCTATGATTTGTTTGTTGATTTGTAAATATTGATATTATTCCTTCTCTTTCTTTTTTAATACAGCAGATTTTTCTTTTCATGCACTTTTCTGGTGTATTACCAAAGCCCACAATCCCTAGTCATTTGTTTTGTTCTCCAGAACAAAACAGGACCCTTAAACAAAAGTCAAACCAGCCAGGTTTGATGGTTTTGTGAAAATATTCTCAGACCTGAGCTGCCATGCCAAAAGCCTGGACTCCACATTTGCTTTCTTGTCTGTTATTCAGGGCAAAAGGAGTCAGTAAAAGCACTTGGGACTGGGAAAGATAATACTTCATGCTTGCTCTACAATGACCCCTCCAGGTGATCAAGAAGGGTCCCACACTTCGTTCTGCTCAGCCAGGAAGGAACATTTTTCATGTACTGGAGAACATATCCAAAGGGACTTTAGGATTTGAGCACAAACAGATTGGAGGATCCCTTCCCACCCTCACAGACAAAAGTCAAACTGAAGGCCTCTGAGGGTCCAAAAGAACAGTAAAAAAAATCTAAATAAAAGCAATGTCTTTGAAAAAAAAACTTCAGAGAGATTTCTTTTGCTCAGAGAGAGGAGCACATCTGGCTTAGGGTGAAAAGAGAAGTGGTGTCATCTGGGCAAAAATAAAACCATTCTCTTCAAATGTGTCCTAAAAAAAAAAGGAGAGGAAACAAAAGAATAATGATGCATGAAGGAAAAGCAAGTTCAGGGAAAAACAAAATCTTGTAATGTTTTAGGAGGGCTTATTAGAGTGAAAATTAAGTGTCATGCAGAGCTTTGCTTCAGTCCTGATGTCTTTTATTCAAAGAGCCATCACCCTGTAAACTCACTTTAACAACTCCCTTCAGATGAAATATAAAAATTAAAGACATTTACAACACAGCTTAGTAGCAGATGTAGTCTTATTGTGGGGGTTTAGATCAAATGATGATGTAACCCCTCCAAAAGGGGTTATGGCTCTTATGAAAACCTCTCACCAGAGAAAAAAATACTTGGATATCTGACAAAACACGGGATTCTATTTTTGCTTTGAATCCCATTTCCCATTGTCAGATGGGCTTGACTTTTTATTTACCTCTGGAAGATGGAAAAAAAAATCCAATTTTGTTCCTGGATAGTTTCCCTGTTTCATAATCTTTCTCCAGCTCTGCGTTAAGGTGTAGCATAAACAGCAGGGCCTCTGCAGGGAGGAGGGTATGAAGCTAGGCTAGTTGGGATTTGGGGGGCACTTGCAGAAGGACAAATCTCAGAAAGATTGACTGAGGCAGTCAGAGCAATTTAGCAGATTAAAGCTGTCCCCATATATTTTTCTTATCCCTCCAATAATATGAACAGAGTCATGACCTTACAGTCAAGCCATTCTTAGTCCCATAGAAAGAAGTCAAAGACCGATGGAATTATCATTCAACACTGATCTCTGTTGAGAAAGGAAGGGGATAATCTGGAGTACTGGGTCTCTAATGTGGTTCTTCATTGTAATTGCCCATGGGATTGCTATTTTGAGATTATCATGTTTGATGCCATCTCTATACCATGCTTGATACCTAAAGTTTGCTGATATGAGGGTCCTCTCTTATCCTTCATTCAGCTAAGGCATAATTGCTATACAAAGACTATTTTCTGTGGAAAGATGGCCACTGATATGT
>JAUBOD010000151.1:1928012-1949772 GCA_032353885.1 Nothura maculosa
CTCAGAAATGGTTCTAGTGCATGTAATAGTCAGCAGAAATGGACTGATGTTAGGGAGGATAATACTTACTCATATTGGAATCAGAGGGCGTTTGCATCAGGATATGATCCTAGGGCACAAGTGGCAAGCTGCAGTATGTCACACAGGCTCCTGTCCGGATGCTCCTTATCCCATGGTAAGGACCCAGTATCCCAGTCCTTGCCAAAACCCTTTTCCCATTTTCATCAGTGCTAAATATTTGCCACCCTCTAACAAAATAAACAGCACGAACAAAAATGAGGTGAGTGGAGCTGTTAGTTCAGACGCTGCTATTTGAGAGCTCTTATAGCTCTGGGGAAATAAGTACTGAGTATGTAATCCCAGCAACGATACTAAAGGTAAATGGATTTGGGGATTTTCGTCATGTACAGTGGTAGCAATAACAGCAGTGACAGGGCATTTGTATCCCCACATCACATCTGGTGAAAATATTTCATCTGGGAAGCATGGCTTTTATCACATAATTTGGTCCCTTTGTTTTAGTGCCTAATGTTTCACACTGCTCGCGATCCTCACCTCAACATGGCTGCAAGGTGTCACTTCACTCCAGATTCGGGGAGCCTGGGATATAAATTGAAGCCAATACATCCACTATTGGAGAAACATGTATTATTATTAAAGCTCATTCATCACTCGCTGAAGTAAATACCTTGCATGAGGGAATTGGAATCATTCTCAGGGAACTAGATCCATCACCTTCTAAATCAGGTACATCAGCTAGTGAATCAAATGCATCACCTTTGAATTAGATGGACTCCCGGTTGAATTAGATGCATCACCTATTGAATCAAATGCATTACTATTGAATCAAAAAACTGTACGTCACCCAGTAAATCATGTAAATATTACCCACACTGCACGTTTAACAGCTGCATCACCAATAAGTTTAACAGATGACATGTTAAACCTGCTATAACATTTAAACAATTACCTTAAGGAGCAAATTCAATATATCAGTCACCTGTCCGGGTAGATCAACTTTTCAGAGCCAGCAAAAATATCACAAAGATGTTTTGGATCTTTTCTAATGTTTTCTACTTATAAGTGGATGAGAAAATAAAAACAGAGAGAAAAAAAAAAGAAAAGAAATAGAAACCAAATCTACTTCACCATATTGCCATTCTAGCTTATCTAGCTTTCAACAGTTACTGTACATTGAGATTCACGGTACCATGGCTTTTCTAAAGCATGTGACAGCACTGCGCAACATGTCTTAGAACGTCTGAGACCACTGTTTGAAGCAGTGATCTATTCTATATATGATAAGATTTTCAACCTAGGCCATGCCATAGGTATGGAAGGAAGGAATGACAAGTAAAGATAGAATTTTATTCATTCACAAAAGCTGAATTCATAGGGAAAGCAAAGATCCAGTCTGAAATCTAAAACTTAGTGGGTTTTTTTTTGGATCAAAAATGAGTTCTCTAGAATGAGTAGCAGTTATAAGCAGTTCTAAAATTGTAGTATCATTTTTCTACAGCAATGTTAACTGGCTGTAATGTTCACGCTTTTGCATTTTGTTGGCAGAGGATGAGGTAAAAATGGACAACATAAGATGAATAGTGCTTTGGCATCAGAAGATGAGTCAAATTCCGATCGCAAAAGATACAATCTTTTATGAATTAATTTATGAATTATAATGTTCATAAAAGTCCTTGAAATTTTATGAAATGTACTGTTATTGGATGCTTGCATAGTTTTTATTATCTCCTGTATGAGAAATTTCAAGCACAGGGAAGTCTCCAAAATATTACATCTTCTGCCTCCAATCTGAAATGAATAATTCCAGACAGTCCTGTTTTACAAATTGGAAAAAAAATGAGGAAGGGAGCTTTGCTTCCTTTCTTCCCCCTGCTACCCAACAAATGGCATGAGCAGTCGTTTTTGCCTCTCATGGGCATGTCTTTGGCCAACATCCTCCAGGTTGTGTGAAGGGCACTGCTAGCTAAGGCTGTGGCAGTGTGTGACACAGCAACGCACAGCTGAAAGAGCATGGCAGGGCACTGCTCCATGAGTGAGAGCTGAGTCTCTGCTGGGCTTGCCTGCTGAATTAGAGCAGTTTCTTGGTGCTTAGCTTTAGCTGAGGAATCAGAGGAGAGCAAGTGCAGAAAGCTGTACTGGGTATAGATTAAGGCTTAATGCTGGCTGGAACAGTAAGAAGAGGGAGAGGAAGGGAAGGGAAAACGGACACCTCAGTAAGGCTGCGAAGTATGGAGTTACTGGAATACTACCGTTCTTCATCTCTGCTCCGGGACAGGTTAAAGAAACAAAATTAGAGACTGTGCTGAGCAAGAGAAAAGTTGGTCTGCCAGCCCAGCTGTACGTGGGCATGTGCAATGGTTGCTCTTATCCAATGAGCGCATCGCTGTCACTTCAGACTTACTGACACCACAGCATTTGGGGCACTCTCCTTCCACTGCAAGCAATGCCCAAGGTAGCAGCAGCACGACTGGCCAAGGCCTATCTGAGTGTGCACAGTGTGTTTTCTGAAATGGCACAGCATTTATGTTCTCTGAGACAAACTTAAACAAGGCTCTCTGTATCTTATTTTCCAAATGCTGTCATTGTTCAGAAAAAAAAAGGAACGCGTAATATGTCCTTGCAAAAAAATCCCCCTGAAAATGAGGATAACTTCCTCCTCCTCCTTCCTTTGTCATCCCTGTGACAATCATATGATGGAAGTACTGGGAACAAGACATCCAAATTTCAATGCCCACTCGTCTGTAACAGACTGAAGTTGTATGCTCTACTCCTTAACCTCTGAAATCGTCTGTTTTTTTTTTCTTTTTTTTTTCTTTTTTTTTTCTTTTGGGTAGCTGGTTATTCCACCTTTTTTTCTCTAAGGTTCCCAGGGCTGCAGGAGGAGAGAAGAGGAATCAGTGAGCCAGTCAGTCCAATTACAGCACATGGAGCCTACCACTGCCTTTCATGGAGGGCATGAGTGAGGAATGAAAAAAACTCATTTGTGCGACAAGGGTTACAAAAAGAAAAGAAAAGGAGACCCTAGGAACGCTGCTCTGAAAGTGGCAAGAACAAGAGCAGAAAAATGTTGAGCTCCTGCCCATTATTTCTTCTGGATGGGGAAAAGGGTGCCTTTATATTCCTCTTTTGATGTGCTCTATGCAAATCTCCTCCCTGACTGAAAGTTTTTGCTCTTTGCACCCTCAGGGCCTTGACAGACATTCATTCCCTGGCAAGTCAAGCTGCAGCAGCTTTGCGCGGTGCCGCCCTGGCTGCCTGTGCCATCCCTGCCACCGGCGGCGTTGCCATCTCTGTGCAGACTCAGCAGAATGGGCAAACAGGGCCAGGCAGTGCCCAAGTCCCAGCTGCTGCGGTTCAAAGCTTGGCGGTTTAAATTAACGCGCTAGACACGGGCTGGAGCAGCTGAGGCACAGGCATACCTCCCTGCAGCTGGAGGGTGTGATTATCCTTTAAACTGCTGCAGGGGGCTTAGTTAGTGTCTGTCAGAGTGATTATCGTGGTGCTTGATTAGCCTCTGTGCATGGTCTTCACAAGCAGCCACCAGTCTGGGCTCCGTGGAGCCCTTGTGGCAGTCATCTGTGGTGGAGGGAGCAGAGCTTCCTCCAAGCACAGTCGATTTGCAGGGCTGTTCACTTTGCAGTGCACTGTACTGGATTCAATATGGAGATGATTTAGTAGATGATCTGCCCGTCTAATTCACGAGGGAAGCCATCTGTTTCAACGGGTGACTTACAGTGCTGGAGTCAATAGATGATGTATCTGATTTAGAAGGCAAGCTTGACGCTTCGGTATGAAATACTGTATATCCATTGCAGTTCCTTCTGCAATGCATTTACTTCAGTGCATAGCTGTATACGTGTGTGTGCTCCTCAGCGTGTGAGGGAGATGGGAGAGGAAGAAGCATATCCTCCTCGAGTAGTTAATAGGCACAGCAGTCTCCATGCCTGTTTGCTCTGCAAAGAAACTGTCAAAAACAGCAGACCAGGAGGCATGGCCCTGAAAGAGCTGAGAGGATCAGTTCAGCTGGACTGGGTGAAATACACTGGTTTCCATTTTCAGGGGTTTCAGGGTTTTCAGGGGGCTGTAGACACAACAATGATGAGAACCTTGTAAAGGTGATGGCTGCAGTCCTCGGCACAAGGTCCATTTCCTCCTTGCACGAGCAGGTTTGTCTTTGAGCCTCGCAGTCATGATTATTCCAAACTCAACTCAAAGAACAATTCCTGTTTCCATGAAAATATGCATGCTGGGGCTATTTCTGGGTGGGTCACATGCTGTTAATTTGCATGCAGAAAACAGTTAAGTACAGCTAGTACAGACATGCTCTCTAGCAGCAACTCTGTGGATTGTGGTGGACGGTCAGGAAAGGAGAAGCCACAAGATTTTTTTCTAGCATGCACAGCTGGGCTGGGCTTTGAAATGAGAGACCAAGAATGGAATATCATAAACATGATTTTTAGGAACAGGCAACGATGTCAAATTCTCATAGATACTTTCTATTTTATTTTCTATGATATACAGAGATAACATATACAGTACAGACTGTATCTTACTGGAGCCTTATGGCATCTTAGACATTCTGATATAACTCAGTACCAGGCCTCCCTAACCTAAAGTTAAAATGGTGAAAATGATGATGTAATTAGCAAAGGATCTGGCCTCCAGCAGGATGACCGTAAATGAAGTGGTGAGATCTGCATGGTAATCACAGTTCACCAGTCTCTGTACTCAGTCCAGCTTTACATGGGGTCAAATTCTCAGAAACACTTCCTTCAGCAGAATAGCTCAGGGTTTATCCCGGCAGAGCTAAGTACAGACTTATCCCTCTGTATGTGCTACAGAAGTCTGTAAATTGAAGAGGAGGCATAGTGTTCCTCTAATTAGTCTACAGAATTTTCCACTCTTTCATACTCTCTTGTCACTACACACCTTTCTTCTTTTTCCTTATTGGGCCATAATATGATTTATATGATGAATGCAACTTTGTTTGCAGCACTCTTCTTAAGAAAAAAAAATATAAAAAAATAAAGTAGATGTTTACTTTCCTTGGCTACTTCTCCTTTATCTGTAGGCGCCCCCAGGAGAACAGATCTGGAAATCTAAAAGTCCTCTAGATATTATACCCCTTGTTGCTTCTTAGAAATGTATCTCTAAATGGGATCAGCCATCACTTCCTATTAGTACAACCAGGCTTTTCAGTGATGACATTACACAATGGGCAAGACTGTGGTTACTTAGAGTCATAAGACCAGTCTTGTGAATATACTCCTGTGTCCTACTGCATTCTGCAGGGAGAGTGCTTCACTTTGCTAAACTATCGCAAAGATTTTAAATCTCAAGTGGATGCAGAATGGTTTACAGCTGCTCTCAGCTTTTTACCAGCATCCTGGCATTAGGCACCATTTCTTAGTCTCTTCTGTCTCCATATTTCATAGCCACTATTTAGTTCCCCTTGCTTTTACCTGCTGAATAGCTGAATATTCCTGCTCAACAGCTGTTGTGAAGACTAGGAAGCCATCTTTGGAGGAATCGTGGTAGGACTGTGGGGCTTGATCTCACATGGTGCAGTCCAGTGCCATCCCTTGATGAGGGAGGGGCTTGAAATCTAGGCCCTCATTATATGGTCTGTGTATGATCTGTGATATTTGCTTTCAGTGCTTCCAGCAATCTGCAACACCCACTCCAAAATGCCAGTGAAGCTCCCTACTCCTTCCACATCCCTGACTGCAGGCACCACTTCTAGGAGGTTGATCAGATATATGAGAAAGAAGGGGGCACTGTGCAGGAACCACTGGAAAAGGAACAGGATGAGGCAGGGGTGGGAATTACTTTAAAATTACAAGAAATAAAGTCAGAATTCCCTGGATTTGGAACTGAATTAAAAGTATGACTGGACAGGGCCACATCACCCTGCCTCTGCTGCTTAAAGTGGTGATAGGTCATCTTATCTGCTGAGTATCCAGAAGGTGACAACTCTGTTCCTATCCTTGGTTTAGCTCAGTTCCTTGAGTTGGGCACTAGCTCCGTGTGACTCATCAGAGTCCAGTTGAATCCCTCACGGCCATCCCACAAGGCACATGTCCAGCAGTGCAACATGAAGGGCTGGAGCTGATGGTTGAGAACCACTTTCAGAATTTGGGATTATGCCAAATGTTGGGACAACAGCAGGCACTTCTGAGAACATTCAGGCTTGAGGCTGGGCCAGGGCAGTTTTCATTTTAAGACATTGCATCAGAACAAAGCATTAGCCAGGGTTGGAGGTTCTTAAAATCCCTATGGCCTGAGCTGTCTTAGTGGATTAATGGCCAGGTATTATCAGTGAAGCAGATGCCCTCAGTTTGACTTTTTGTCTGGTCTCCTTTTCTTCCAACTGGATGGAACCAAGGAATGCTACAGAGGCAGGGAACAATGTGCTTGCTACCTTTTATGGGAGAATGGAACGGATTTGCAAGTCACTACCAAGTATTTATTCCTTGCAGTGGAATTCAAATGCAGTCCTGCATTTTGCTGGCTCTCTGCCCCAATGAGAGTTTCATTCTGTACAGAGCTATACCAGTGGATTTCAGTGAGGCCTTAGAATGAAAAACTGTGTGTACCATAGGCCCTGGTAACTAAGGGCACACCAAACTAGGCTTATAAACACCATACAGTGGGAGCTCTTGTCAAGATTTGAAAGATTTCCACCCCAGAAAAATAAACCAAATCCTCTAAATTCTTCACTGATAGAGAAAGCAAATGATTCCCATATTTTACTTGCAAGTGTAGTTTTCTTGTTTTGATGTATGTTCTTCACACTATATAGGCCTGATTTAAAAATTAACAAGCAGCCTCCTTCAGCAAAGCCCCATCCTGATCTCACTATACAAATCTGGGATAGATCGAAGGAAGTCAGTGACCTAATGTAGGTGTAAAGTCAGTGTGAGTGAAAAAACAGCCATTCCAGCAGCATCACTCTCAGCTGTGTAGGTGTCTGTGTACACAATTATTATAGCGACCCCAAAAGGAAACACGAATGAGGTGATCACTTCACAGAATGTATGTGAAACCTTCTTCATAAATGTTTAAATAGTCAGCATTGTGGTGCAGTCCCTTCAGCAAAAAAAAAAAAAAAAAAAAAAAAAAAAGCATTAGCAAAGAAAGAAAAGAAGTGCTTGAAGAAGAAGCAGAGTGTTCCCACCCCTCTCCATCTTGCCCACTCCCCTGGTTGTGATAACCCTTCACCTCTTCATTCCTTCTATGTTAACTTCTTTCTCAAGGAAACCAAGTGCTGCAGGAAAAATAAGCAGTTGGCTTAAGTTAGCAACAACAATAAGAATGTGGAAAAATAAACTCTCAGAATACTGTTAAAAGCCCAGAGGTCACAAGTCCAAGGACAGTGGCATCTGGAGCATGATGCTCCTCATTGTAGTGGCAGATTTCCAGAGAACAAGTCTTGTGGGGGGCCAAGATGTGGTGCCTCACAGGTGCTGGGGAGCCAACAGGGGAACAACCTGAATCCTTCCATAGAAAACCCAGAATAAAATGGCTCCTGTGCCTGGAATTTGGTGCCGTTCCCAGATGAGCTTGAGCAAACCACCCGAAAGCCTGCAGGCTCCCGCTGCCCAAGGTGCCACATAGAGCTCCCCACACTAGTGCTGACCTGCAGCACTATCCCACAGCGCATGATTACAGCTTTTAAAAGCAAGTTAGCTGCCTGAGAACAGCTGTGTGCCTGAGTAACACACCCTGCCTCTAAGCATTACTTATTATCCTAGGCTGAACAGCCACAGATCTAGCTTCGCTATTTCCCCTTTCAGAGATGGGTGAGACCACAACAACTTGGGGCTCTCTGCATGGTGCTGCATGGTCTCATTAGACCTCATTTTAACTCATGTGCTAAACAAGGGGCCTCAAGGAGCAACTCCCAGCTGGCTCTGTTCTCCTGAAAACTCTTCTTTGTCTCACCCGAGCAGTACCAATACTCTGAAGAGGTTGGGATCCACATAGGTACCTTTGCTAGACTTAAAAACTTTTCTCTGCTGCATTATTATAGCAATGTCAGGGAATGTTCTCCAGACTGAGTGCATGGGCTTTCCACAAGAATATGTAATGCTAGTAGTGCTTTATCAGGCTGCAGTAGTGCACTCCAGGGTCACAGAGTTACTGTCTTCCTGAAGCTCTCAGACATTGGGTGGACAGGGGACATTTAAGGCTCATGCACTTGGGTTAAGGGCACAACAGTGCCTGCAGCACCTAGAGAAGACAACACTGAACATAGGTGGGACACCTCCATTGCCCAAACACAAATATTTTTAGGTGATGTTGCCTGGCTTCCAGTTATTGCTTTGGGAAGATGTAGGTGTCCCACAAGCCCACAGCTCCCTGTGAATGTCATGGCTACACCAGCAGCACAGCTTAGTTGACTCAAAATCCCCTCTGTCACAAAACTGGACTGTGCTTGGAACACAGGAGGGTGCAAAAAACAGTGGTGGCTGCAGCAGAACCAGATGAAAATGGAAATTGTGAAGGAAACTGCAAATAGCAGAAGAATGAGCTCAGGGGCTGGGTTAAGAGAGGGAAGATATGAATTCAGGTCCCTGTCATGGGCTGCTGTGTAATTGGGGCTATATGATATTTCTCTGTTTTGTTTTTGACATTTGTAAAACAGGGGTGATAATACTCACTTTCCTAGCAAGCTACTTAAGCAGTTATCATACATCTGTACAGTGCAGGGTACAACACAGATTCTTATCATACTTTTCTCACAAAGAAAAACAAAGGGAGAGGAAAGAGACAAGGGACTGTTTCTCTTGCTTCTCTTCCATCTCTTCAATTGTGTCCTGAGGCTGCCTCTCTGGAAAGCCTGGTACAAAGGAAGCACAACTGTCCCCCATCATACCTATGGTTGTGCAGTTTGCATTTGAAACACAAGAAGAGACTTTTATCCAAACACCAAAACCACACTCAGTCTAACCTTTTTATTTCTGTCTTGATTAGCTGCCTTTTTCTTTTTTTTTAACTTAAACTGGAACATCCTGCCCTCTCTGTAATATATTTTTCCCCTTTTAAAAGTGTATCTGTTGCCCCAAGTGCAGCTGAAATGAGCAAACACGTTATGTGGTGCTTCAGGGAATTCCTGAAGAACTGATTCAATTCTTCTGGGATCGGCATTCTGAGAACTGAGAGCATAAGTGCTGCAAAACCTGTTTGTGAATCAAACCCAGACATTAATATATATTAATATGTGTGTTGTGTGTGTGTGTGTGTGTGTGTATGCTAAGGAAAAAGATAAAGGTTGACACAAAGGGAGAAAATGAGAGGCAGAAAAAAACACTAGGATCCTCAGGGTTTTTTTGGTATGTTTTTTTAAGTGAAAGCTAATGGAATCCAATATAACTGCTGAAACCTTGTCATCCTTGCTATCAGTGAGAGCCTTTGAATAAGCTAAATCCTTAATCAGTATAGCCTAAGACCCCAATGACTATGTGTAGAAGTGTTAGTCCAGATAAATCCTTGAAGGTTTCAAAGATTTGAAGAGCACTGGCACTTTTCTGTGTAGTGCCTGCCCTTTGTCCTTTTCTCCATGATGTCATTATTGAAGTTTTACACTCACTATGCATGGTGTAAGTTGACATTGACAGTTTCAACACTTTCACACTGACTCTGGAGGATTGTTAGCTTTGAAGCTATTTGGCCTTGAGCAGTGAATTCTTTTTTTGAGCTCATACTGGCTTATAATATCTGAGAAGGTTTGCATCAGTATAGCCCCAGCTTGAATTATGAGAAGAGGCTGGTTTCCAAGTTGGAACTGATACCCACATGATAGGAATAGAGAACATTATCCCATTTCAGATGGGCAACAAAGTCAGTGCTCTTCAGTCCCCCTGGGATGCAGCAATGAGTTTTCATTTTAACATCACAGTTAAAGCAACATCAGCAGCATGGCTTTTCTTGTAACCAGAACTCCGAAGAGCAGTTAGGCTTGGAAGTGACTGTAAGAGTATGTGCTCTTCTGCCCTGCGATCTGTTTGTTATTAGCCTTTTTGGAAATATCTGCATGGGGCCAGAGGCATATTTCATAGGAGTGTAATTCAAGTATTTTATGAAAATAAAAATAAAAATGCTATGTGGTGATTTAGACACACTGAATATCAAAGTACACAAGCGCTAACAAGCAACTGAGTTGTTCAGGCACTTTCCTGTGCCAGTTGTCCCAAGGAATCTGAGCAGGATGACACACATGAGCAAAAACTTAAAGGCCAGGCCAAAAGTCTGGTGTGTTATGGGACCTAAGAGACCCCTGAACTCACTCTGACTTTAGCTAGAGCTGAAGAGAGGTCAGTATGCACCTATATTCCTCTGGGAAGCTAGATCCTGGCTCCCTCGAGCACAAGGATTATAAGGGTTGTGGGAGAGAAAATATTTGGGGAGACGTGAACTGATTCCACTTTCATAGTTAACGTTTCAGGCTTTATGTAGAGCTTACTGGGGAAGGTAAAACATGATAGTGGGACATACCCCAAACTTACTAGCTCACCATGTAAAATGCCATCAGTTGACTGAGTACAAATGGCGCTGCAGAGATCGAAACACGGCGATCCTTTTGCTGTTCTCAGTAGACTACATCAAGAGGAAACCCAGCTTAAAAATGAAAGAGTAAGGATGAAATTATATATGATTGTATTAGAATACCTGTTCCAGGCTTTTAAATAGGGATGAAAAAAAAGTAAGTGAATCAAGACAAAAGTATTTTCTCCACCTGTGTGTGTAATCCTTTAGCCAGATACTCTGAGCAGTCACAAAGCTTTCTTAAACAGACTCAAATCTCTTTTACAGCCACAAACTCTGCTAACCTGAACCCCTCTCCAGAATTCTTTTTTGCATCACTAAAATCTTTCATTGTGTGCCCTTGCAGACAGTATTTCCCACTGCAAATCACAAAACTATAGGCAGAACAGGGCAAATTTTAGTGCTGGAAGAGGCACTACCACTTCAGAGCAGCAATGAAGTAGTCACTGGAGTTATAAATGAAAGGCTCTTCCATGGAAAAGTTGTCATAGTTTGCGAGCTCTGCTCCATGATCCAGCTGCTGCCCTCCCTATTGCACCTGGTGCCAGAGTCCTGCAGCCCCCAGTCCTTGTGTCCCAAGTGGTGACATGGGAGGGCTGCGGGTAGATCACAACTGCAGGTGAAGCCATTTCTGCAGCCTACTCGCCTAGAGTTGCAGACAGTATCTTCTGTCAAGCTTTAGGCTGTGAAGCTTTCCTGTTCCTCCACTGTTTCTCCATGGTGACCAATCTTAGTGACCAATCTTAAAAGGAACTCTGAGTGTTTCTGATGGAGAGATGATGCTTTAAGGTTCTCAAGCAAGGTTCTTCCAAGGGTACAAATAGGCATGAAATAAAAGATGACTGGAACAAATAAAATCTTATTAAAATGCTGCAAAATGACATTATATATTTCATTTTTTAAATATTATTACTTGTATGTTGGATAAAATAGAATGAAGTCTACTGCTGAAAGTACTTCAGGCCAGATAGCCTGTGTGAATCACCATAACACTGTAGAAATTAGAAGTTTTACACCAAATTTCACCACATAGGATAAGATTAAACAATTGTACTGAATTATCCTTGTATCCTGTGCAACCTATGGCACTTCAGTACTAGTGCTCTGGAGTCTGCCAGTGTTACTGTACTTATAAATTGCTTCTGGCTATCTTCTCAGTAAGTCACCAGAAATATAACAAAAATCAATACGGGGGAAAAAGTCTCCTTGCTGCTATGATTTTCTTCCATGAACATACAGTCTAAAAGGCTTGTAGGAAGGCTACCTCTGAAGCTTCAAATCATCATTATTTTTTCAGCAATTTACTACCTCAGTATACAAATTCTTTTTTTCTTTCAAGCAACACCATTATAAGGCACAGCTCGAGTGTTTGGTTTATTTTTGTAGGCACAGAAATAATCTTATTTCTTTGTTCTTAGGAGAGCAATTGTTCTGCTGTGGTAAGTGACAGTTAGTCCTGAGAGAGTTTAGGTCAAAAAATTGTCTTAAAGCTGCCTGACTGTGCCTTATGTGACACTGTTCCAAGACTTAGCTTCCTGATTAGGAAAGTTTAGATAAGGCTGCATAATGTGTCAAAAATCTCTGTGCAGGGTGAATTTCCTGTTCTTATTAGGTTAAAGATAAAAATATTTGCCGATATGAACTTAAGAATATGTATGTGCTGCTGTTGAGAGCTATAATATGAAATTCCTATCGACTTTCCATGACAGCTACTATATCATTTATTACCAAAACTCTTGCTCAATTGCTCAAGTTTCTCTCATCTCCTGACCAAATGTTTCTGTTCAGAGTTGCCATTCCCATCTCCATATAACTGCTGTTTCCATTTGGTGTGGCATTTCCACAGATCCTGGGTTGGCAAATGAATGACAAGACACAGAAGTGAACATTTACTAGGCATCAAAACAGCACTTTTTCTTCAAGTGCAAAAAAGCCCCCCCCCCCCCAAAAAAAAAAAACACATTTATTTACTGATTCCTGCTTGCAATGCATTTGTGAATAGAAAGCACTATGAAATATAATGCGGAACAAACCCTGACCAACCCAAAGGTGCCCTGAGAGGCCTGTAGCAGAATTACTTGGATGTCAGTGCATTCTAAGAGGTCAGAAGAACAACTTAAGGTAAACTTTCAACAATGAGGAATCTTTGACTGGAAGCAGAGATAGGGAATTAGATCTAATTACCTTAGAGAAAAAGAGAGATCTGGATCAGATTTGAGTTTTTCATCATTTTGCCATTTTTAATAGAGCTAGATGGTGGTGGAGTGGGGCAAAAGACATCTGAAGTATTTCCAGAGCTTGGGAATAGTAAGGTGAGGTGAGATAGCATAGAAGGTTAATGCCATCTTTAATTTGGAAAAACTACTCTCTCCCTGTGACATATGCCTATGGGATAGTCTTGATATATGCCTGAGTGCATTCAAAATGTCAGCCAGGCTTTCATTAGTTTCCACGTCCCTCTTGAATGCTTCTTGACAGTCCAGAAGCTGCATGCAAGAGCCTAGAAGTGAAGATTACCCAGATGAAATAGCCATACGGAGCAGCGCTGCTTTTTTTGGGGGGGGGAGATGGAATTGCTGGTGTAGCTCCCCCTCGCACCATGGGGAAAGGAGAGCTGCTCATGCTCGTGTGCACTGGTGCCGCTGCAGAGCCACGCTGCGCAGGACGCATCTTGTTGCACCAGCCTCCTGACTGCAGGGCTTGGCACGGGGCTGCGTTTGGCTAGAAAGAAAAGGGATGGTTTGCTTTTTTAATACCAGCACTATAAACAGTTCTTCTGACTTTGTTTCTTTTGTGGATCCTGGTTAAGAGTCCTGCTGGATTGCTCCATTCTACAGCATGTTAGCACAGGGATGTTTAAGGATGCTTTAAAGCAATAGGTGACTTAAGAGGCAAACCTGTGAGTGAATACTCAGGGTCTTCCCAGACAGCCCTGAGCATCCTTAGCTGGCAATCTCCAAATGTTAGAGACTTCTTTGGGAGAGGAGCTTCTCCACAGAGGGCAATGGTCCTGTACAGTGTTAGCCCTACATCTCCCACTGTGTTTTGCTTTCTGCAAATCCATCCACATTGTTTGTACAGGATTTATCTCATCATATATGAATTTCCCTGCCCTCTGGGGTTATGTTTGAGGGGCATCTGAAAGAACCAGAGGAAACCTTTAAAGTGGGCTTCTTGTTAATACCATAGCAGTGGGATTTGGTTGCCATCTGCTTGCTGAACACTGATAAGCCACATGCAGCATTGCTGGGATACCTGAGAAGATATCGCTATTGCTCTCCTCTGTCGCTATGTGTAAGGTTTCATTTATTACATGTGGAAGGAGCTGGTGCTAAATAAACAAGAAATGTGTGCCTCTCCATAGTATTTATAGTGCAAAATTCCTGAGGCTGTCTTAATCACACACCTGCATGCAGCCATTTGCTGCAAAATAAGGATTTCCTGATGTTTTACCTATTGCAGATCCTAAACTGTCCCTCAAATCAACTTTGAAAATAGAATCCATTAACAGGCTGGTAGAGCAATGAAATGCACTTGAGGCTGTATTAGAAGCTGCTCCCAGGAGTCAGTGAAAACTGTGTGGTGGTGATGATTCTCCCAACATCATTATTGTTATTAATAACACTAATAATGATCATTAGAGCCATTATTTCTCCATGTTAGTGCTTCACATTCAGGGTCAGCTGGCCCTCATCTTTGTGAGCAATCTGGATCCTCAGGGACTCTGGGGTGAGGTGCAAGTAGAGAGCATCACTGGCCAGTGAGCAGGAAGGAGCACTAGGCCTGGTGGGCAGAAAATGGCAGAATTGAAGGCAAGTTCATATAAAAAATTCAATTAAAAAAAAAAAAAAGATCTTCTTACCTGTGCAGTGTGGTTCTCTGTGTACAGTACACATAGTGCCCAGAGCATGAAGGCCTCAGAGAAGCACTGAGAGGAGAAAAGACACATGAAATGGGACTTGAAAGGTGGATCTGCTGCAGTGTAGTGGAACAGGATCTTAGTACTTTGGGTGATGAATTGAAGGATCTGGAGCTTGGGAAAAAATGCATAGAGAAAACTTGGAGAAAAGTAAAGAGGAAAAGGGAAAAGATAGGCACATTACGGGCAACAGAAGTGACAAAAATAGTGGGGTAGTAGTTTCTGGAAAAATGTGACAAAGCAGACAGAGTAGATGGAAGAACCTGGGTGCTGATCTGAGGTAAAGATAGTGGGTATCTGGATATATGACACAAAGGAGAATAACTCTTCCTTCTTCATGTATATACAACGCCCAAAAGCCCAAGCTAGCATTTACTAGCATCAAAATGGCTTTTATAAACAGGAGAGTGGGTAGTCAGGAGAGTGGGATGAGAGAGTTGCAGTGTATTAGAACAAGCATATAGGGTGAATTTCTAAGTCTGGGATCACATATTTCTCACAATAAAGCAAACAAGGCAACTGGCAGAGTTCTATAGGGAAAATGACATCACTGCAGATTTTTAGGGATAATCATTTAACTGGATTAGCCCCAAAGTGCTGTGTCTAAAATCAGCATCCCTGTCTCTTTATGTACTCCAGATGAAACACATTAGCAGAAATATGGCAAGGGACATTCACAATGCACTGTTCTACATTATCAGCATTTTTTGCAAATCTGCAATTAGTCTAAAGGGCCTGGGTAAATTAGGCCTCTTGATAAATGAAGCACCTAGACAGGTCTCAGATTTATTGGATCTAGCTGTCCTGCTGTCCAGAGCCTGTCGGCTAGGTTGTGGAACAGGGATGGTACAGTGGGAAAGTCTACAAAGCCAACATAACTGTAAATTGCTGAGCAAATGGTGAAAAGCCCTGACTGAGGCTGCTGACTGATTAGCCTTAAAAGTTTCTGCCAGGAATAGTGTACATGTAGGGAGATTGTAATGAGTTAAGGTGTTCTCTTCAAACTTCAGGGTATGCATGCAAAATCCAGTGCTAATTCAGTGAGAGGGAGACACAGTGCTTGAGACATATAAACACATATACTATACATATGTCCTGCCTGCGTGAGAGAGGGAAAGAGAGAACGCCTTGCTGAAGACAAGCTAATGTTTTTACTTTGCATGAATACTGGAAAAAAAGAGATGCAGTACTATTAACCCTCCTTTCTCTTTTCCCTGCTCCTAAATAAGTCTATTACATAGGCAAATATTTGTATGCTTGGAGGGGAGCCTAGTCATTTCTCTTATGTAGCCATTTAGCCCACATGGCCACCTGAAAGGAAGCAGTGTGCAACAGTAGGACATCTCTGATGCCTACAGCTATGGCTTGCATGAACACGCTGCCTCCTTCCTAGCCTCCCCTAGCCACCCAGTGTACAATACACTGCTGTCTCCTGGGCGCATGAATAGTCTAGAGGAAGGGAGAAGATACTGGGACTGTCCGGATTATTCTCGTTTGTATCTTTGAGATCATCTGCAGCGATTTCCAACTAAAGTGTGGCGACACCTGCCAACTCCTCTGCTGTTGCTGAACTCAGCTGAACAAGCCAGTTAGGATTTTCCAGCAGATGTTCTCTTCTCTCCTGTTTTTTTTTTTTTTTTTTTTTTTTCCGGTCTTGCCTTCTGTTTTTAAAAGCCCTGCAGGACCCCAGAATGAAGCTTGCAACTGTCCCTCATGCCTCAAAAACAGACCACATCCAAAGTCCCAGGTTCCTTTAGTCACTGCAGTGCTCAGGTCAGCAAAGCTAATAATTAAGCATAAAGACACTCTGTACTGGGTTCTGGGGGAGCAGGAGAAGTGGGAAGATCTAAAAGACCCAGACTTATTTGTTTCTGAAGGAAGTGCAGCAAGCTGGCACTTCTCTCTGCTTGCTTCTCTGCTCCCTGATCACTTGGCTTTCTCTAGCAAACCCACATTGATTTTCCTGTCGATTGCATTCCCTCCAATCACAAAGAAACCGTCAGTGCCAAACAAATGGCCAATGTTTTCCTGCAGCACACTTAGCTCCTCCACCTTGTAAAAAGCCCAGTTCACTGCAGCATCTCTCCTTTCAAACGAGCACTCTGTATGTGATCTTAGAAGAAAGAAAGAGAGAAATCTCCCATGCCTACCAGGGACCCAAATTCACCCTGGAAATGCACAGTATATCCAATTACTCTGCAGTTTGATCCTGCTACTTTTCAAGGCCTTCTAAATTATGGAATTAAAATGGTTTAGTGGAAAAAAAGGACTGGTGACACTAGCAGTGTTAAGAATTTAGAATGTGCCTTCTCATATATTAAAAAAGGCTCTTTGAATATCATCAAAGAGATTTAAGAATTTTTATTCCTTTTTAAAGTTGTTTTAAAACTGATTAGACTTTTTAGAATAGACTTCATCTTATGTCTGTCGCTTTCTCTCTTTCCACTCCCTTTCCCCCCCATGTCTTCTCTCCTGCTGATTAATCAAACTTTCCTTTGTTAACAGAGGGCACTTCTGCCAAAACATTATCACTTCGCCAATGACTGAAGAAGGCAGCCCAGCACTTAGACCTGGCACCGCTCTGTATAAAGGTCTCCTAAACACCGTGGATGTAAAAGGCTAGGGAGAATCAGCACTTTTCCAGCCACTTACTTCTTCCAACAACAACAAAAATCCCTGACATTAGTCTTGTAGCAAAGCTAAAAAAACAACAGGGAAAAAAACAGAGCAAAGCTAAAAGTTCTGGTGCCCCAGGCACTTGCAGGGGATGAAGGAGGCTGCTTGTGAGCAGCCTGGGGGTTTGTCAGAAGTCGGGTGAGCCCAGGTGAATGTGTCTTTTTCTGTGTGTGACTGCCCTTACCTGGTGCTGAGGCTAAGGGCGCTCACATGTACAAAGCCTGAGCAGCAACACCTTGAAAACCTTGACGTTCACCATTTGAAAGCAATTAGCAGTGCTGTCCTCCTAAAAGCATTCAGTGTGTCGAGAATGCTTGCAATAATAACACTAATTGCTTTCAAATGGTGAAAGAGAGCCTCTGCACCTGGGGGTACTCTGCTCGTGTGTGCCCATACATACATATATTTATATGTGTTTGAGTGCATGTTTATACATGTACTTATACGTGTGCATGAATGTGTATGTGTGTGCACGCTGAGGTCTGAGTCTAAGGTACAACATATGGCTGCATTTGCCAGAAACAGCAACCTCCTGCATACGTTTTTCCTGCCCAGGAAAGAAAATAAGAGATAAGGTGACTCGCACAGGGCTAAAGAGAGAGAAAAGCTGCCAGGCTCTCCTGCATGGTTTAAAGGGGAGAAAGCACAGTCTTGTGGTTCAGAAACAGAACTGCATACGGCCGGCTCGGAGCGCTGGCCCAGTGCTGCTGGAGAGGAAGGCTTTGCAAGCCTCCGAGCTGCAAGGTCCCTCTGCAAAAGCAGCTTCCTGGCATACCCGGGGCCATGACAAAGGTCTTTTCAATAATCCTGATTTTCAGAGATAGGGAAGGTGGAAAAGTACCTGAATCTTTGTAAAAAAAAGGAAGAAAAAAAATCAGGTACCAAGTTGTACAACCAAAAAAATAGAGTTTCCTAACTTGCTAGGTGCCTCTGAGCTGTTGAGCTGGTGACCTTTATCCACAGTGCTCTTGGGGCCAGTGCTGGGACTTTGTTCATAAATGCTTATCAAATACACTGACATTCTCAGCTGCACTGAACTAAGTTGCAAAATGTTCTTACTCCACGAGGGATGGGTTGCTAACAAGCCCAAATCTCTTTTCGCTCCGGTGTAAATCACAAGTAGCTCCAAAATAATCAGTGTAAGCCACACCATTGACAAACTGGAATGAGCAAGGGGAAAAATCCGGCGTTCTGCTTGTCAGTTTAGAGCAAAGTTGGAAACCACATATTTGGCTCTAATTAAATGGCTTTAAATGAAACAGAAGTTCAGTTCAGCTCCTTCAAGCCCCCCATAAAAATTAACCTACCCCACACTGCCAGCAATAAAGAGATAAACTCCTGTGGGACTGTAAAGTTAAAGATGAAAAAAAAAAGTTATCCAGTAAAGATGGTTTTACCCTTATTGACACCAGCCAAAACTGAGATCAGAATTTGCCCTTAGGGCCAGGACTTCCAGACATGCCCACCACTATTTTTGCACTGCTCTGTAAAAAGGGAGATTTACAGCAGCTGGGTAAGCTGGATTAGACCAATGATGAGTGATTTAGAAAATTGTCCACACATGTGTGAAGATTTGGTGCATCAGTAAGCAGACAGGGGATGATTCTTCAACACAATGTCTCTGTGCTGGGGCACTTATGGTTTTCTGCAGGGCAGATGCATGTAGGAGGTTCACTTCCTACAGCGCGGTTTGGCTGGGTTTGGTGCTGCAAGGCCTCAGCCCTTGAGGTCTGAGGTCCTGATGGGTTTGTGGAGCTCTACTGATCTGTGAGGGAGGCCTCTGCCAGCTGAGCAATTTGGTGCTGGGGATATAGTCCAGGAGATGCCACAGAACCCTTATAGCCACCTTTCTCAGATGCTGCTTATTGCCTCCATTCCTCAGATAGATAAGAGTGCCTGTCTCCTCCTTGGTCCCCTTGCACCATGGCCAGTTCCTGGTGTTGCCTTTGGATACTGACACCAGCAAATCCTTCCTATGCCTCCCATTTGGAGCGCTGAAAAGCATGAGTGAGCAGGGAGTATCAGAGGCTGTTAAACATGCTTTAAAAGTTCTTTAATTTGTTGTACCATGATAACTGCACTTTAATAAAAGCAATCTCTTGTCTTAATAGCCATACAATAAACTGTTATTTATATGAGTCAGTGTGCCAGGCTGAGCCTTCCAGGTGTGCCCCAGATTTCGAATCATCCAAGCAATCCAGAGGGAGGAAGCTGTCTGACAGAGCCCAAACAAGGCTTATAAACAGGTGCCATTTTGCCTAGTCACATCTAGGGGTATGCTGGCTATATTAAGCGCTTGGCACAACATGGCACTTTCAGTGCTTTGATTTATTTCGGTATTACGTTTAATTGTTTCCTTCTTGCCGAAGCTTTAACATGCAATGCTTGTAAATATAACCTGAACCCTCCATATGGCACTCTGGTTTTCCATTTTCAAATGCAATCGCCCTGGAATAATGACTGTGGTATAACTCAATTTGAGTTCTGCTGCTGGGGACTTTATTACATAATGCTTTCTAATTGACCCTCATAGTTTAATAAGACAGAACATTTCGCCAGAACATTGACAAAAGTTATTAATTTTCACTTCAGCAGAGACCAGTGTCCCAATTAAATCCCATGATAATGCCTGACTGACTGACTGACCTCATTATGGCTAATGCTTATTAGTCCTGCAGAGAGGATAACATCACACACTGTTAAAATGCCTAAATGAGCACATACAACTATTCAGCATGATTATAATTTACATACATGACTAATTTTACTCTACCAGTCCTTGTCTGGTGAAACTAATGCTGTAAACTCCTGTCACACAACAAGATAGCTCTTGAGAATTTTGAACCGACTATAAAAATAGTTCTGAACTGTATTAAAAGGAAACGACACCCAGTTAAGTCCTACCTGCCTTCTTGAAAACCTATTATAAATACCCATACTATGTGTACTCAAACTGGTAATGTGCTTGTGCATGTTTCTTTTTAAAAAGTAATTACTTCATTTTCTTTAATGAACTAAAATAATGGCTGAGATCAAACCTTTGTGCAAGTACTTTTACATGCCTTACAGTTTAACTGTTCGCCCTCATACAGGGCTGTATTTTTACATTTTCTTAGAAGCTTTTTTAATGCACTGCAGATAGCAGGTTTTATAATCATCAGAACCCTTCCCTCTACCTCGCTTAATAGTTCCTCCATAGGAAAACACTTGAGCCAAAATTCTTTATTAATATATTATATACTATATTTACCACATATTTAAAATGTCACCTGTTCCGGCAAAGCCCTTTGGAAAGGTCAGCCAGAATGGTTCTATTTTTCATGTGCTTTTGAACAGGAGTTGGGTGGGGAGTACATGGTATATTTTTATGGAGCATAGCAAGTTTTCACACCTTTGTGGTATGTTTTTAAGTTCCTTCAGATGCATTCGCTCCACAGTCCCAAGCTCATGCCAGGACTCCATCCTCTAGCTTTTCCGTGGGAGCTTTTCCCACATATCTATCCGCTTCTTGCAGGACAGCCGTGCTGCAGCCCATCTCCCAGGCTGTGGTGTGCTCACGCACCAGGCAATGTGGGCTTTCGGAAGAAGAGCATGCAAGACACGACAAGACTCACAGCTGCCGCTAGATGAAGATAAATAGCAACACCCACTACCCCACACGCAGAGGCAACTTCACCAGGGCAGGCCAAGGCCCAGCTTTCGAGCGCTGCGTTTTCTGGCACGCCCCAGTGTTGCAAGAGCCCGAGTCATGTTGCTCCACGGCAAGATTTATCCCCGGGAGCTTTCACAGCACCCCACGAGCAGCGGGCTCAGCGACGAGGTGGCGCAGAGCTGGAGTTCATCCTTCTTCACAACGACCACGAGTGTGGGCAAGGTCAGCCGCAGCAGCTGCCGCCGCCACATAAATGCTCCGTGCATGAGAAAGACTGTCAGGGAGCCGTCCCTTTCCCCATACCCGTCCCTCAGACGTATTACCTTTTCATTCATAAATCCTTTGACTCATGAGGCTGAGTTGAGCTTCTCAGCCTTGTTTTCAACCACATTTTCTGCTTTCATTGCTTCCAGTCACATACCTCACAGTGATGCCTTCAGTGTACCTCCCCCTCAGTCCCCACCTTAATCACATTTCATCTTCTGCCATCGCGCTTTTGAAGGGAATATAGCAGACATTGTCTACAAAAATGAAGTGCAAACACAGCAGAAAATTAACTCTCAGACGTACGCAATAGGTGTTTGCATGGTTGCAACTGAGAAAAGTATTTGGCCCAGCATATTTATAAATAAAACCTTGAAAGTGCTGAGAGATGCTAATTAAGTTGATAGCGTACTCTTTATTTGAAAATAATTATTTGTCTTTTACCATTTAACTTTCACATTTGATTTCCAGCATAGTGTCATGTTCACTAACAACTTGATGAGACATAGCATAGCACAATCCTTTGCTATATAAAATAGGCCAAGTAACTGTAAATGCATTAGGGAAACATCTGATCACACCATGCGCAGTATAAACAGAGCCTCTAAACAGGCATCAAGGTAATGTGAGACAGTATTTTTTTCCAGTCTGGTACAAATCTTATCCCATACTCTGCCCTT
>JAUBOD010000151.1:1949872-1963812 GCA_032353885.1 Nothura maculosa
TCTAAACAGGCATCAAGGTAATGTGAGACAGTATTTTTTTCCAGTCTGGTACAAATCTTATCCCATACTCTGCCCTTCTGTTGCTTTCACTTCCTTATTTTTGTGTCTAAGAGTTAAAACAAACTTATTTCAATCCATGAGTCAGTGAAAAACTCCTTCTCAAAGCTGCTGATCTGTGTATGGTTATCACAGCACAGACAGCTCTGTCAGGAAGGCCTGAGAACATCCAAAGGGGAGAAGTATTCATGTGGACTTCAGCCAACCAACTAAAGGATCTCAGGGCCTCCTGATGACTCACATTTTTGTAACTGAGCCTTCTTAGCAAAAGAAATACAAGACACTGTCGTCTGTTCCATTTTTATCTTGCTGGTGCTTTTTATTTTATTGTTTTTCAGTCCTTCAGAAATCATGGTCAAAAAGAAGAGCCATAATTCAGGTTTATGGAAAAAATGCAAAAAGACTGTGTACAGGTAACAGGATAAAACGACTGTCTAGAAGCTACGTACAGCAAAGAGCAGAAATTGCAATAACACAGAGCTCAGACTAAAAGGACAATCCAAAGATATGCTTGTGGAAGTGGGCTTATCCACGTGTCAACAGATGGGAAGAAAGAATATAAGCAAGCAAGTGCAAAATAGTGAAACAGGTAATATAAGGCTATGGAGAGGGACAGAAAGAATAGGTGAAAAATTAAAGGCTATGAACAGCTGTCAAACAAAGCCCATACTTTATTGTATGTTTAACTCCAATAATGCTCTCCCAAACCAAATCATAATAATGGAGTTTAGCAACGTTTGCAAAACACCTTGAAAAGTAGTAGCTGGGTGGAAATGGTGGGAAAAAAGTCTAGAAGGCAGCACAGTGAAAATAAGTTGAACAGCAGTCAAGGACCTTGTGCCTATGCTAAAGGACTTCTTCTGGGGGTGATTCAGATATTGCCCTCCAGCTATTTCATGAAGGAAGCTATGTGGGCAGGATGTGGCTCTTAGTAACAATAGGAATTCAAAAAGGAACAGTTCTGTCCATTTATTTTAGAAAAATAAAGATAAGTGTAAAGGTCACAGACCAGTCATGGGAGTTTAATACAAATAAACTTCTACCTTATTCATTCATGCTCAGCCTTGAGGGAAAAGTCTTAGGAATGGTTTATCTGGTTCTTGCCATTAACACTCTCTCTCTCCAACACCTGTTCTGAAGAAGCAACTTGCTGATTTTATTTACACTATATGAACCTAGAGCATCAGCTTTACAACTCACTGTACTTTCTTTCTCTTACTCTCTTCAGACCTCCCTCAAACACTTCCCATGTATGAAGTCAAAGGAGAAATGTCCAAGTTTGAAAGCCCTCTATTAACGCTATAGTTCCTCTTTAAAACTTGTATTACTTGAAGCCATTGCAAGCTGTCTGAAGCTGCTCATGTGGCAATATACCTAAGCAGTCTGACCCTTCCATCATTGGGATTAGTACGTAAAGGGCGAGCAAAAAGGCTTGTGAATGTCATCTTACTAAGCAGCATTTTTTGAAAGAATGCAGGCAATGCTGAGATGTGTGGGAGAAGCAAAGAAAGAGAAGAAAGCAAAAGCTACCTGCAGGTAGCATGTCTACCAGGACATGAGAGAGTTAAGTAAGAATTCTGGCTGTAAATCACTGAAAGGAAACATAGAACGATGAAGACAGTCGGTGCCTTTCTTCCAGAAGCATTCTCACTGAAAATTATAAAAGATTTTCCTGTAACAGGAAAAAAACCTCCCTCCCTCCAGTCAGTCACTTTTGGGGTAGAATGTGATACTTGCTGGTAGCAATGTCATTTCACAGGTCAAAAGCTAACATAAAGATTAATCTATCCTATCGAAACTTCAAGAGGAGTCTGGGCAAGCAGAATATAATCACTCTTGCTGGAATTTGGTCAGGATGCAGGGGTTAATGCACCCATTCTTGCAAAATGTATCTGAAGACCTTTAATGAACAAGAGCGGTCAGTATCACGTCTTCGAAAGATGTCTAAATGCTCTCCTGACATCAGTTTGGGCTGTGCTTCAGCTCGAGTTTGGGATGGAGAAGGGAGCGGGAAGAGGAAAATGCCACCTACAGTACTGGGCTGCCAACACCTAATAAAGAACAAGGAAATGAAAAACTAATCAGAGGTGAAGAAAGGATATGTGAAAAATTTAAAGCATTGGGTCTAGAGCAGAGGTAGGAAGGGTCAAATGGGAAAGAAAAACCAAAATAAGAAAAAGGAGAACTGAAGAATGGAAATGAGCTTGATACCTGGGTAAAGATTAACAAGGCATTCTTTAAGTTTATAAGAAACATAGAGTTCAGAGGAAGAGACAATTGGCCTCTAGGACATGGCAGGAGTAATTTATTGACAAAAGAAGACTTTGCTGAGGAAAAAAAAAAAAAGAGAGAGAGAAAGAAATGAAATGAATTTTTCCCCTCTGTGTTCACAAAGGAAGATGGGAGACAAATGCCAGGAACAGACATAAATTTCCCAGGGGTGGAAGACGAAATATTGAAGAAAATCAGGATCATGTCAGAACAGGTGATTGAGAAATTAGAACATCTGAAGGCTGACACAGCTCTGCAGTCAGATGAGCTGTGGACGAAGGAGGAGGAAGAGCTGGCGGGTCGGGCAAGATCGCCGACATGTGGCACAACGAACCCAAAGCTTCGCAGGAAGCCCATGGATGGTTGGGCCTGAGATCCGCAGTGCCGGCTGTGTCTCCAGCCCACAGGGTTTCCATGGATAGGCCTGGCGCTGGGTGGTGCTGGAAGCCATTTCAGCGAAAGGGTGGGCTGGCGGCCTTGCGTTCATGATGTCAGGAAGAGCTATGTTCCCCCCTACCCTTTAAATCAACACTGTAAAATTGTCAGCATCGCCCATAGGAAGCATTAGAAAGTGTTATTTTAAAGTATTTAGGAGGTGGCTTGGATTTTTTCCGCTTGAGTTTTGTGTAAGCAAGGGCTTTCTGCTACCTGGGGTTCCTATAAGAGGCACTCAGCCATCAAGGACAGAAACTACATCTCAGAAAGCACAGAGCAAAGGCAGACCCTACGAAGGCAGCTATATCTGCCCGGGATGCCTCTAGGCCAAATTCAGCTGCGAAGTAAACAGTGGCTTAAGCTTGCTAGAAAATGGCTGCAGAGGGGTAGACTTCATACCTTATTTTGGCATTTAGTGTTTGCAGCGCACTATGCCAAAGGGAAGCGAGGTGTGGAAGGGGCTACATGAGCGGCGTGAAGGAGTCCAGCTGAAAGGGAGGAACGGCAAATTAGGGACTGCTATGGGAATTGTATTGCTCACAACTTCTCTGCAATTTACACACCAGCAAGGTTCATCTGCTATGTATGTTGCCCATGCATTTGCTCCAGGGTGCAACTGTCCCGGGGCTTGCACGTGAAAAGCGGTCAGATGAAGTTAATGGGACTGACATACTGCAAGAGACAGGTTAATTAGGACCAGGGGGTGGGAAGAAGCAGGACAGGGCTGCTTGGCTCCTTGATTTCGTCTTGCGTGAAACAGCCCTAAATATAGCTATATAGATGTAAGTATAAAACACAGTTCTGGCGATTAATAGCACAGAACTGCATACCATTGACTTGCCTGCAAGAACTTCGTCAGACACCAGCTTAGGGACTGCACAGTGTTAACAGCTTTTCTTGAGGGTACACAAATGTCCTGACATTAAGGTCTGAGTAACTGTGAAGTTCGTCCTTTGCCAAGGCAGTCAAAATTCCTGATATTATAAGACTTCAGCAAATTCTTTCAGTGTGCTTATTTTTTTCTTTTTTTATGTAAAAGGCAATATAAATATAGTTGTTCATAGCAGTGCAAAGTCTTCACACACTAGATTCCCATTACAATTACAACAGCCTTTTTATGTTTTGGCGCATCTTAATAGACTTGTTATAAAATGCCTACAGCCCATTAGGATGACAATATCCAAGAATTTAAAAGAGCCCCTTAAGAGCAAATTTTTCTAAGCTGGCTTATTGTGTTGAGTTTCCATTTTACACACACAAGTGGTCATCTTGTTACACACCCAAATTTCCTTGATCAAATATGCAAACAGTCAACTGAGTTCTCTCATTGCACATTACTTAGGCATCATGCAATTGTGTCCTTTGACGAATCTTCATTTTCATTTATATGTGTATGTATATTCAAGAATAGGCAGATTCTCACTAATGTTATCTATAGAACATTGATCAAACACCAGAAGTTAATGGGAGTGATAATTTTTTTCAATCACACAGTCCAAGACAATTGAGATTTGCATATTAGTATATTACCGCATATCACTTTCACTAAAGGCAGGAAGCTTCAAAAGAAGCTGCTGCCAACAGGACAACAAAGCTTGTGATTTTAACCTTTGCCCCCTGGTCTGTAAGTCAAAGATCAAAGTTAGTTAGTTTCAAAGTTGTTTTGCGCGCAGCCACTCAACACAACACATGCTTTCAAGGAATCGCTCTGGAAGTACAATTACAGTGCTTGAGAAATAGCAAAACAAAGCGATCACCTATTTTCATGTTGATTGAAGGTTAAAGTGAGAGGTCGCTCTTGGTTTCTGGGTTTCCAGGGATTTTGTTTTCTTTCATTTTAAATATGAAATCCTTTCAGGTAGATAATGCTAACATAAAGGGAATCACAAATCCTGTTTGCAAGTAATGGCATTAAATATGGATTTAAACTTTGACCTGTATTCCCAAGTCAGGTGATAAAAACTGTGCTTTGCAGTAGAAAGTATGCAACAGCTAAACTTAGAAATGAGTTTAATTGCTAGTTCCCAGGATTAGCAGCACAAGTGTGAACGCGAGGGCGCTTACACAATGCACAAACTTAATGTGGCTGTAACAGCAGTGGCACACAAGGGGAAAGTTACTGTGACATTCAGCTGTGGTGGGAAAGTCTGTGTTTTACTGCAAAGTTTCAAAGGTGCAATGCACAGCAAAGTAGTACTGGCTATTAATTAGCATCATTAATAGTGGTGCAGCTTTTGGGGCAGCAAAATGGACAGTCCACACTGACTGCCAGAGCTACGTCCTGGAGTAAGACACCAAAACAACACTAATTTCTTTTTTCTTTTTTTTTTTCTGTCTCTTCAGTGTCAATGAGCAGATTGTGCTGCTCGATGATGTTAATCTAATTTGAGAAAACAGATTGTTCAAAACATCTTGTCATTGCTTATAGTGCTGTAAGCATAAATGTGCTACATTCTCAGAATGCAATTCACAAGAACCTTGGTTTGTGTGTTCAAAACTGTGCAAGTTTGGCAATAAAGTTGTTTTGCACTTGTTTCAATGCCAGAGTAACTGCATAATTTAAATTCTTGTCCAAATCCTAAATTCAGACTCCATCTTTTACTAGGAACCTGAAATATAAAAAAAAAAAAATCAAAAAATTCTTTATAAAAGATTTTCTTATGGTAAAAAATAGATTTGATTTTATACTTCTTAAAGAAGTGTAAGAAATGAAGAATAAGAGCATAAGAAATTAAAAACTATCTAGCTTCTCCTATGTTTTTGCTTTGTCTCAAAAGTTGTTAATAGAGCTTTCTTTTTTTTTTTTTTACTGAATATTTCTATTGTCTTTGGTGCCTGTTCACTAGGCACCAAAGTGAATCTTTGAGAATCTTTGAATCTTTGAGAATCTTTGAATCTTTGAGAAGTTTATAAATTTTAGGTGTCCCACCCGCTTATTAAAAGTAACCTACACATAGCACTGGAATAAAAAGTGCTCAAATACCAAAAGAAGCTCTGGTATTTCTGGCCACAAGTTGAACTATGAAGTCTATGAAATCTTGCAGGAAAGCCTTTTCCAGCTAAATTTCCAGCCTAGTTTTGCAGACTCAACAGATGTGTATGTTTCAAACAAGCATCTGGACTTTTGAAGTTTGCATAAAAGTGACTGCAGGCTTTCTGAGCCTGATCTGGAGGCCTTCCTCCACCTATCAATAAGTTATGACCCATACTCAAATCAATATACATGTCTGACCAGTATCATTTGACTAAACCAAAATGTTGGGCAGAAAGTTATCTCTCTCCTAAAAGCTTTGAGAAAGATCAAGTCTGGAGGCCAGCCTGGTATTTTGGCTAGATCTCTGACTGATATCATGGGACCAAGGTTTTAACTGAAAAAAGTGACCATTACTCTGTTGGCTTATTAGAATTTCTGGATTGCTTGGAAGTGATTTATTGCTTACTGGGGAGAAAAAAAAAGAGAAAGAAAGAAAATTAAAAGAAAAATAAGGAAAATAAAAAAAAGAAAAAGAAAAAGTCTCTGCAAACAAAGTTTGGATGAAAAAAGAAAGAAAATAAAAGAAAGAAAAGTCCTTAGCTGTATCACCAGGCTCTGGATTCAATTAATTTGTAAGAGTGGAGAAAAGCCCTTTTCTTTTTTAAACCAGACGTTTATTTTTAACAAGGGATGAAATCATTGGAGAACAAAAACTGAGACATCTGTTGTTTTATATCTGTTTATTGTAAGTGCTTAAATGTGAGTTTGGTTTCACACAGTTTTGACATTGTTGCTTCATTAATAATGATTACGTAATTGCAACCACAAAACAAGCTGTAAGGCTGTAACATTTTCATTACTTATTAGCAAAGAAGTCAAAACAAAAGACAGGATCAGCAAGGAGGTAGCAAAAATTTGCATGTCAAAGGCTGGTCATATAGACAACTTCATAGCAGCTATGTTATGGACCAAGCTTGTGAAAACATTCAATGGAAACTTCTGTTAAGAAATATGAGTAAAAAAAGTGAACAGGTTGAGTTCAGTGCAATTTTGAGGAAAGGTAAATTATTTCAGTCTCACTCTTTTCACTGGATAATGCTGACACATTTTGCTGATCAAGTAATAGTGTTTTTGTTGTGCTTCCTTTCACTTTGGTTAATTCTCTTTTGACTTTATGCATTCATATTCATAATAAGTCTAATATAATATTTTTAATTTTATTTTTCTAAATATTAAAATGGTGAACATATTTTTAAAAATACAGACTTTTTTCATAAATGCCACTTCTTTGGTATCTGCCCTAACATAACATGATTTACATGAGGGCATAGCAGAGAGCAAGTAATTTTCCCTTTTAAGTGTCCTAGGTGGGGAGAGTTAGCTGTGTTGCAGAGATGAAGTGTGATGGCATCAGGCATCATGATTGCAGATGAGGAACATGATCCTTGTCAAGTAATATATCAAATATGTGCAGGTAGCAGGGATGCCACTTCCCCATGTAGCAGCAGACCACAGCGCATGGTATATTAACCGCAGCGCTATTTTTACATCTGGGACCAATGTATTCTGGTTTTTGCTTGGTATTTACACAGAGCCTTAAATTTTCTGCTCTATAGGAGCCTTGCCAGTGTGGACAGTTGCCGCAGTGCTCAGCATCGAAGTGGTGAACACTTGTTTCCCATATGTGCTCTGTAGGTCTCAGGCCTGTGCTCTACCGCACACCCCAAAGCGAGGATGCATGGGGCACATGAAGGTTTCTTAGCAGCAGGAAGCCCAGGAGAAACAGAAGCGCCTGGTGCTCAGCACATCTGTAATTACGAATGCAGAGTTTAAACCAAATGAAAGCCAGGATGCTGTGGTGTTATATCATGAAAAGCTCGTCGGCTCAGATGGAAGGGAGAGGGAGGATTGGCAGGCAGGAGTGCAGGAAGCAGAGCTGCAATAGAGAAGAATGGGGAGTCTTAAAACCACGGATGGAGAGCAATTGAGCTGGATAATGGAAATACGTGTGGTATTAAATGAAAGCGCTCCACACGTCCTGGCTAAAGTGGCACTTGGGAGCCTGGTCTTCGCATTGACGGGGTGCGCTTCTTGTGCAGTGTGAGGGGAAAACCAGCCTCGTGATTCCAGTCTTGGTTAATGGGAGCTGTGCTCCTAATCCTCGGCACGCAGTGTAAAATATCCACCGATGCCTTTCCAATGAGCCTACTTTTGTAATTTCCAGGGAGGAAGTAGCCAAGGGGAAGCTGCTTTATACCAATTAAATGGGGAAGTATTAGACAGAGGGCAATTCAATGTATTCACTCTTACAGGGAGATCTGTGTTTAAACATCTCAATGGGACGTTTTTTAATGAAGAAGTAAACTGCGCACCCCGTGTAGGTCAGAAAGGGATTGCTGCAGCCCACAACGCTGAATTTCTCTCCGAGGAAGGAAGCGGGTGTACAGTGTAACCTCCTGCTGGGTGATATATTTACCTTATCAAGATGCTCACAGTGAACTGTGTAAGTATGTATATTCATAAATCACTTCACCTCTGGACCAGTGATGGGAAAATGTTACAAGGTTAGAAGGTTTAGAAACACCTCAAAGTGTGCTGAGACTTTAGTCAAAGTTTATCAGATTCTGTCTGACCCTGTGGAGTCATCTGATTACCCTTCTTCATCCTGCTCTTAAACTCTTCCCTATCCTCCTCCCACTCCCTTTCACTCTCCTTTTGCTTTTCCCTACACCTCTCCTGTCCACACAGACGACTCCTGTGTGGATCTTCCCAGTCCATACTGAAGGTGTCTAATCAGAAGATTGTATAAGACAGTTGTATAAATACATCAATATCCTAAGCCACTTTGCCCCACTTTGCTAAGGTGCAGTTGAGTCCAAGTTGGCACAGTTAACAGATTGATGAGCTAAAAGAAAGTCTAAGTGCCGGGCACCTTTGTGCTTGGTGCATCAGCAGAGGATTTCTCTGGCGTTGGAAGAGGTCTAACACCATCTGACACATTGCTGCTGACTGTGTCCCTTGTGTCCTTCTTCTGCAGATCAGAAGCCTCGCATGTAAATGTTGGAAAGATCATCCCACCTGCTATCAGACCTGGCAAAACCTTGCTATGGGTATTTGTGGAATTAAGTAAAAAACAAAAAAAGAAAAAAAAAAAAGAGCACAGCCACAGGGAAAGGAGCTGTTAGAAATTACAAAATTTATCCCAGATTTCAAAGCAGGCCAGATGGTGGTCTGTGCTTGCACTCACAGTGATTTTAATTTGTTATCCTCTAACTGTGGCAGGAAACAGAGTTCCACTTCAACCCTTCCTCACACTGGGCATCAATGAAACTTCAGGTTAGGCCACATCTGGACATCTTCAGCCCTCATTCTGTTGTCAGTGGAGTTGCTCGGTATTGGCAAGGGTGTAAATGAGATCAGAAGCTGGCCTGTGCTGTACCACCACTGCAGTCATATTTGCGAGCTGAGCTCACAGGCCAGAGCATGCATGTATCTGCCAAGCCAGTCAGGCCATTGAACCTGAGGTTGCATACATTTGCAGAGTCTGTGCATGAACGGTAACAGAGACAGTTGTCTGGTGTAGGACAACTGCAAAAACTGCAAAAGACAATATTTTTCACCAAGTTCTGCTGCCTCCTTGCAACTAGCAAGGTATTGACCCCTTCTATGTCTAGTGTCCCTTTAGTTTTCCCAGACCAGAGCTGACAGACAGACCAAGTCTGAACTTCCAGATACGTCTATCCAACCCACTAGAGTATATTCCATTTAGGCAGGGGTGACAGAGAAGAGTTGCTCAAGCTGCTCTTGCCTGCTTGGTCTGAGAGAGATCCTGCTGAGTGTGAAAGGTTACAGCTCCTGTGTGGATGGAGAACACTCGGCTTTGAGGAGGGAAGGGGGAAAGGAAGGGTGCAACTCCTGGTCCTTCCTCTGCATTGGATGAAATTATCCTTCCCTCACAATCCACCCTTGTGCAGAGAACTATATGGGCTGCCTACAGTGATTCTCCTCGTCTGCTCCCTGATTCTCCCGACAGAAACTGCACGCTGAGGAATATCTGTGTCCAGATGGGTGTACTTCTGGTTTAGAAGCAATATCTGCTGTTTCCCATAAGAGATGACTAAAGAAACCTGAGAGATCAAGATGACGAGGCACTTGTGCACGCTAGTGTAGTGACAAGAAGCCAGGACATGTAGGGCAGGATCACACCAGCCTCCTTCCCAAGTAAGTTCTTTCCTGGGCTGTAATCACCTCCATTCAGGGACCAGACTGTGCTGAAGAAAATGAGGTGAGAATTCTGAGAAGGCTCTAACACAAGGAAGTCCTACCACATTTCTGGGCAATTGTTTGACTTAGTACCTTTGACTACTGATGCAGCCCAATCTGACTTACATGCAAAACAGAGACAGTTAAATAGGGAAAACAGACAGGCTTCCTTTGGGTTTTTAAGTGGAAGATGACTTATTTTCCATTTTTTTAAAAGAAATAGAAGGCAAAATTATGAATGTTTACAATCCCAGGAGTTCACAAGAAATAATTAATAACTTGGGAGATACTATAAGTCTTATAATCAAAAGTCTTCTGCATCCTAGATCACTAGGACATGCTTAACAGCGAGCAGAGCTATCTTTAAGAAACCCAACAAGGACAACATGTCTTTGCAACAAAATTTGAAGTGCTTTTCAGATATTAGTTACCATAAACTCTCACTAAGCAATATTCTACTTTTTCATCATGAGCTTGTTCTCAACTATTCCAGCTTTAGCCAGCTGGCTTTTAACTATGTATCTCATTTAAGATATCTGGATAGCTGGAAAGTAATTTTTCCCCTTTTCACCCACTGCAGTTCAGCTAGGACCCACATTTGAAAAGACTCAGCTCGTGACCAATCTACTGCAGATTGCAGAAAGGTAAAGAAGGGCAATTCACTTCCACAATAGTGCAGAAGAACTAAAGGTGTAACACCTGGGGCAACAAGGGGAGTAGTAAAAAATGTTCTCTTGCTATGGTTGGGCCAAAAGTAGCAAGAAAGACTGAAATATGAGCAGAAATGCAAAGAAAAGTCAGAAAAGAAGTCAGACATCATTAGGCTGTGATGGGGTGAGGGATTGGATGCCTCTCTCTTCCACGTGGTGGTTACTTAAACAGAAGTTGCCTCAGAAAGAGCGGCCAACCTCTCCACATCATAGCACATCCAAGTGCAAGTAGTAAATGGTTATGTCAAGCAGCCAGTCCTCCCTCCTTTCCTCCTGTCCTTCTCCTTATCTCCAGGATTTTTCTGCCTTGCCCTATATTCTTATAGACCAATATATATTCTTTATATGCCAGTTCTGTCAGGCTCTCCCTATAGAAACTAACATTCTATTAAAGGAATAGGACAGGATCCGGGCACAGCCCCCCCGAGCTCTGTGTTGAAAGGCTGGAAGGAGAAAGGAGGGCAATGATAGAATTAGAGACCTTCCCCAAGGGTCTGCACTCCAGAAAGGAGATACATGTCATAAAGTTCAAAAATACTTTATTATTGTCATGTGTAGAAACCTTTTTCCCATTGTCAAGTGCAAGCAAGCTGAATTGGCTTCACGGAGAGAGGCTGCTAGCCAGGAGCAAGCCCTGAGAGCCAGCCCACACTTAACAGCTCTCCAGAGGCTCCCTGCCCTATTGGGAGACCAAAAAACAAGAGAAAATATTTAAATATGGCCCATCCCTTCCTACTGGGAGCTGGCTCAAGTGAGCCGAAGTGCAATGCATCAAAACCCCCATTTCGCGCTTTCTGAGACATCATTCGCTGGGCACGGGCCCACACCAGAGTTGGGGCACGACTTCCCACCCCCAGCTCTTGTTTACAGGGGCCTGCTGGAATTAGGCACAGGCCTGTCACAGGACACCGAGAGACAGACCACCCCTGTCTATGTGGGCCAGCTGGAAAGCTTCTGAGCCCACAGAGACGTAATGCGCCCAGAGGCCCTTCTTGGGCTGTGGCCTGGGGCAGATTACTCAGAGAGCGACACTGAACATAAACACAGGCTTTGTTCTGGTCTGGCCCCAGAGGCATGTGAAAAACAAAGAGAATTTCCCTGCAGCATCCTCCTATGTCTGCAAGAGTAGCATAAACAAAACCAAGGCCATAAACCCTCCCTGCCATGCCATTTTGGGCGCAAGCCGGGGTGCTGCCTTTCTGCTCGTGTGCTCGATAGCAAGTGTGCACCATTACTGTCCAGGAGAGGAGACAGACAGCACCTCCTGCCTCTCAGAAACAAAATAAAACAAATAAATAAATAAATAGGACAGAAACCCCTCTAACTAGAGTGCATCTTGCTCACCTCGCCTGCCATTCCGGCTGATGGGTAGGTCAGCTTTGAACATGTACTAGAGATTGTCCACCACATATTGGGGCACTCTTGCTGAGCTCTACCTTACGTGCAGCCACATGGATGTGCAATGAGCTGTCAAGATGCTCTGGCCTGGTGGGGCCCACCAAAGTGCTATTTTCTGAGCCATTCCTGGAGATAGTGCGGAGGTGCAGAAGAGCAGAAGGTCACCAAACCAAGTGGATGGTAGCAATCCTGTGAGGCCACCCCTGCTTATGACTTGTGGTGGAGTCACCAGCACGCTCTCTTTTCATGTTCCTGTTGAAGACCTTCCAAGTGGGCCCTCGGTTTTGCCTGCATGCACCCAAAGATCAGTGAGAATCGCCCAGATCTGGCTAGGAGAGCAGCAGCTTCTGTGCAGGTTTAGTGAGAAGGCCGCCAAAGGAGTTAGGCAAATGGCAGACAGAGGAATGCGCTAGACTCGTCTAGACACCTCTGCATGGCAGATAAATCTTCTTGTGTTGCGTGAGCCCTGCAGACAGCCAGTAAATACAGTTCCTTAGGCAGGCTTGATTCTCTTCCTTCTCTTATCTGTAAAATCATGGGTGACATAGAGTAGGTGGATAGCAATCAACTGTTCACTGTCTTTTTCACTGTAAGAACTAGGGAGTGGCAAATAGTAGGAGGTAAGTTCAAAACAAACAAAAGGAGTGTCTGTTCAAGCAGAGTACAAAGACTTCTCATGGAGCCAGTTCAAGCCTGGGGGATTCTGATCATCAGAAGGTGTGAAGGCTTGGTTACTTTTCATAAACTCCAGGGATTTCTTTTAGAGAGAGAAACAAACCAGGCTGACTCTGCTCATCCACTACTGCCATGGGAAATGTTGGAAGCTCTGTGAGCAGCAAGGCTGCATCCAGCTAGGGTAACTTGGACAGTTTATTTTTTACTTGCAGCCCTGTAAGACACTATGTTTTGACATGATACTATGTGGTATTAGATTGAGCTCTGCTTCTTGCAGGAAAGAATGAGGGTAAGCTATGACAGAGACATGAGTGTCCTTTTGTAACCTATATTCTATAATCAAAAATGAAGAGCTGCTTTTCAGTTATCAGTCATGTTGGTGGCTCTACTCAGTAAGATGATATAAACAAGTATATTAATTGGCTAAAAGCATGATCACTTCAGACTTCACAGGTGGTCTGTGACTCAGGCTCACCCTGTGGTAAGGCACACAAGAATCATTTCATAGAGTGGCTGACCAAGCCCAGGTCTGTTTTTCATATGCACTATGAATTGCAGATTCCAGAAATGACTAAAATTACAGAAGTATGGCAATGTATACCACTCTGATTATTACAGCTGCATTGTAGATTCCTAACTGTATTTTACTGATGCAATACAAGAGTAAGCAGCTTTGATAGAATGGGCTTCTTCCATGCTAATTTGTGGACAATTAATACTTAAAAGGTTCTGACTAAATAAAGAAATAGGTAGGGGGTGAGAGGAAGGAAGAGAAGGAAGCAAATAAGGAAGGAAGAAGTAGAAAACTGTATAGAAAAAGAACAAGATAGAAGGAATGAGAGAGAGAGGAAGGGAAGGAAAGGGAAAGGAGGGAGGACAAAAGAGGAGAGGGAGAGAGAGTGAGAAGGAATAGAGAGAGAAGTAAGAGGGAGGGAGAGATGTAAGAAGAATGAAAATGAAAGCAAAGAAGTCAAGAAAGGGAGAGAGTGAAAAGGTAAAAGAAATAAAAAAGATAGTGTGGGAAGAAGCAAGGAAGGAATGAAGTGGAAGGAAAGGAGGAATGAAGGGGACGGGAAGGGAAGGGAAGGGAAGGGAAGGGACGGGAAGGGAAGGGAAGGGAAGGGAAGGGAAGGGAAGGCACGGCACGGCAAGGTAAG